>JASJOG010000523.1:0-128806 GCA_030142905.1 Heliopora coerulea
TCATCTTTCCAGCGACGTTTATGTTTCCAGTACGAAATTTCATTATGCGCACGTGGCGAAACGTTAGCGTTTCTTCCGTATAAAAAAAAGACAGAAACACATGCAGTCTCGTTCATATTATTAAGTGGCATATAATAGTTGATCAAAGTTCTTCCCCTCACGTACATCGTTGACGTCAAATTTTAAGAAAAGTTTCATGACATGTACGAGCAACATTGCTGTAAAACCGCGGCTTAAGCTTAAATCCAAAAATAACATTAGGAACTGCATGAATGTTTATCATATCGTCATTAGTAAACGATTCCATGTTTAATGAAATTGCATTAGAATTTAGAGAGAATAAGTATTGGACGTGGGAATAAAATTTTATTTGTTCGTCGTTAGCCGAACGTTTGTCCCGCAGACATCGTTCGGCCTCTGAAACCGAAGTGAGGCCATTGGCGTTTTGAATAAGAAGAGCCGGTGACGTAGAGATAAGCGACTTCTGTAGTTAATGACCTCCTGCACATTCACATGTAGCTAGAAATCAGCTTTTGAGGTTTAGATAAAAATTAGGGTTAGAATTGTTCTTAGTGTTAGGTCAACAGTCAGGATTAGGGTTAGGTTTAGCAATACAAATGATTAGTATGAACTTAATAAAGCCTGATGCAAAAACTGCAGTCTGATGGACAATGGTATTGGATATCTTCCAGTCAAAAGATACAGTCAATTGGTCGTTAGTTCGATATGTGAGTCTCGCGAGCTCAATGGTCAGAGCGTCTCACCGGTCGTCACAAGGCATCAGACACTGTCTCAGACCTCTCCATTTACCGTGCACTATCCATTTCAATTATAGTGTATCGTTTAACACTAAGTATAAGTGCCTGTGATTATATCAGGGGTCACTCCTCACTGATATTCGTCCATCGCTCTCACACCGTCTACCAGGCAAAGGCTTTTCGGAAGTTCAGGTTGTGCGTAAAGTAATCATTTAAAGGTTTGTAGGGTGTAGAGGTTGCGTGTGAGGCTAAATTGCCCAATGGCGGACTCTCGATCCTTGAACTAATGTATATTTTTCATTATTTTGCAGGATCAATGAATTCTTGAGGTAAGTGGCTGAGTAATGAAGCAGCAGAAATTCGATATGAACGTTGTATGGCTGGTTTTTTTGCTGTGGATTTACGACGATTATTGCCAAATTACAAGTTGGATCGTACATTAAATTAGGCCATATAAAACATTAATGTTTGAGAATCGATAAGAATTTTTGAGTCGAAGTGTTTCGAATTTCGGTGTTTTCTTTAGTTGATCTAGGAAATTTCCATAACTTCCATATTACAGGTGTGTCGTCATTGGTTCGACATTTATCAAACCAATATTCCTAAGATGACTTTTCGATACCCATTTATAATATGTCAAGAGTGGAATTTCATATGAATAAGGGGGTTGCTAGTTTCCAAAGAAAATTTCGGACATATCGAAAAATGTTAACGATATCATTAAATCAGTATTAGTTCTATCAACGACATGATGCAGCTTCGAATTGTTCACGCTTCCAAGCAAAGTGGTAACTTAAGAAAATGAAAGCTGTAATCTGGTAAAAATAAATACTAGATTGGATAAAAATAGTATGCAATTTAAGGAGTAAAAAGCGCAAGATACAGGGACGCAAGATGGCATGTAAAGTGTGGTTAAAAATTTTGGAACTTACGCCATTTTAGATATTTTTGTTATCAGCGACTGGTTGTTTGAAGTCAGATAGCGTATTCATGGGTTAGTCTCAGTGAGTAATCAGGAGTATCCATGGATTGAACAATTGTGCTCAAAGTTTGTCCGCTAATATGGGTATTATAAAGTTTATTGTGTTACTGCAAGATAAAGAGCAACAAGTCGTTACTTGATTTATTACTTTCTACATGCAATGCGATGTTTTGAAAACCAAAGTGCCAGTGCACTACAAATTTGCACGTGTAGCCGATTTGTCACGGAAGACTCGACTGCTGGAAAAGTAGTACAAAAAAGTTGCAGAAAATCGGTAAAGTAAAATGTTTGGTGACAAAAGAGGTACATTGTCGTTTGTGTAGCCAATATATCTGCCAAACGCCATATGCTTGTTTAGACTTAAAATTCGTAGTTTAGAATAGGGAGAAACTGTGTCGTTTTTTATGGTCCGAACACCTTAACATGCTGAGTTTGCTCGAAATGTAGAAAACCTTTGGAAAATTAAGATCGATAATCCTTACTTGACTTCACTGAAAACAGTTTAAAATTCTATAATTCATGCGTTTGCAACATGAAATCATTCATTGCGCTTTAAAATATTCTATTTTGTCCCCTTAAACAATTTCACTGTCCATCTTTAAGAATCTGTGATAAGCAAATGCGTCTTGTTCTAAGTTTTCCATGTTTTTAGCATCGGTAAAAATTGAAGGGCTGAAAAACCTGTAAAGTCATAGAAACTTAAAGCAGCTGTCATCTTTCCAGCGACGTTTATGTTTCCAGTACGAAATTTTCATTATGCGCACGTGGCGAAACGTTAGCGTTTCTTCCGTATAAAAAAAAGACAGAAACACATGCAGTCTCGTTCATATTATTAAGTGGCATATAATAGTTGATCAAAGTTCTTCCCCTCACGTACATCGTTGACGTCAAATTTTAAGAAAAGTTTCATGACATGTACGAGCAACATTGCTGTAAAACCGCGGCTTAAGCTTAAATCCAAAAATAACATTAGGAACTGCATGAATGTTTATCATATCGTCATTAGTAAACGATTCCATGTTTAATGAAATTGCATTAGAATTTAGAGAGAATAAGTATTGGACGTGGGAATAAAATTTTATTTGTTCGTCGTTAGCCGAACGTTTGTCCCGCAGACATCGTTCGGCCTCTGAAACCGAAGTGAGGCCATTGGCGTTTTGAATAAGAAGAGCCGGTGACGTAGAGATAAGCGACTTCTGTAGTTAATGACCTCCTGCACATTCACATGTAGCTAGAAATCAGCTTTTGAGGTTTAGATAAAAATTAGGGTTAGAATTGTTCTTAGTGTTAGGTCAACAGTCAGGATTAGGGTTAGGTTTAGCAATACAAATGATTAGTATGAACTTAATAAAGCCTGATGCAAAAACTGCAGTCTGATGGACAATGGTATTGGATATCTTCCAGTCAAAAGATACAGTCAATTGGTCGTTAGTTCGATATGTGAGTCTCGCGAGCTCAATGGTCAGAGCGTCTCACCGGTCGTCACAAGGCATCAGACACTGTCTCAGACCTCTCCATTTACCGTGCACTATCCATTTCAATTATAGTGTATCGTTTAACACTAAGTATAAGTGCCTGTGATTATATCAGGGGTCACTCCTCACTGATATTCGTCCATCGCTCTCACACCGTCTACCAGGCAAAGGCTTTTCGGAAGTTCAGGTTGTGCGTAAAGTAATCATTTAAAGGTTTGTAGGGTGTAGAGGTTGCGTGTGAGGCTAAATTGCCCAATGGCGGACTCTCGATCCTTGAACTAATGTATATTTTTCATTATTTTGCAGGATCAATGAATTCTTGAGGTAAGTGGCTGAGTAATGAAGCAGCAGAAATTCGATATGAACGTTGTATGGCTGGTTTTTTTGCTGTGGATTTACGACGATTATTGCCAAATTACAAGTTGGATCGTACATTAAATTAGGCCATATAAAACATTAATGTTTGAGAATCGATAAGAATTTTTGAGTCGAAGTGTTTCGAATTTCGGTGTTTTCTTTAGTTGATCTAGGAAATTTCCATAACTTCCATATTACAGGTGTGTCGTCATTGGTTCGACATTTATCAAACCAATATTCCTAAGATGACTTTTCGATACCCATTTATAATATGTCAAGAGTGGAATTTCATATGAATAAGGGGGTTGCTAGTTTCCAAAGAAAATTTCGGACATATCGAAAAATGTTAACGATATCATTAAATCAGTATTAGTTCTATCAACGACATGATGCAGCTTCGAATTGTTCACGCTTCCAAGCAAAGTGGTAACTTAAGAAAATGAAAGCTGTAATCTGGTAAAATGAAATACTAGATTGGATAAAAATAGTATGTAGTTTAAGGAGTAAAAAGCGCAAGATGCAGGGACGCTAGATGGCATGTAAAGTGTGGTTAAAAATTTTGGAACTTATTCCATTCTATATACTTTTGTTATCATCGGCTGGTTGTTTGAAGTCAGATAGCGTATTCATGGGTTAGTCTCAGTGAGTAATCAGGAGTATCCATGGATTGAACAACTGTGCCAATAGTTTGTACGCCAAATTGCGTATTATAAACTTTATAGTCCTACTGGTAGATAAAGAGCAACAAGTCGTCACTTGATTTATTACTTTCTACATTCAATGCGATGTTTTGAAAACCAAAGTGCCAGTGCACTACAAATTTGCACGTGTAGCCGATTTGTCACGGAAGACTCGACTGCTGGAAAAGTAGTACAAAGAGTTGCAGAAAATCGGTAAAGTAAAATGTTTGGTGACAAAAGAGGTACATTGTCGTTTGTGTAGCCAATATATCTGCCAAACGCCATATGCTTGTTTAGACTTAAAAGTCGTAGTTTAGAGTACGGAGAAACTGTGTCGTTTTTTATGGTCCCGACACCTTAACATGCTGAGTTTCTTCGAAATGTAGAAAACCTTTGGAAAATTAAGATCGATAATCCTTACTTGACTTCACTGAAAACAGTTTAAAATTCTATAATTCATCCGTTTGCAACATGAAATCATTCATTGCGCTTTAAAATATTCTATTTTGTCCCCTCAAACAATTTCACTGTCCATCTTTAAGAATCTGTGATAAGCAAATGCGTCTTGTTCTAAGTTTTCCATGTTTTTAGCATCGGTAAAAATTGAAGGGCTGAAAAACCTGTAAAGTCATAGAAACTTAAAGCAGCTGTCATCTTTCCAGCGACGTTTATGTTTCCAGTACGAAATTTTTATTATGCGCACGTGGCGAAACTTTAGCGTTTCTTCCGTATAAGAAAAAGACAGAAACACATGCAGTCTCGTTCATATTATTAAGTGGCATATAATAGTTGATCAAAGTTCCTCCATTCACGTACATCGTTGACGTCAAATTTTAAGAAAAGTTTCATGACATGTACGAGCAACATTGCTGTAAAACCGCGGCTTAAGCTTAAATCCAAAAATAACATTAGGAACTGCATGAATGTTTATCATATCGTCATTAGTAAACGATTCCATGTTTAATGAAATTGCATTAGAATTTAGAGAGAGTAAGTATTGGACGTGGGAATAAAATTTTATTTGTTCGTCGTCAGCCGAACGTTTGTCCCGCAGGCATCGTTCGGCCTCTGAAACCGAAGTGAGGCCATTGGCGTTTTGAATAAGAAGAGCCGGTGACGTAGAGATAAGCGACTTCTGTAGTTAATGACCTCCTGCACATTCACATGTAGCTAGAAATCAGCTTTTGAGGCTTAGATAAAAATTAGGGTTAGAATTGTTCTTAGTGTTAGGTCAACAGTCAGGATTAGGGTTAAGTTTAGCAATACAAATGATTAGTATGAACTTAATAAAGCCTGATGCAAAAACTGCAGTCTGATGGACAATGGTATTGGATATCTTCCAGTCAAAAGATACAGTCAATTGGTCGTTAGTTCGATATGTGAGTCTCGCGAGCTCAATGGTCAGAGCGTCTCACCGGTCGTCACAAGGCATCAGACACTGTCTCAGACCTCTCCATTTACCGTGCACTATCCATTTCAATTGTAGTGTATCGTTTAACACTAAGTATAAGTGCCTGTGATCATATCAGGGGTCACTCCTCACTGATATTCGTCCATCGCTCTCACACTGTCTACCAGGCAAAGGCTTTTCGGAAGTTCAGGTTGTGCGTAAAGTAATCATTTAAAGGTTTGTAGGGTGTAGAGGTTGCGTGTGAGGCTAAATTACCCAACGGCGGACTCTCGATCCTTGAACTAATGTATATTTTTCATTATTTTGCAGGATCAATGAATTCTTGAGGTAAGTGGCTGAGTAATGAAGCAGCAGAAATTCGATATGAACGTTGTATGGCTGGTTTTTTTGCTGTGGATTTACGACGATTATTGCCAAATTACAAGTTGGATCGTACATTAAATTAGGCCATATAAAACATTAATGTTTGAGAATCGATAAGAATTTTTGAGTCGAAGTGTTTCGAATTTCGGTGTTTTCTTTAGTTGATCTAGGAAATTTCCATAACTTCCATATTACAGGTGTGTCGTCATTGGTTCGACATTTATCAAACCAATATTCCTAAGATGACTTTTCGATACCCATTTATAATATGTCAAGAGTGGAATTTCATATGAATAAGGGGGTTGCTAGTTTCCAAAGAAAATTTCGGACATATCGAAAAATGTTAACGATATCATTAAATCAGTATTAGTTCTATCAACGACATGATGCAGCTTCGAATTGTTCACGCTTCCAAGCAAAGTGGTAACTTAAGAAAATGAAAGCTGTAATCTGGTAAAATGAAATACTAGATTGGATAAAAATAGTATGTAGTTTAAGGAGTAAAAAGCGCAAGATGCAGGGACGCAAGATGGCATGTAAAGTGTGGTTAAAAATTTTGGAACTTATTCCATTCTATATACTTTTGTTATCATCGGCTGGTTGTTTGAAGTCAGATAGCGTATTCATGGGTTAGTCTCAGTGAGTAATCAGGAGTATCCATGGATTGAACAACTGTGCCAATAGTTTGTACGCCAAATTGCGTATTATAAACTTTATAGTCCTACTGGTAGATAAAGAGCAACAAGTCGTCACTTGATTTATTACTTTCTACATTCAATGCGATGTTTTGAAAACCAAAGTGCCAGTGCACTACAAATTTGCACGTGTAGCCGATTTGTCACGGAAGACTCGACTGCTGGAAAAGTAGTACCAAAAGTTGCAGAAAATCGGTAAAGTAAAATGTTTGGTGACAAAAGAGGTACATTGTCGTTTGTGTAGCCAATATATCTGCCAAACGCCATATGCTTGTTTAGACTTAAAAGTCGTAGTTTAGAGTACGGAGAAACTGTGTCGTTTTTTATGGTCCCGACACCTTAACATGCTGAGTTTCTTCGAAATGTAGAAAACCTTTGGAAAATTAAGATCGATAATCCTTACTTGACTTCACTGAAAACAGTTTAAAATTCTATAATTCATGCGTTTGCAACATGAAATCATTCATTGCGCTTTAAAATATTCTATTTTGTCCCCTCAAACAATTTCACTGTCCATCTTTAAGAATCTGTGATAAGCAAATGCGTCTTGTTCTAAGTTTTCCATGTTTTTAGCATCGGTAAAAATTGAAGGGCTGAAAAACCTGTAAAGTCATAGAAACTTAAAGCAGCTGTCATCTTTCCAGCGACGTTTATGTTTCCAATACGAAATTTTTATTATGCTCACGTGGCGAAACTTTAGCGTTTCTTCCGTATAAGAAAAAGACAGAAACACATGCAGTCTCGTTCATATTATTAAGTGGCATATAATAGTTGATCAAAGATCTTCCCCTCACGTACATCGTTGACGTCAAATTTTAAGAAAAGTTTCATGACATGTACGAGCAACATTGCTGTAAAACCGCGGCTTAAGCTTAAATCCTAAAATAACATTAGGAACTGCATGAATGTTTATCATATCGTCATTAGTAAACGATTCCATGTTTAATGCAATTGCATTAGAATTTAGAGAGAGTAAGTATTGGACGTGGGAATAAAATTTTATTTGTTCGTCGTCAGCCGAACATTTGTCCCGCAGGCATCGTTCGGCCTCTGAAACCGAAGTGAGGCCATTGGCGTTTTGAATAAGAAGAGCCGGTGTCGTAGAGATAAGCGACTTCTGTAGTTAATGACCTCCTGCACATTCACATGTAGCTAGAAATCAGCTTTTGAGGCTTAGATAAAAATTAGGGTTAGAATTGTTCTTAGTGTTAGGTCAACAGTCAGGATTAGGGTTAGGTTTAGCAATACAAATGATTAGTATGAACTTAATAAAGCCTGATGCAAAAACTGCAGTCTGATGGACAATGGTATTGGATATCTTCCAGTCAAACGATACAGTCAATTGGTCGTTAGTTCGATATGTGAGTCTCGCGAGCTCAATGGTCAGAGCGTCTCACCGGTCGTCACAAGGCATCAGACACTGTCTCAGACCTCTCCATTTACCGTGCACTATCCATTTCAATTATAGTGTATCGTTCACCACTAAGTATAAGTGCTTGTGATCATATCAGGGGTCACTCCTCACTGATATTCGTCCATCGCTCTCACACCGTCTACCAGGCAAAGGCTTTTCGGAAGTTCAGGTTGTGCGTAAAGTAATCATTTAAAGGTTTGTAGGGTGTAGAGGTTGCGTGTGAGGGTAAATTGCCCAATGGCGAGCTCTGGATCCTTGAACTAACGTATATTTTTCATTGTTTTGCAGTGCTACACTTTGGATGAGGTAAGTGGCTGAGTAGTGAAACAGCAAAAATTCGAAATGTACGTTGTATGGCTGGTTTTTTTGTGCTCTGGAAAATTGAAATACTAGATCAGATATAAGATAATATCTAGTTTATTGAGTTGAAATTGTAAGATGCAGGGAAATGATACATAAATAGTGATGAAAAATTTTGAAACTTCTTAATACGAGGTTGATTAACCCGTAGATTTGTCGTCGTTAATACAAAATAATGGAAAATTGTACTGATATAGTACATGCACATGCAGATGTCCAGCGATGTCCTTTTATGCTGCACATGCAGATGTCCTATTAGTAAAGATTCTAAAGAAGAAGTATTTCCTTTTGTGTGATCATATGGCGTAATGTTCTCGTTTGTTAGTTGGCTCCGTCGCAGACTTTCTGTCACATATAGGTATCATTTGGCAGTTGGAGATTTCTGGGTCTCTTCAGTCGAATTGGGAGTTTATTTTAGGCTTAATCCCTTAAACTAGCATAGGAGACTTCTACACCACAGTTAAAAACACTTAACATTCTCCTTCTTGTAATTTGCAGTGGGGTTGTAGATGAATATTTCTAATGACGCACGCGTAAATAGTGATCTTGTCGAGTTGTTATTCTATTCCACCAGCAGTGTCCAGTAAATAAGGATACAAAGTAACTGAAAGAAGGTAGATAGTTTTTAAAATTCTTCATAACACACGATCGTTTGAAACCCGGAAGCTTTATTGTAAAATTTTTATTTGAACATTGTCGTCGTATATTTTGCTATTTTACTCTTCACTGAATTATATATGCACGGACTAAGTTGTGATAATCGTGAAAATATTACTCAGCTCCCAAATTATTGGTACCATGGCAAAAAAACTAGATTACACTATATGACATATCTTTTATTTTTATTATATTTATTTTAAAAATACGTACACTCCGTAGTAGACTTCTAATTATTTGAAAGACAGAAATGCTCGTACACGAACGTTCTATTAATTTCAGTTTGCATAATAAGGACTGTATTGAGGCATGTTGACGGCGTACTTTGGAGTTTCTTAAACTTTGAGGTGTTTGGTTTTAACAAACCGCAAAACAATGGAAGTTTAGGAATTATGTGATTGGCTTGCTTTAGTTCGCAATAACTAGCTTGGGATATCCTGCTCTGTTGACGGTTTTTCAAAACAAGACTTAGTCTCTCTCTCCGGCAGTTGTGATTGGCCAAATTTTAATCAACTGTTAAAACCTGGCAGATAGGTGTTAACTTTATTTAAACAAATGAAGATCAAAGCATTTCTAATCAAACGCGTTTCTGCTTCTTAATGATTAAAAATATTCAGCGGACATTGTACACAAAAGCACCAGATTTTTTATTTGTATTTTTTTTAATATTCATTTATTTTGAAGCGATCCTGCGAGATTTTTCGTTTTACTCGTTCACCTTGGAACGGTCGTGTGATTGTTCTACGATGAGTCCATTTATCTGTGTTGTATTTCAAGATTTTGTTGTATGATTGAATAAATAAACTGTACTCCGTGAACTTCTGGAAGTCAATCACTCGAAGCACTTGTATTCTCTCTTAAAATTATGCGATTATCGTCCGTTGAAATTCATTTAAGAGGTACTCTCTTCGTTTTAACGAAGAGTGACCGACGTGATTTCCATCAATTTATGGGTTACTACGATGTTCAGATTAAGCAGACCAAGCTCCAATAAGAAACGTGCGGAAATCAAGAGGTCAAAATGGAGGTTAAGTTATTACGGTTATTTATCCGGGTTCTCTTCTCCCGTTTTGCAAACTGTAGTCCAATACAGCATATTGTTAACAACTCTTTGATCAGGAAACATTTGTTTCGCCAAGTTTTTGTTAAAGAACTTCCTTAGCCTCTTTATTAGGTGAAAATTTGACGAAAGAGTCGCGCGTAAACAACCATACACCGGAATACCTCGAACCGCAACTCGACTAAAATCGATTTAAAACTTTCAGCAAAGGACTAAGTGTGGGAACATGTAAAACATGAATGCATAGCGAAAAACGGGAGGCAAGTAATTTAAAATACCTACCTATACTCAAGCAAAATCAGATGTTTGAAACAACTAGCGAAATCGACCATACAAAATGTCTTACAATCACTGAAGGCCTCACTGGAGGTATTGCGCAATTTTGCAAATTCGTGGCCGCGAAATTTAAAAGAAACAAACCAGAAAGGTAACCGAAACCTAGACTTTGGGTAGCGTAGGTAGTCCGAGTAATAAATGATAATTTGGAAAATATTTTGAGGCTGGTGATGGAGTAGGTTCTACACTTGGTAATGGTACTTGATGAGTGCTTTGGACTTTACATGCGGAGAAAAAGTAGGGGTAGAGTTGAAGAATTGATATGACGTAGATGCTATGTGTGTAAAAACTTGGAATTTAGATTTTCTTAGTTAAGGTTAAATTAGGGCAGCTAATATTGCATCTAAAGACTATTGAAGTGGACGATCTTTCAGTGTTATTAAAGCCTGGATTTTTATATATTGTTAACGATTGAACTTTTCTGGCACAAAAGATGTTAAAACTACCATGCTAATACTTCTAAAAAAGTCGAGGGAGAGGCGCAACTTCTAAAAGATACAAGACAAATTTCGGTTCCATTTCCTTCATTAATATACATTTTGGCGACTTATTTTTGTTACTTAAGCTCTGATTGATCATAATAAATTCAGCAAATCCAGAAAATTTTATGGCCAATATACATGATACGATTCTATTATACGATTATACATGATACGAAATTCAAAAAGTCAACTAGTCAGGAATGTGGTGACTAATTAATACGTCTCAAAGAGAATTTAAAATGATGAAATTTGTTTACATTGAAAAAGATTCAATTTTTTGATGACGCCTAGACAAATACCAATTAAAGAAATCGTTAGTTTGGTGGAGCAGGGCTCAAGCAATTTCCCATCTGACAAAAAGGATAATATACTAGAAAAAGCGAAGGGTAGTTCAAAAAATCCCGAAATTCCGCCCACTTAGGCAAGTCCAGAAAATCCTTAAAAGTTCAATTAAAAATAAAAACAGTCCGAATCTGAAATCCAAATTTGTTAAAATTAATGTCGAATGCAAAAAATCGTGATCACGTTTCGATAATATGCAGATATTTTTGCTAGAGATTTGCTGATCTTCGTGCCATTTCAAGAAATGCTGTAGGAACGAGTTTCTGTGCTGTTTAGACTGAGAACAAGTTTTTCTTTCTCGTAACTTGGCAACAGTCGGAAACGTAACAAGTTGCAGTGTGAGAAAAGTCAGCAATGACATATGACAGAAACTTTGGGAGAATTGGGGAGGAGAAAGAAATTCGAAAAATCCGCGATACTTAAGAAAAAATCCTCGATACTTCAGAAAAAATCATCAGGATTTTTCAATCCAAAAAAAATCTTTTACCCTTTTTTGGGAGTAATACGCCGATCGAGCAGAACATAACAGCACGGTTAAAGAAGCAAGAACTGCGCTAAAGCAGAATTTAACTCGACAAGAGAGATAGGTATTGATCTCAGGGCTGATAACAGTATTTTAATGATAAAGGCGGATAAAGGAAACTAGACTGTTCTGAACAAAACTATGTGGAGCACGTGTTCAATGCCTCAACAGGAGATGTACTCAAAGATTACGGATAGAAGAAAAAATCCGACAAGAAAGACGGAAATGGAACTGGAAGAAAAGTTTTTGAAAGTACGAAAATGAGGAAACTTGTCGAAATCAGAGTACCGGAAATTAAGACCTTTCGACTCAAGTACAGTCTGATTTTGTGGTATTCCAAAAATCGATAAGGTCCCCTTAATTTCTGAACACGACCATTTTAGCATTCAAGAGGAAGCGTCTACGAGAATTGTTTTACGACCAATTAATAGTTGCATGTGATAGCTGACCTACCAGTTATCAAAGTATTTGGCTTCTCTCTCTTTAAACGTCTCTGTGGTGGCAGTAAAAATTCTTTCAAGATAAGAAGAGAGTTTTGAGAATTTGTGAGTAAGCAGAAGGTCGACACAGGTGAAGCAATTGCATCTTTCTATTTGATTTCTCTGTTTACATCTATTCCAGTTCCATAAACTGTGGACGTCGTCAAGTGAAAACTTTTTAGAACTTTTGCCCAAGTTATGGGATTTCTTTTCCTGGTACTTAATAACAGTTGCTTTAAAGGGGAACTGCCACGCCAATCAATTTTTATCTATATGAAAGGCCTTATTACAAAAAAATAAAAGCCCTAAATATATTTCTGCAGCCGTCATCCGTTGACGGGAGATAAGCAATGAAGCAGATGGAAAATTTTGAAATACCACGCCGCTATTTTCTCTTTGTCAGTGGGCGCCTAAAATCAGCGGTGTCTTGAGTGTGACTTCAGTTGAGTATTTAGCTTCTATTGCTTTATTTCGTTTAGCAATTAGCATTGTTGTTTGACTCCCTTGGTTAGTAGGATTCTTATAACGTGTACGTGGATTTAACAACCAGTGATAAAAGCTGGTCATCAAGTTGAAGTAACTCAGAGGAAAACGATACAGAGAGCTTGAATAAGCAGAACATTGCTGAGCCGATTGACGATTTGGGGGTGAAACCGTATCAATTTGATCCAGTAAGACAACCTGATGGTGACGATGAGATTTTGGTTTTTGACGAAGAAATTGAACAGGCTATTGAAGAGCCGACTGGACAAGTTAAACTGGTAAGATGGTTTGGACGGTGATTCTCTTTTATGGATGGACGGCTGACCTTGTTGTCAAATTTTGGTGTATAGTTCATTGTTTTGATAATTGTTTAACGGTGTTCATGTGAAGGAGATGATTAGCACCAGACTGCTGGACATGCTGCGGGTTCATTACTAAGTTCACTTTTAGCAGAACTGATTATGCAAGAGATTGAATCCATTGCCTTCGAAACAACGTCAGTTCGGGTGCGTTGGTTGCGACGGTATGTCGGCCATTTTAAGTCATCTCCTTGGCGCATTGGTGTGAAGAACTTCCTGCATTATACTTGAGTTCAATAAATCTGTACATACAGTTTACCGTCGAGTTGCATTCCGACTCCGAAGAGAATGCAACAATTCCATTTTTTTAACACTATGTGCACAGTACTTACAGACATAGAGGTGGTGGTCGTCGGAATGTACCGAAAAGTTACTCACACAGATAAAAATCTATTGTTTGACAAGGACATTGCAGTACAGAGTAAAGTGACGGCTGTCAAAATAGTAATTGATCTCGTGATGAGTATATCATCCAGTGCTGGTAAGAAACAAGAAAGAAATGCAATGTTTTGAA
The DNA here is from genome assembly GCA_030142905.1 of Heliopora coerulea. Classification (NCBI taxonomy): domain Eukaryota; kingdom Metazoa; phylum Cnidaria; class Anthozoa; order Scleralcyonacea; family Helioporidae; genus Heliopora; species Heliopora coerulea. The sequence continues at coordinate 13,731 of JASJOG010000523.1, forward strand.
GGATCTTAGAATAAATGACCGTACATCAAAATTTCTAGAAGGTGTAGATGAGGGTACCATGGAAAACTCATCGCAGCTACAACATTCTAGAAATTCATTGCAGTTGCAACATCCACAAGTCAAAGGAGTTCGGTAAGAGTCGAGCGCACTATAAAGCGTACAAACCGTTCGTAACCGTAGGCAATATTTTCCGTTAGCCAAGAGATTGGCCGTCACATGCACAAATTAAAGGAGTTGTGTACAAAGTATAATATAAATCCTGTTGCTTCACTTATACTGGAGAGAGTAAAAGGTCCTGGAGCTCACATTGGCTGAATACTAACCAGATACAAGACGAAAGAACGAGTCTGCAGTCAAATAGTATTTTCAGAGAACGAGGCAAGACATTAGCTCTTATATTTAGGCCGTTTTCTTGAGTCTCCGCATTCCACCATGGGTAGACAATGGATAAACGAACATAGAGAATTCCTCCTGGTACATACTCCATTGCCGAGATCTTTAGAGGCATGTGGTTGTGCTGATAAATATCTGCCAATAATGGGATGTGCACGAGCCCTTCTCAGCTACCGCCTGCATCCGTCTCTGGTTAAGTGCATTCTACCTCATGAATAGAGGTGTCACACACATGCTGATGCACATCTATCCCTAGGGCAATGAACTAAACAAGGAAACAAACGAAGTCCATAGCTAATTTCACGTATGCCATAATTATAGTCTTTACAACATAACTCACGTTTCTGCAATTTTATGTCGGCAGTAGTTATGATATTGCTGTTCATGTATTAAAGTAATTCGCCGATGATTTTTGCTGGTTCCTTCAAATATAGAGCGACAGAGTTTGAGTTTGTTCGACCACTTGTAGTCAGGCAATTTTTTTTCTTTTGTTGAAATGCGTTGCTGTGCATCTTTTGATAGAACTGCAGTCAGAACCTGTATTAAGCGACAGTAGATCCAGCTATCAGTCGTCAAAGATATGAATACATTACGGCTGAATAATTTACGAATCATAAGTGTCACATAAGACAACAAGTGCTGGGTAAAGTATACAGCTAAATTGTGCACTCATTTCAATGATTTACTATTAGGACGAATCATATTTAGTCAAATTACTAGGCAATGAATAATGGCCAAAATAATAATTCAATAACAGCAGCTCTCCCCGTTTTTGAAGTCACCTGTTTTTACAGTTTCTATTTCCAGTGCATGGAGAAGCTTATTGAAGTAATAGTTTTACAGAGGCTTTGTTAGGATGTCTACGAGCATCTCTTCTTTGGTGACATTCTTCAAATCAATCGCTAGTTCTTTATGGCCTCTCGATAGAAGTGGTAACCAATATGGACCTGCTTGGAACTTGCATAGGCCACGGCATTGCTCGCTATTGCAATATAACTCCTTGGTTGTCTTCGTGAGTACAGTTTGTCTGTTGAGTGGCATTCCAATATCCGCAAGTAGCCGTCGAAGTCAGATTACGTCTTGAATGGCCATACTGAACGCTATGTATTCCAATTCTGCTGTTGATATTGAAACGGACACTTCCTGTTTTGCTCAACCAGGTCACTGTTTCTAGGTCTTGCCAACATAAACTCATCTCCGTTTAGTGAGATTAAACAATTAAGGATTTGCAGACGGCAATGGTTAGTAACCTTTCTCTCTTTCCAATTTATACACAACGATCTCCTGAGGCTTGGATGAAACCAACTTTCTAGACGTACTACCGGAAAGTTTTACTCCAACATTGCGGCGACTGCTTCAACCCATCTAGTGACGTTTTAAGCTTGCATACCAGACGCTCTTTTCTACGTTTTACATGTACATACAGTATCCTTTTGGTTGCTGCATATATATTTCTTCATAAGTTTTTCTGTTGTTCAGAATGGAATCCACGTTCATATGGAGAATAAGCATGTTATTCCGAGCTCCAGAAGCTAACAATGACCGTAATGACGAAAAACGCACTGCCGGATATAAAATGTCATCACAGCAGATTTGATATTTCTGGACATATCCCTAGTAACTCAGGGTGCTTTGAAGTGTTGCACTGTACCATCGATACGATGCTTCACCTCAAAAACCCATTTACGTTCAAAAGCTTTACGGCCAGGGGGTAGCTCGGACAAGTTTCTCGAGTCGTTTTCAATAAACCTAACATTAACCCTAACCTCAACTGTAATCCTAATCCTAAGCCGGCATTGATTCCATCTTTAAGCATCAACCTTTTATTCTTAGGTGTGGTCAGTTGTTATTGTTTCTTGTATGGTTAAATGTTGGTCAATCTCGCGTACATCGTAAGCGAGATGATGATTTTGATGACTTGTATTCGCAGTCTTTGTGTTAATCCTAACCCTGTCTGACTAGTGAACTCTTTCCAATCTTGTAGATCAGCGCGGCTCATGGGGCTGTTGTCCTTTTTCATCTTCTTCCAATTCCTCTGTTTTTTCTTTTGTCCCTCTCATAATTTTTGTTTCTTCTTGTTTCACTTCCTCGACTCCTTGTTTTTGTTCTATGACTTGATATGTCATTTATATTGTTTCCTTGTGGCTAAAGTCGTTTTCTTTAACTTGGACATCTCTGCGGAAAAACACTTACCGTTTCGTTCTTTGACATCCTTCCGACGTCAAGCTGTTGTCAACGAAGCGCATTTTGTTCCGTATCTTTTAAACTTTCGTCGGTCCTCGTCTGGGGCGGGCGCATAATCCATGCATCCCAATACTCGTAGGTGGCTCACATCTTCTTACTTTCTACACCACCGGGAGTTTTGTTGTACTTTGTCGCCGTCATAGGCATCCGGTTTATCACGTAGGCTGCCTTCGGCGAGTTGGCTTCCCACATACGCGATGAGGGAAAGAGCTGACTCACAGTTCGATTCGTCCATTCTACTACGCAGTGCTACTGAGGTGAATGTGGCACAGTAAACTCATGTCTCATTCCTTTTTTCCTCCAGATAATTCTGAAGCCCAGTCGACAGGTTCTCGCCACCATTGTATGTTCGCAGAGTTGCCATCGTCACACCGGCATCATTCTTTGTTACAGTTTCAAACTGTTAATTTGAACTTATCAAGTACTTCGGACTTGTTTTTTATGAAATACGCAGGACAACATTGATTGTGGTCATCAGTAAACGAGTTTTTTCTTGACCTATTTATTCACTCTACTTTGTCGATAGTGCTTTCTGCAATTGTAACTGAAATTCAGTCGTTTTCTTGACGACTCTTCGTCTTTGACCGTCCAGAACCAACTACTAAACTCAAACACAAGTCGCCAATAGTAGAAGTTTTTGTTTTCGAATTTCTAAGTTGTCTAGTTATTCCCATCTAGTTTGTCGACTGACCATTTCTATTCTATAATTGAAAAGAAATACCATCAGCAAAACGAATGTTTTTGATGTTAAGACTACCTCCTTATTAAGTGAAGGTCCACCGATTCTCAGCGATATACAAATCAATATTTTTTTACTTCAACGTCACTCTGTATACATAACCTGAAAAATGAATCAGATTTAACTAACTCTATTCCTTAGCATTTCAACAGATTCCGTGTACTTTGAATGTTAATGGGGCAAATAAACACGATTCTGAACTGCAGCAGAGTTCCGTTTCAAAAATTTATCCACTAACATGTCGACCGTGGTTGGACGTTTGAAACCCGTTTGGTTTTTTAGTTGCTGAGGCAATTACGTTTGACCGGTATTTTGCACCTCCCCTTGCACCTCTACTACAGTAAGGTGAACCTGTGTCTTATTTCTTTTATTTGGAATTTCTTGCTCATTTGTGTTAAAGTCTCATTTGCTGTGCTATTACGTTCATTACTTTTGATTGAATATTCTCCAGCAATGCACGCTAGCTATGCGGCATAGTTACAAACATTGGGAATTTGAAAATATATCCAAGTTGGATTCTTTCTTCATATTACTGTATAGCTCTTACTTCTGAAAATATATATTTCTGAATTTGGCTTGACAGTGATTCAGATTTCAAGGATTAATTTGGATTTAATTGTTTTTATCCTCTGAAAAATTTTTTCTTGGTAACAAAGGAGGTCGTAGTTATATAAAATCTTCATAAACGATGGCCAGAAAGTAGTAGCATTTTTAAATCAAAATTCTACTTGATAACCAAATAACTTCATGCTGGTCAAGTTGTTGTTACGATTGCGACCATTTATGAGTGATATCGGGTTTCTGGCCCGGATGTCTTCTCTTTGCAGTTATATTTTGAATGGACGTCGATTATTTTAGATGGTACTTGAATCTTTCTGTAAATGAACTGGCTCATGTATAATATGATGAAAAACCTGTGTTATGTTAGCGTTTTATCATGAGCAAGATTATGGACATTGTACGATTTCGTAAATATCTTTCCTATTTTGTACTATTTTGCTTATATTCACCAGCTAGTTAATTCTCTTGAAATAAAACAACGGACGTCGACCAAATTAATGATTGGGATTTTTGTATCGACGTGGCATCGACGTCGAAATTTTAACGCCGATTTGATTTGGGTTATTGACCTGTTATTCGACGTAGTTTCATGGTCGGTGAACAAGGTCGAATCGAGATCTTAATTCTTGCCCGCTGGGTTCATGATACAGGGGTGGATCTAGTATAGTTCAACTAGTTTCCGGAAACTAGTCTATGCGTTAATTCTGTTCTAAGTGGCGGAAGGTGCGTGTGTAAAGCGTTCAATCATACTGAAACGGCTGGTTTCGTGGGAAACTAGTCAAATTTTACTATGATTGGCTGATTCTAATCAATTAGAGTGAACTAATCAAAACCGCCTCCTATTGGCTAAAGGCGCCCAAGCAATTACAGTGAACTAGTCAGAACTGCCTGCTATTGGCTAATCGCCTAAATCCCAATTAGGGTGAACTAGTCGTGAACTAGTGGAAAAGTATAAGTAGACATGGCGTCGCAGAGGTAGCACGTTTGTGGAGTGGACGACTGTTTACCTAAGGAATTGGATTTGTTTATCGAGCGACGAACCGGTTTTAAGCTACATGAAAATTATATTTATCCACAATATCGGGAAAGCAGACCCACCGTGCGCCGAGCCGCACGTATTTCATCAAGCGCCAGCCTGAAGTCATGCGGAAAGCTATGAAAGTTCAGAGTAGAATGGCCGACTAGTTACCCTTGGCTGGTTTACTCAAGGTACATTAATGAAGTCTTTTGTCGACCATGATTTGGAAGTGCGTGTGGGAAGAGTGCCAGTTAGCTCAGTAGGTAATTAGGAGCATCATTTAGGTTGTGGACGGCTGCTAATTTTGCATTTGCCGCCTACCTGTCGATCTGACGATGGACTAAGATAAATTTGAACTTCTTAACATTCCTGTTGGTCATTCTACTGTTCGGCTGAGCTGATTTTGGATTTGATAATCTTCGTGCTTGTTAATCTTCACCAGTACTAAGATTACCATGAACGGATTAAATTTCCCGCCTTCAATTTTGCTGCTGGACTAAAATGATTTTGTATTTCTCCGCCAACCTAATTAATCTGCTGCTTGACTAAGATAATTTTGAGGTGATTTTGGATTTATTGGCCTTCCCACTTGTCAATCTGATGATGAACTAAGAGAATTTGAACTTATTGACATTCCTGTCGGCCTTTCTACTCCTGGACTGCGTTGAGTTTGGATTTATTAACCTGGCTGCTGGCTAGCATGCTGCTAAGTTTAGAAATCTTGATAATCCTCTTACTTCCTCCCATTCTACTTCTGGAGGGACATAATTTTGAACTTACCATAATACCCATCTTGCCTGCCAGTTTGCTGTCAGAGTAAGATGATTTTTATGCTGGACCAAAACAATTTTTAGTCAATCAACCTTTCTGACATAAGGCATTCTGATATTATGGGGTTGGATTTTTTAATATTTAATGTATTCAGTGAAGGTGTGCGACCAATTATTTATGTTTTGTCAAGGAACACCAATTTTTAAAATATTTACCTTGAGCAAAATCTTTGTTTAATACCAACATATTTTATGAGGTTCTAACCCATCATGGTGCAAGGATACACATTAGAATTTCATTTTGGCTTGCTCCATACAATTTCATTTGGTAAAGGGGATATCTGCTCCTTAATGGGTTGTTTATCAGGTAAATAAGGACTTAAAGTGAGACAGGCAAGTAACATACCTGTAAAATAGTTGATGCAATAATGTACAGCCTGTCAGTGCACTACTATGCTTGTGACAGACTACTTTTATCACTTGCATGCCATACAGCTTTTTACTAAATGGCTTTTTATTTAATGGACCCTGTAATTGGTCTTAAATCTTCAACTCATTTGCACCAGATTACGGTACAATGTCCAGTATTTGTAATAATTTCAAAATGTCTTTCAATGACAATAGGAAAACAAAAATAAATGAAATATGTGACTTTTAAAATTTTTATTCACATAATCTCAATGAAAAACAAAATTACAGTTTAGAGAAAACTTAAATTTTAAAAATTTTTTAAGGGAAGCAGCCCCTAGCCCCCCTCTCCTCATAGCATCTTTGGTATCTGGAAACTGATCACATAATTTCCTTGATCCACCCCTGATGATATGTGATAGATTGTGAGATCTGTACGAAATGGGAGGATAATCCTTGTGCGAAAACGGGTCACCTTCGCTGAGGACCAAATCTTGAAGGGGTCTTAATCCATAACTTTGGCGTAAAACGTCACGGTGGTTACGCGTGTTTGTTGATTAGAAAACTCGGACAAACACTGTAATACAACGGCTTTCTAACTAACGATTGTTGCCTGTAGAGGGTGTTCTTGGAGAACGTTACAAGGCGCCTGCGTTAAGTAACGAAAAATACAAATACAAATGAATAATTTTCGCTCTTATTTTGGGCATTAAGTTTAATTAGCAGAAACTAGAGCGATTAATGCGAGCTTATCACCGATGTCATGATCAGTTTGTGTGTTTCACAGATAGCTGCATGTAAGCTACCATATTATTGGGAAAAATACCTTCACCATAGTACAAATTACCGAGATTCTTCCCGCCGTCCAAGAAGTGCAGAAAACGTAAATAATATCAAATGTCGTTTGATTGAAACTTTCAGTCATTGTAGACGAAAGTGACGTAAAATAATTATTTTAAACCTGATGTTTGCCTTATCGAATTATAACTGTGTTGATCGATTAAATCAATCATTTAGTTCGGATGTGTTCCTAATCCAGCGGCAGCTATCGACCTTTTAATATTGGTTACTGCTAACGTGCCTGAAGTAAGAAAATTGAACGGGGCCGTAACTACTGATCTTTATGAGGACCAAACTCACGTATCGTCCTTGTCAGCTTGATAAGGTATCATATTTCCCTGGAATGCAGTACCACTTTGAACATGTTGCGCAAAAGAGAGTTTTGTTTACGCCTGTGTGTCATTCTTGGTGAAATATTAGGGTTGAGAAAGTTTTGTAAGACATACATTTTCACCATTTGCCTTAGTTGTGAGACAATCCTGGCTCTCCACCGTACCGTTGCCGGTAAAACGGAGACTACGTTAAGTCCGTTCGTAGCTACCCATGTAACCGGCCACGGCAGCGGTGACATGAGCTAACTTATCGTTCTTGTACCTCTTTGAAATTGTTAATCGGCGATAATATAAAGAATACTTCATCTCCACTAGCATTTCTTATGAGCAAGTATGGACACCAAAAAGACCCCCAAAGCACCAATTGGTGACACCAATCCTTTTTTGCAAAGAAATCATTTTGCAATGTTTGTCCGGGTTTTCCATTTAATTGATACGTTGCACCACCCTTTGCATTTCGCACCAAAATGATGGATTGTTCAAATTCTAAAACGCGAGCTGTATACTGGAAATACAGAGCAAAATGATAATGAAAAGGACTTTTTCCTATAAAATTGCTAGAAATGAAGTTTCGGAGGCCCAAATAGTTCGAATTTTGATAGGGGGAAAAAAATGTTGGAGCTCCCTTAAATTCTGTTTAATTAAGTTAGATTTTCCCTTGTAAAAGATCTCTTCACGGAGCTGCTCGATTGCTACAGACTAGACTGGAGAAATGATGATAATGGCAAAATTAAGCAATCGTATATAAATGTTGAGAAATCGTGGTCTGTCTGGCCGGAAGCAAGAGATATTAATATTATTTCAAAAATGGGTTTCTATCGCTCATATTTTTTTTGTATTTGACGTTGGGATCACCGAAGCATCTCTAGTCCAGGAAAGTAGATGCCATGAAAAAAACGAAAGCAAAAATTTAACGGAAGGTCTGAGCTAGCCGGTTAAATTACTTTACACTGCATACGTTTTGTTTCCTAAAGATAGTGCTCTTCTTTCCTTGCTTGCTTTTTTGTCTTGCTCCACGTTCACTTCAAGTAAACACTGTACTCTTTATTCTTTAAATTTTTTTAAAGAAATACAATGTTAATATTCAGTAAACCTAGTTTTCTTTCGATTACGATTGCATAAAAGTCGTAATCTTTTGCCTTTCGTAGAATTTTTGAGTTAAAAAAGTTTATTCTTGTTTGAAAGGGAAAAAATTTTCCAATACTTAATGTATAGTAAATTAAGAAGTGTCAAATTTTTCCTTGGTTAACATTGTCGTTTCCGTAAAAATATTAGAAATAGCTGAGGTTCTCTCTGAAATATGAAAGTACTTTTCCAATTTTTCGGTGTTGGCCCAAATCTGGCACAACTGGTGGCTTTAGATTCTAATTTTAAATTTTTTAACCTTACAATTCCCATTCTAGTGGAATCTTCGTTTATGATATTACTAATGAACAGTCATTCCTTGACATCTGTTCGCCTATTCAAGATCGTCTACGTGTATGTCCTGATAAAAAGATGCTCATTGTTGGGAACAAATCCGACTTAGAGGATCAACGAAGAGTGAATATTAATGAGGTGAAGACGTTTGCCCAGGAAAATAATGTCACACACATCTCGTGTGATGCCAAAGAAGGTATCAACGTTGAACTGGCCTTCTATAAACTTGTGGAAGATGTTTTAAAAGACATCGACAAAGGTGAGTATTTTGATAGCAATGTAACAGCATGAATCTTTGTTCATGAAGTCTGGTAAACACCAGTGAAGCGAGCGCAAGTACGAGAGGCAAACAGTCAATTACAGAATTTAAGAAGGTATTCCTCGAGGAATACACGAGGCTGAGCCAAAGCACACAAAATAAGTGCAAGCACATGCGTAAAATACGCGTGCTTCTACCTACGGTTATTTCACCCCTGGTTGACACGTTACATTTTAATAGTGTTTGCCCTCACATCGCTTCTATGAACCAGGTTTTAAGTAGGGTGATCCACTGCGCTTTTTTTCTGGGGTAGTCGTATGACTTTTGTGTGTCTATGAAAATAAATACACTGATACATTCACAAAGCCAGGGACGGATCTAGGGTATTTCATCAGTAGTTTCCAACCACGCTCCCGAGGCGCCACCATGGTTGGCGCCTTGTGAGAAAACTTTTAAAATTTGGACCCTCTAGATCGTCGGAAACGACCTTTCTAAGATCTTATCTCCCTTTTTCGATGGGGTCGTTCAGGTCCATGTGATTGGGTTACTTTTGAGACCCCATGACAACCAGTGTCAGTGAGTTATTAAAAAGCGGCCGAGTCACCAGAGCTTTAGATCCATGCGATCTTAAATTATTTAAAACACTTATGTACCTTTTTCACAATTAAACTTCCGATGAACGAAAAGTTGTTTTGAAAATATTGATTACTGCACAGATATTTGAATATAGATTTATATTCGATTTTAAATAAAACTAGTTCCGTAGATTTTTTTGGGGGGAGGACCGTCCCCCTTCATGTACTATTGGGAGGCTGCTTACCTGATTCAGTAAGTGCACAAGAGTTTTGGGGTAACATTAGATGTGAGCCATCCATGCCAGCTGAACTTCTTGTTACCTTGATAATCTACAACTCCAGAATGGAGAGAACATAAAGTACTAAAAATGTTTTGATTACCACTTACAAAGATAAAAATAAATACACTACTTCCCTTTTTTCATTCCATGGACCAGCAGAATTCAAGAAACATAACACAGGGTGAGACCATAGATAAAGAGAAACCATAAATTAAGACAAGTATTATAATTTATACTATAGTATTAGTAGACAACAATGAATACATGTTATCACTTGCCCTTTTCATCTTATGGTCCAGAAAGGCAGATTCATGTTCCAAACAGCAACAACAGCTGCATAAAGAGGATAAAATGATAAATAAATACATGATAAATAGGCCACTAAATAAGTAAATTGATTTATACCTGGCATTCAGATTTTCAAATTTGTACCATCCAATATAACGTCATGACACACAACATCACCTAAACTGGCTACAAAAGCAGATCAACAAATTTTTATGTTAAACATGAATTAACAGGCCACTAGTAAATAAGGAAATTCATTTTACCAGGCGGTTTACATTGATTTCTTCAAATTTGTGTTCCAATAAATTTGCATCTTGTGACTAGTTTCAGAATCCACCACCACCACAAGAACAGCTGAAAAAAGAAAACAGCAAACCTTAATATAAACACTCAACTAGTGAGCTACTAATGAATTGATTAAATAATTTATACCTGATATCTCAGATTCTTTTGAAAAACTTTAACAACAGCAGGTTTCAATAATCAATCAATGAAGTCCATGAGAGTGAATATCCAAAGAACTGGCAAACACATGTAGCAAACTGACACAAGCTTTTGTGTCTCTGTACTGTTTTCCATCAGTTTAAGGATTAAGAAATCCAGATGGCTAACAACTCACAAGTACTCTAGAAACTGCTAGTGGCTTAGCTACACATAACAATGTATCTAATCTTCCAAAATATTTGCCATTCTCATTCTCCTGGGGTGTAAGTTTGCAAATAGATCAATAAGTTCATTACGATCCAACTCAATGTCTGCATGAGTGTGTATAAGTGCCAAGCCGTTCAGTCTATCATGGGTCATTGTATTCCTCAAGTAGTTTTTTAGGTTTCGAAGAGTTGAAATGGATCTTTCACAACTCGAAGATGAAATTGGGATGGTTGCCAGCACTTGAAGAATTGCAAAAATATTTACAAAACATTCTTTATCAACAAACTTTAAGGTACTGCTTAGTCTGTCAGGAATATCTTCCCCTTTCGCTTTCTTTTCATTCCATAATCTCTCCCACAAGATAAATTCTGCCTCTAAGCCAGCAATGTTAGGTATGTCCTGTCCATAGCTCTCACAGAATTCCATTACATTGTTTTTCCAGTCCAGTGGGTGTTCAAGCAAATGAGAGGGAATTATTGACAACCCCTTATAGCAAACATACACTTGATCTTGAAATCTGATGTCTAGTTGTTGAAGTGCATGGTCCAGGAACACTCTGGTCAAATTTATCTTATAATAGTCCTCTGGTGTTTCCACTGTGGTTCCACTGTTGATTACCAAAAGCATCTCTATTTAATGAGATGTCTTCTAAGGTAGAGACAACTGGCAGTAGCAATTCAACAATTCTGTCCATCCCATCTATGCGTGCAACCCATCTAGTCCTGCAAACATCAATGAAGACATAAATATAAAGTATAAAATTAAAGAAATTGTTAATGTAAAAAGACAAATTAGATTTATTGATAGTTTTAAATTTATGCAAACTAGTTTAGCAAATTTAGTTAAAAATTTAGATAAAAATGAATTAAATGTATTGAAAATATTTTGTAATGACAATGAAAAAAGAGACCTTCTTACTAGAAAAGGTGTATTTCCATATGATTGGTTTGATAATGTTGAAAAATTAAAAGAAGAAAAACTACCTAACATCAAAGAATTTTATTCAAAATTAAATGATGAAAATATAAGTGAAGAAGATTACTCACACGTACAAAATGTTTGGAATAAATTTAATATTAAAAATATGAAAAAATATCATGATTTATATTTAAAAACCGATGTAATTTTATTAGCTGATGTTTTTGAGAATTTTAGAAAAGTTTGCAAAGCAAATTATAAATTAGATCCTGCTTGGTATTACACTTCACCTGGATTAGCATGGGATGCAATGTTAAAAATGACAAAAATTGAACTAGAATTATTACATGATCCGCAAATGTATCTCATGATTGAAAAAGGAATCAGAGGTGGTGTTTCTATGATTACAAAAAGATATGCAAAAGCAAATAATAAATATATGGAAGGAAAGTATGATAAAAATAAAGACAGTTTATTTTTACCCTATCTTGATGCAAATAATCTTTATGGCTGGGCAATGAGTAAAAAATTACCTGTTAGAGATTTTAAATGGATGAATGATAAAGAATTACAAAATTGGAAAAACGGCGGAGCCGACCGGAACGGTCCTTGTATATTAGAAGTTGACTTGAAATATCCTGAGGAGTTGCATGATCTTCATAATGAATATCCTTTAGCACCAGAAAGATTAAAAATTGGTAACGTTGAAAAATTAATTCCAAATTTGAATAATAAAGAAAAATATGTTTTACATTGTGAAAATTTAAAGTTATATGAAAAGTTGGGATTAAAAATCACTCGAATTCATAAGGGTGTTAAATTTTATGAAGAAGATTTCATGAAACAATATATTGATTTAAATACACAGTTGAGGGCAAGTGCAAAAAATGATTTTGAAAAAGATTTTTTCAAGTTAATGAATAATTCTGTGTTTGGAAAAACAATGGAAAATGTTAGAAACAGAGTTGATATTCAATTGGTTAACAGAGAAGAAAAAGCATTAAAATTATTTTCAAAAAGTAATTTTGCTAAAAGAACAATATTTTCTGAAAATCTAATTGCGGTGCATATGCATAAGAGTAAAATTAAGTTAGATAAACCAATATATTTAGGAATGAGCATATTGGATTTATCAAAGACTTTAATTTATGATTTTCATTATAATTATATTAAACAAAAGTATGGTGAAAATTCAAGGTTGTTATTTACAGATACTGACAGTTTAATGTATGAAATTAAAACTGAAGATTTCTATAAAGATATATCATCAGATGTTGAAAAAATGTTTGACACAAGTAATTATCCAAAAGAACACGAAAGTGGAATTAAAACTGGGTTAAACAAAAAAGTAATTGGAATGATGAAAGATGAGTGTGGTGGAAAACAAATAGAAGAATTTGTTGGTTTACGAGCAAAATCATATTCTTACAAAATGTTTGCAAGTGAAAAGTCAACTAAAAAATGTAAAGGTGTTAAGAAAAATGTTATTGAAAAAGATATATCATTTCAAAATTATAAAGATTGCTTATTAAACGAAGAAGAACAAATAATAAAAATGAATTTAATAAGACATCGAAATCATGAATTATACACTGAAAGTGTTGAAAAAATTGCATTATCATCTAAAGATGATAAACGAATAATACTTGGAAATAAAATTGAAACACTTGCATATGGGCATTACATGAATGAAATGATAGGAACTTATGAAAATATATTTGGTTTTAAACCATAAAATAATTCCAACGATTTCAATAAATTTGATTTCGAAATTATGAATTTGATTAATTTTGAGAATGTGAGAAATTTAGGTAAATTTGAGAATCCGGTTGCACCTTTGGTCTGCGAAGCGGTGAGAGCCTTCGGATCGATGAACCAGATTTGGGAAGTGGGTAGAATGATTGACAGGTAACGAAAATGATTGACAGGTTATGACGTCATCACCAATTACCGGAAGTTGATACAATTTTTGAAAACTCATTAAAATTCAGAAAAATGTCCCAGAATCCCACAATTTTTGAAAGCTTATTAAAATTCAGAAAAATGTCCCAGAATCCCCATTATATAGACTACTCACTTGCATACGTCATTGTGTAAGCACAATGACGTATGCAAGTGCAGTAAGTATTTCACGGTAGGTAGATTCATTTGTACCTGGGGAACAGATGGGACTTTTGTTTGCGCATGCGCTGGTCGGGAATAACACGAAGATGGTGCCTGTTTTTTCGAACGAGAATTGTTTAGTTTGATAAAGAATTTCATAAAAAAATTGCAGTCGACTTGAACAACCCTTCCTCCGCTTGAGGCCATGCAAAAAGAAATGATTATTCATGGCAAGAAAAATGGAAAACCCTAAATGGAAAGATATATTCAATAGAATATTATGGCATTTAAACTTGACTGCTCACTGTTAAAATTCTGATGAAGGAAAATTTTCCTTCATCACAATTACTGAACGGAAAGAAGTGGATATGTGTTTCAGTCAAGTCAAAGAGAAATCCAATGGCCAAGTAATTCTACCACTGGAAATGTTTGACAAAATTCACATCAATTTTCAAAAACTCTCCAGAAGTAAATAACCAAAATTCAAGGATAAATTTCAACTTAACCATTTCACTCCCATGCCATGGCCAGTTTAGAGGTGAAATATCTGCCTGGTTTAGGACTAAAAAAAATGTTAAATTCAATTTATATTTTTATCCTTTTTAGGATATGACCTTAAGAGTAAGGTTGAGTTACTGAAGAAAAAATTTTATGAAAATATTGAAAAACAAAATAAGAAATACAGTACTCAATTTATAACCTGCACAAGTTTATTATGTTCTGCAAGTCTGCTGTTGCTCAACAGATATTTGGCCCAAACTTGGTCACTTTCACTAGAAACAGTCTAAGTTACTATTTAAAATAGGTGAATTCTTTGAAGTACTATACCACAAAGAATCATGAACTTGTTGTACATAAGATAATCATTAGATGATTTTTATCAAACTCTACAGCAACAGTCATATTTATAGGTAATGCTACTCTGGTTTGGTGGCCAGCGAAAGGTACATACAAGTTGCTAGAAAACATTTCTTAATTGAAGACTAAAATAGAGTCACTAGGTATTTCCCCTAAATTTAGGGGTCACCGGATATCTGCCTGATAAATAAAAATTAAAACAAGGTCACTGGGTATCTCCCTTGAAATAGGGGTCACCAGATATCTCTCCAAGATTACTGCTAGAACACAGAAAGACATCTGGTCACCCTTATTTCAAGGGAGATACCCAGTGACCTTGTTTTAATTTTTATTTATCAATGAGATATCTGGTGACCCCTAAATCTAGGAGAAATACCTGGTGACTCTATTTTAGTCTTCAATTAAGAAATGTTTTCTAGCAACTTGTATGTACCTTTCGCTGGCCACCAAACCAGAGTAGCACTACCTATAAATATGACTAATAGTTCACCTGGTTGCGAAAAAAGACTATTCACCATCTACACCAAAAGTTGGACAATGCATGATAAACTATCCGATTACATAAATATGAGCAAATAGTCTTTGAAGTCTACAAACATCTGAAGGCCATTAAACTAACAAAGAATTTATTTCAAATTCATGATTCAAATGGTTTGGACACCCAAGCTTGTATACACGCAGTTAAAATCTCCACAGCCAGTGGCCTTGCTCAATAATCCATATGTATTCGTCCATAATACCAGAGTGGATAGCTAGATCTTTCTTCTGCCCTGAACTTGAAAGCCATACATTAGAGGAGCACAATTATTGTGACAATACTGTAGTAAAGTACGATGCATGAGGACCATGAAAAATCTTCACTTGAACTAGAGCTGAAGTGTAAGGATGATCTTGCCACTGACTATGACATACTGTTGCTCTTTAGGGTGGGTTGAATCAATATTTGAAGAAGTTTGATGTAACTCAGCCTGGAGAAAGGTCTTGTTAATTTTACTGCTGGCAGACCATTAAATAATTCAAACTATGGGACAATTTGAAATATCCCTT
Source organism: Heliopora coerulea (assembly GCA_030142905.1). Taxonomy (NCBI): domain Eukaryota; kingdom Metazoa; phylum Cnidaria; class Anthozoa; order Scleralcyonacea; family Helioporidae; genus Heliopora; species Heliopora coerulea. The sequence goes on from JASJOG010000523.1 coordinate 29,435, forward strand.
GACAGTAAAGAACATATATTAGTTAGTTTCAGACCATATTTTGAGAAAGTATAACGTCATCTTTTCTCAAAAAGCAATTAACCCAATTTACATGCATAAGAATTTTATACTTGAAACATGATTCAAGATATTACAAAGCTAGCATTCAAAAGTTCTTAAGATCTTCAAAATGGAAACCATTTGATCTATAAGATAAACCAACCACTACTGTTGTCAATATACACAAAACCTTTATGAAGAACAACTTCCCTGAATATCGCTATGCAATGATTTGAATATGGGTGATGTATATGTCTCAAACATTGACAATACATGTACAAATCTCCTTTTGTTTGGCTGGCATGTACTAAACATTAGGGCAAAATTTATGTCAAGAAAACTTTATAACCACTAGCCAACAATTTCCGATGACCATTCTGTAGAAAAAACCCATAGTATTCTTGAAGCACAAACAAAACTTTCTGACACAGTTGAATAGTCAAACTAATCAAAAGAAAGGAAAGATAATTTTGGATCTATTTTTACACCATCAAAACGGTTCAGCTTTTCCTTACAACAAATGCAGTACTTGAAAGTTAAATGTACAGAATTTTTGACCAGTACCCTTACAAGTACCCATTGTTGCCCAGGATTATCCTCTAGAACTGTTAAAAAGAAAGCAAAATACGTATGCTTGCCTGACGTTTCTTGGAAAAAAAGTTATTGATGGTTAAACAAAGCACAGTTTTTGTAATACGACTATGCAAAAGCATACACTGTAGGAGATATCCACTCGTAAGACAAAATCTCGCAGTTTTTAAACAGTACTAAATTTTAGATATAATATAAGAATTATGAACAAATCTGAAGGACTGTATGCCATGGAAAGTTATTTTGCACAATGTTGAACACTTCACTTTTGAGCTCATCACAATGCGAACGTTGTGTTTTTAATTTAATTCGTAAGAAAAGTACGTGCTAGCATCTTGTTTGAAAATGGTGTGTGTTTTTCGTCATAGCATGTAAGCGACGGTAGACATTGGCTGGTGCACAAGTCAAGCTTGTTTTGGTACAAAAGGACTTAAACACTGCTTAAATTCATCAAAAAAGCTTTGTATGAATAAGTGACAAGTATACTCAAGATAAAGCATGACCATTATAAAGTTCAAATTCTATGAAAATGCAAATTAAACTATACCACAGAGCTTGTGGATCAGTTCGAACCCTATATGAGACATACTGCTGTCCACAACGAAAAGTAACATTTTTAACGCGAGAGTTAAAACACAAACACATATTCATCGTGCTCAAAAGTGTTCGTAGACAATTTTTGGCCTTGAAAAATTTCGCAACTTTGAAATAACGATCACTGACGCTCAAAAGTCTGTAGTTATTTTTCTGTTGAAAAAGCTAGAATTCCCGCTGCATCGTTTTAAACAGTGGACAGTACATTTCCAGAAAATGAAAACAAAATGACGATGAATTCATCACAGAGAAACTCAGTTCATCACTTCGAATTTTAGCTTTTTTTTTAATAAACCATAAATCTAGTATTTAAGCAATCGTGACCGTAAAACAAACATGACATCATTGCTTTCTTTGTCACCAGATGGGACACTGGAAAAGAAGTGTCGATTTACTTAGTTTTTATGGAGTGCGAGGATTTGTAAATCTAGTTTCACAATTTAATCAATTTTTCGGACACCTATTTCTTTCTCAGCATCGCTCTCAACAACTAAGCTTTAACATACAATCAGAATAATTTTGTTGAAAAAGACAGATTTCTTAAACACCAAAAGCCGTTTATCAACATGGTGCTCTATTTTTCGACGTCAACGTCTAGGCCAATCGTGAGTTTTTAACGACCCTTCAAAAAATATGTGTTAGATCGACTTAAAAAATGAACCGAAGATAACTTATGACTAAAAGACCAAGTTTACCTACCGTTTGAAGCATTGACCATCGAACTACTTTCAATTTCCGCTGTTTTGTTGATGCCTGTCATGATAAGTACTTAAAAAAACGTAAACCAAATATCCACTGCACTTCCTCACTAGGTAGGTTTCCGATGTTGGTTATTTCTGTACAGGAGGTTCCCTTTCACTTTTGGCATGGATTTTCCTTTTTTCCTTGTTCACTTCACGAGTCATTCGAAAGTGCACTTTTCAATCACTTGTCCTCGCCGAGTTGCTTGGTCAAGCAAAGTAATGACTCACCGGTCACAATTCCCTCTGATTTCATTTTAAAAACAATTTCTTCCAGTTCTTTCCCATGAACTGGTAGCTGGATGATGACTTTTTCATTATTAGTAAGAAATGATGACGAATTCCTTAAAACCAGTTCATCAGAGCGGCCGGATTTTGGACATGCTTCCACCGGATAATCGTTCACGAATTTTGACTAAAATGGGTATTAAATTACCCGAGCCTGCGATATTTTTTCACAGCAACAACAAAAGTCCCATCTGTTTACCTGGGGGAACACCAATAGCTCAATTGACCGTGAAGTACTTTCTTCGCTTTCGTATCTCGTTATGCTTATGCTTGTGACTTTGTTGAAAACTTGGTGTTACGTGACAGTCGTCACGTGCCAAGAATATTCTGGAACATTAGAACTTCTCCAAGTTTTGATTAGTCATATCACTTACTTATGCTGACGTTGTAATTCTGCTGACTCATGCTGATGTAAAAACTTTTAGGTTACTTGAGTCATGAACATTGTCATGATTGTTAGTAAATATAGTACATTAGGTCATTTAAGAAATGACGTAAGTTGACGTCATAGTTTACGGACAGGCTATATTAGCGCGACTCGCTTCGACCCTCGGTGTGTGTTGTTTGGTGTGTTGTTTGGTGTTAGTTTATGTGCTCAAGATCGTTGCCTGAATTCAAGAAGTTAACAATCGTGGTTGAACCGCTTTGCTGCTGGAACTTTTTATTATTCGTCACCGTTGGGTCGTCAGAGTCGCAAGCTTAAAGTGTCAAGAAGACAGATAAGCTCTGAACATTTTTAGTTATTGTCTTAACTCTTTAGTTTCTTTTCGCGTTTGTGAATAAATCTTTTCGTTTCTTGTTACATGTCAGTAACATTGGTTAAAACCTCATACAAACGACCAAGTTTTTTCTTGACAAGTTTAACTCCTTCGAGGCGGGAGCTCTCCCTTTGACGAGTAAAATCGTCTCACGTGGGCCAGAGTAAAATAATAGAAGGTTTATGTCACTAGGAAAGAGTTAATTTGCTCATGTGTACGATAAAGTTGCCTTTTCAAAACCTGTCATGAACAGCTTTTGAGATAGGCTCCTTGTCAAGGAATGTGGAATACATTAAAAACATACAGGAACATCAGGGACATTCATAAACATAAGGACTGGCAAAAACTTATACTAAAATAAAAACAAACTGAGATGAACGAAAGGTTATTTACCATGATTTGAAAGGTTAACGTATTGCTATTTTCTGCTCCTTACCTTCATATTGCCTCCCCAAGGGCTCCTATGGCTCTCCCCCTTAATGGGTGACTGAAAATTTGGGGGGTTATGATTGAAATTCTGTAGGCTTGTATAACATTCTCTCTGACGAATTACTTTTTATTATCGCTGTTCAAAAAATTTGTAATATTCGGAATTTGGTTACAAGCTTTTGCTTTTGGTTTGCCATTGTGCAAAGTGAATATTTGCTATCGAGCAACTTCTGCGAATTGTGCAAATAATGCATGAAAGTCAGATACAGACAGACCAGTTCAAATTTTCGAAATTCGAACGATATCGTAGACATATCGTTCGACTGACACATCATAGATTGTTGGTAACTCGAAAGATAATGGATAAAGCAAATCGTAGATTAAAACATGTCATTGAATTTGAAAATGAAATAACGAATTATGAAAAACTTTCGAGTTCATCCTATTACATCAGATAATATTATGAGAAATTTGGGATAATCAGTAGCATTGAGAGTTCGAGAAATTCACGTACAATCGGTATTGTTTTACTTGTTGTTAAGAAGCAAATTTTAAGTCTATTCAGCAACATATCGCACGACGTCATTACGGAATGAAAGAGCACAGATTACACTGAGACAAATGTTCTGGCCAGTTAATCAAATAAACATTTTATTAATTTTTCGTTATCTTTTTTTTGCTTTTGTTTTTATTTTTTTGTTTTTTCTTTGTCTCTTTTTTGGGTTTTTTTCCAGAAGTGTGTTCTAATTGGTTAGTCAACTTGTCATGGTGCATTATTTAGGTTTGAAGGTGGGTGCTGTTCTGACTATACGGAGCTTAGGAAATAACAAAGGTAACGTCAACGCGGCGTCTAGTCCGAACAGGGAAATTGGAGTGAGGTAACGTCGAGGTTGCTTCAAAAATTACGACAAGAATTATTCGAATAAGTGGAAATGTTAGCGAATAGCAAAAGTGAAAGTTTTACCATAGTTAGTGTGAGACAACTACAAATTCGGCTTGAATATGATAACAACATGAGCGTTTCGATATAAGCATACCGAAATATCCTGCTGGATTTACAAACGGTTTAATCTAGAGCGACTAACAAGTAATGAATGCATGGTAGAATGTTGCTTTTACAAGAATGATATTATCAACTAACCCTGATTATGAGCTCCAGTGGCCTAAATGTTCCTGCACTGGAAGACTTGTGTACTTTACTAAAATATGTTGTACCTGTTACTCAGCTCTTGGAAAAAAACACATTAAAATACAAAATTATCTGGGATTTAAAAACAGCTAATGCCGTAATTGCTCAACAAAATTGTCTTCAGACCTAATAAAGATCTGCTTCAAGTGTTTGTGTTTCGTGAGAATATGGAAAGTAAGAGATTTCACTCATAATTACAAAAGTCTCATAGTTTTACAATTTATGGACTCAAGTTCAAGTCCACTTAATCGAATAATAACCTTTCTCAGTATTAGATATCTTTCTCTCAACGTACTGAAACGCCTTAAATACAGTTTAAAGAACCTTTGTGGATCACTCTGACATATCGTGCTTGTACTGGCAGAAATGTCCATTAGTTTGTTCACATTGTCGATAGGACGTAAAAAAAAAAACGAAAATGAAATCGGGTCTGCGACCACAAGAACGTCAACAGAGCCGAAGTCATGCGCAGTAATGTCGCGAGGGAGTTGGCGGCTTCCGGTTGACGTCGAGTTGGCGTTGCCTTCATCATGTCCTAACCTCCCTAATGTAGAAGGAACCTTAACTAGAAAGATATAGGAGACAAAGAAGATTTCTATCGTGGGTATATACAAATGTATCTGATAGGTACAGACTTTTTACTGAGGAATTTTGAATAATTACATTTCCCTTAATTTTGCCACTAAAATTTCCATTGGAAAGAACAGCCGAAAATCATTTCCCTTGTCATGCCCTCTTTCATTTCATTGTGTACGTTTCATATTGGTTAATGTTACAATTAATTACATTTAATAGAAACAATATAAAAATCTAATTGCCTTATCCGAAATGATTCCGCATTTTGATTCTTTTAAAAAAAAATCGGTTACTTTCTACATTTCTTTGAACCACTATTAAGCACGCACCAACGCCTAACCAAGTTCTTATCTCGAGGACATTCATTCCACTTACTACAACTTAGTGACTGAACATAAGATATGTCCTAGTGAAATATTAAACCGATGTTTTTATGCAAGATCGAGGCTAGTGCAGCTAGTCAAGTTTCATGCGAGAAACAAGGTAGAACAGTCGGAACAAGTGAGGTCAATTAGTAATTTATCATATTGTCTTTCTGTTGCCTAAATTGATGTTGGAAAATTACTTCGTCCTCCTCGAGACGGCTGCATTTTCGTTTTGCTCCTGTGTCAAAGTTTTAACCTGCATTTTATTATTTGACTTGGTAAAGTTTGGAGTTACTTCAGCAATTCAATTAGCAGTTACTTTTCTTCTACTGGTCTTCAATGAGGTAAATATTTGCTCTGATTAACTAGTCAGAGTGCAAGATTTTCATATTCGGCCAACTCACACCACGGCCACATAATATGCCTTTCACTGTAACTTTGAATGATTACCAGGAAATACGTTTTCATCAGCGTGTATGGACTTTCATCCACGAAAGAGTGTGTTCTTTTCAGGGAATTGAGAAAACATAACAACTGTTTGTACATTCTATCAAAATATTTTTGTCAAGACTAAAACTCGTTAACATCCACTGACGTTCAGTTTAGTGAAAATTAGATTGTGTAAGACCATTATGAACAGAATATTTGTTAATTTACTCTGAAGATGACTCTTTATCAGAGTTGAAATAATGCACATCCTCACGGATATATCGAGCGTTAAATTTTCGCGAGAATCTCTCGTGCACTTAAATTGGATAAAATGAGCATACAGTTCCGATGCAGTTGACTTGATAGCTCAAGTGGTAGAGCAGCGGTCCGGTAAGCCGACGATGCGACTTCGAATTCCACTCAAGTCAACTTTTCTATTTGACTTTAGTAGTGTAGGTCGATTCATGAAATATTCCTGTTACACCTTTTGCTGTTCATTACCAGATAATATACTATCATTAATGCCAACCTCAAACTCGCTAACGCAAAAATACATTCATTTTATTCAATCGACATTCATTAACGCTTCTGTCATTTTCAATTAACATTTTTACATAGAAAGTGATATTCATTAGCGTAGTTACGCAACCATTTGCATCAAAGGGCATTCTATAGCGACAACAGGCCACCATTAACACCATTCTACTACACATCAGGTAGAACAAAATTTCAATTACCCAAGATATTTCTCCCATCTGTTGCTGGGTCGATTTAAGGTTACATGGAATCTTGAAATGTAAAAAAGGTAATGGTATAATTGGTACGTGAACTGAATTCGGTTAGACAGTTGGAACTTTTTTTATTTCGCCGATATTTCGATGACTGTTTGGCTATGCTTTACTCACCACGTTCTGCTCTACCGAGCCCTTTCAGAAATGCCTTAACTCACAACATTGAATAATGCAACTGAAGACAGTTGTCCAGTCCATTACAGGGACAAAATGAAATCTTAACGTGTATTTTAGTTCATAGCACTTTGTTAACACATTTAACCTTTCGCGTCCCAGAAAAAAACTCGACTGTTTTGCGGTTAACTAAAGCTTCGCGATCAGTGCTTTCATGCAGTCAGTACTACCGTGTACTGTAAGCTTTGATTGCAAAATATGTTTTGTCTAAGATTTAAACGTTGATGTGTGTTAGCAAAGTGCTGTGAGCTAAAGTTGGTTAACAGCTTGAAATTATACCTGTCAGGAAAAATGTGGTATGATGAGAAAATATTATAATATTTGAGTGAAGGTGAAGACGAAACAACGTTTAAAAGTTAAGGGAATAAAACTATCAAAATTTATAAACAAACCGATGAACGTGGGCTTCAGATAAACAGAGGTTGAAAGCCGTGTGGTGCGATCAATTAAGACGTTCAAGATAGATAGAATACAACTATTCTCTATCTAGTGGCGTAACGGACTATGGTCCGGGTTAGAGTAACTGCTAAGGACTCCCGGCCTGTTAGGGGTCCCCGATGAATCTTTAAAGACAATTGAGATTGAAGTCTTGAAATATATGTCTATACTAAGGGGGATGATGGGGCCCCCGAACGAAAATCTCCTAACGGCCCCCATTAGTTTCGTTACGCCACTGTCTCTATCCCATTACAAAACATATTTCAATGTTGTGAGCTAAGATAGTCTTGAAAGGGCTCAGCCGAACACAGAACGCGGTGGGCTGAACTAAAAATGGCAAAACGGTCGTCGACATATTGGCGAAACAAAAGAGGTTTGAACGGTCTAACCGAATTCAGTTTACTTGCGAATTATGACAGTTTTGTTCCATTATATTTTATACATGTCCGAATTCCGTAAAACCTCAACTCGACCCTCCAACGGACTGGGGAAATATTTTGCGTAGGTGAATTTTATTTTCCCTAATGTAGGCTAGAATGGTGTTAATGGTCATCAGTTGGCACTATAGAATGCCCTTTGATGCACATGGTTGCGTGTCTACGCTAATGAATGTCATCTTCAATGCAAAAATTTTAATTGAGCGTTACAAAAGCATTTATGAATGCATTTTCGCGTTTATGAGTTTGAGATTGGCGTTAATAATAGTATATTTTCTGGTAATGAACAGCAAAAGGTGTAATAAAGCTCGTTGGTAAACTTGACAATTTAGCTTAGTAACTTTATATGAGTCAATTTAATGAGAATAATTTTAATCTTTTGGGGACAACCAACCTCCTACCGACATATAGGGTTTTACGCGATGAATATTTACACATTTTGTTCGAAATTTTACAATTAAATTCATTATAGTTATTAATATAGGTATAGTAAAAAACTTGAGTTTCTACTCGTTGACGTACAGTTTGTTTTTGGCCAACTCACAGTTATTTTATTACTGAAACGCATTTGCTTCCACATTATTTATTTTTTCATTTTGATGGCAAATTTTTGATTGCTAGTTCAAATATTTCTAACCCGGAATCCTTTTCTCTGTAATTTTGTTTTTCCTGGAGACCTTGAAGTTTTGGCTCGTTCCTTGGCCTTTACTGTAACTGTTGGCAGTTGCATCACTTCTGAGGTTGTTCATTTTATTTCCCTTCTGCGATTTATTTTCTTTTGTTTTTTGTCGTCAGATGTCACTCTTCCACGCCATATTCTGTCGAATCCACGTGAACTTTTCTTTGTTTTCTGTGGACAGGATTCTTGTGACTTCACTGCCTGTTATTTTTAGCTGACTGCTATTTTTTATTTCGGTATCTCCGGGAACGGATAACCCATCAGCTTCTCCTGTTCTAATTTCCACAAGATTCAAGGAAAATTTCCATGTAACTTATTGCACCCATTTATTCTAGTGAAGGCTCCTTGTACAGAGTAAATTTCATGATTAACCTATACTGTAAAAAATAACTCGAAGAAACTGAGTTGACCTGAGCAAGATGCAATCTGGTGATCTCAATTTTTCGACTTGACTTTTACATCATGAGTTAATGATGCAATTTTCGCGCCATGTTACCCGGAAAATATTGATTCCGAAATGGCTTCATATATTACATTTACAACTAGCCACACGAGGTCTGACAACTGAAATGGACAGCCTGCATCCGAACTAATTAAAAGTTAGAAATGCAGCAGACACGTAACCTTGACCGAGTTCAAGATTTGACCGTGTATAGCAAGCGCTGATTTGACGATTTAAATCAAGCTTCACCCCCTGCAGTGTGCTTCGTATTCGGGATTTTATTCGACTCCCTCTCAACTATGGTACATTGAAGACAAGAAATGCATAGCATGCTCCATAAACAATATTTTTCTGTTTGTACTACACATATTTGAAACGTTGTTCTTAACTTTAGCTTTGTACAATGATGCTTATCGCCAAGCACTAAAAGACGGGAAATCCAAGAATAGACGAATTCCAGTAATGATTGTGGGTCAAGACCGAGCTGGTAAGACATCCCTGATGAAACATCTATTGGGAGTGCCCTTCGATTCGGAAGAACCAAGCACTGTTGGTATCGAGCTAGAAGTTGTTGAGTTAACGGAACAAAATTCAGAGGAACCTTGGCAGAAAAAACGAGAGAAGCAGTTGATGGTAAGACAGGACGAAGCGAAGGATCAGATTCTTCGACAAGTGGCTAAAATAGCAACAAATACTCCAGCCAAACCTGATGAAGAGTACAGAGACCATGGATTACCAGAGAGTACAACGTACCGCGAAGAATATCCAAAAACTGTAAACCATTCCAAAGAAAGTGTATCACTGTCATCAGATGATGTTGAAAAAGTGGCATCGCTAACTAAGACTACCGTCGATGTGGAGGCGTCGTCTGGCATTCGTGTGTTTGTCCATGATTTATCGGGTCAAAGCATTTTTTATGAGACCCATCACCATTTCCTGAAACTTCAGTGCCCTTACGTCGTTGTTCATAACGTCACAAAACCACTCGATGAACCTGCTCATCCAAGATTTAAATCCAAGCTTACGGGCAATGAAGTAGATTTACAAAATCCTTTCCTCGTGACAAACCTAGATTATCTACTCATGTGGTTGGCAGCCTTGGACAACCTTGGAGGTTGTGAAAAGGAAAAACTCACATCATTTGCTCTCCCACCTGTTCTAATTGCTTTGACCAACTGCGACCAGTTCGAGGGAGATGTTGAAGCAGTAAAGCAAAGAATCAAAGAAGTTGTGAGCAAGAGAGCAGCGGGCAACGTGTTTGTTGAACCATTCATAATCAACAATGCATCACCTGAGAGAAGTGGAGTAGTTATTCGAAATCTTCGTAAGAAGCTCTTTGAGCTGTGTAAAGAGATCCTTGATAAGCAACCGGAGTTTCCAATCAACTGGCTCAATCTAGAAGTAGCTTTCGGCCAGATTTTGTCAGAGAAACGAAATTATGTTTCTATCGAAGAGGCGAGAAATGTGGCCAGAGAGTGCAACGTCAAGCGCTTCCATGACGCTGTTGCATTTTTACATCGGCAGGGATCCATCGTTTGTCCCACGGGCTCTAACCATGTTGTCTTAAACCCACCCTTTCTTATGAACTTGTTCACGGACATAATTACTGTCCCAGAAGAAGAGCAAGCCATCGATTCGCCCCATTTCCAAAAGCTTCGAGAACACGGTATTCTAATGCGAAAATTCCTCCTCAAGCATCCCCATGGTAAACTTCTCGAAGAATTGATGACACGATTTTGTTTGATTTGCCCTTACGAGCATGAAGGAGAATCTGCTTATTTAGTGCCCTCCATAGCTCCCATTATGGCAAAAGGGAAAGCGATCGAAGGAATCCTTTCAAAGAGCCCAATTGCTGCACTCTACATTGCATTTCGTGGCAGCCATCTTCCACCCGGTGTCTTTGTCAGAGTTCTGGTAATGTTGATAAATCAATGCAGAGGTGAACTAAGTGGCCAACAACCAAAGCTCTACTGCAACTACTGCTTGGTTTCATTCAAATTTCATGAAGGTAATTTTTGTGTATAAAAGATCAACATTGATTCCAATTTTTTCAAAACACACAAGAAAATACTAGAATTAAAGGTATAACTGCAGTTTAGCGGACACCAGTATGACAGAGGCCGTAACTCAGGATTACTAACCTGAATACAAAGAATAATCCTATAATCGGTTTGTGACCCACTGGTGTCCGCTAACCAGCTGTCCATCCAAATAAAATATTATTGTATTGGACCGGTAAACTTCTAAACATTAAATAATCCTAGGTATTAAAGGGTTTTAGAAGAATTTCAGAGGGGACTATAAAGGTAATATGGTTTTGACTGGTCGAGAATTTAACCATCCTTTGTATTCATTACGCAGTCAATGCCTAACGGGAGAATATTCTCCAAAAGGCTATCTAGCCATTAGTGGATGTAGGGAGGGGCCGAAGGGACCCGTTCTTACAAAAATTTTACATATTGGTTTTTTATATTATTTATGAAATGGGAACGTTTTCGCATACGAATGCGAATATTCACATTATTTTCTTGTTTTGAAAACATTCTTTCGAATTGGTGATTTCTCATCAAGATGCTTCTAAAAAGGGTGGAAACACATCACCAATACTGATAGAGATGACAATACCAACTGTTAGTTTAACACTTGTTGTACTAACAAATGTCGTGCGTTAATTTAACACATGTCATACTGCCGCTTCATAACTGGCATCTCTGTCACAAAAGTTGGTATCACTAAAACTATACTCGGAGAACTTGTTCAAATAATTAGTTTAAAACAATAGATTTTGATAAAAACTTTGAAATACAGATAATAGGTCGTTAGACGAAATAAGGTTACTCCAAGCGTACCAACATAGCCATCTCAAAACCTTGGATGCCTCTTAATTTGTCCCCCTTCCTTTATACAAATCTTGGCTCTCCCACTGCTTGTGAAGAATGAAATCTGAATGTTATTTGTTAAAAAATAGATGATGATCCAGAATATAAAGATGGTACGATTAATTAAAACACTTCAAGCTTGTGTAAACGTAGGAATTAATAGTTGGGTATAGGAGTACTATATCCACTGAGGTTGTTATAATGGTTATAACCCTCTCAAACATTCTTCTCAAACAAAACAAAACGTCACTGCGTTTTCTTTTTCTTTTATTATTTTTTTCTTGAATATTCTCTTATTATATTGATCTCTTCATGTACTATATTAATTGCATTTTAATCTCGACTTCTTAGGGGTAGATATTCACCGACACTTTTGTTGACATTAGTTCATAAGTATTAAACAGTTCGTAAAAATTATTTTAAATCTTGCAGCTTTTTGAGAATCTAACAGTTTGATACTTTTCTCTTGAAGGTAAATTTAATGTTTATCTCATGAAGCTAGCTGAGAAAATCAAGATAGGTGTTGTTCCCAGACATAAAGTGCCCTCAAAGTGTCAAGAGCTCTTTCTTTGTTATCTGCAAAAGGTCATCAGAGATTGCTTAGAAGCAATCAAGTCTGATGAATCTCTTTCGTACCATACGATGAGACCTTATTTTGTAGTGAAATGCTCTGCTTGCTTTGGAGAAAATGAAGAATGTTTCCGACATAAGAAATATGAATGTCAACATGACGAGTGTCGACACTTCTGGTCACTAGAGGAATTAAAGCACTGTTCAGATGATCCCGATTGTAGGCACGGTGGTGATGTAGAAATTGGAGAGTTTTGCTTGGACCGCGTGAAACCTTGGCTTGCCGCAGGTACAGTGCACTTTTTAATGTGTTATAATCACGATTAGATTAATACTTTCGCGACTAAGTACGAAAGCTTTATTGCTTTACAGTGGCTAACGCCAGACGACTTTACTCGTCAAGAGAAATTACCAGTCGCAAAAGTGTTAAAGCCTTGGTCAAACCACCAGAGGGATTGCTAATTAGCTCATCCTCTTCATTCGGTTTTCAGATCCGCCCTCTATTGTGTTGGTGTGACCTCAGTAAATAAATTTGTTCCCGATTTGCTTATTGAAAAATCACAAGCGGTATTCTTGTAGAAAGGTTTCTACAAACCAGAAATTGAGTCCTGCGTCACGGCTCGATCATTGATTCCAAAGTCTGCTCTCTTGTAGACAAACCATGAAATATAGCAAAATTTCAATGATGTTTTTAAAGTTTACTTTTGATCAAGCAGTAATATATGCTCTAGTCAAGAATTTTCGTGTCTCAATCATAACCGTGTACACATGAAGGTCAAGCCATGACGAATTTAATTAAAGTAAAATGGTTAGAAAAGTAAACTTACCATCTCATTCTCCTGTTCTTCTTCAGCATTGATATGTCTGTTTTTGTGGAAAATAAATGTCCCTAAAATGTGCATGGTTCCAGGCACAAATCCAGTGCAGCCATTAATTTCAATTTGGAAGGAAGAACTTACACACCAATACAAACCTCGAACGTAAAAGAACCGAAGTGCTTGCAAACTGTGCTTTCCCCTGTTGACTTGCATATTAGAAGTGGATGTAGTCTTACAAATCCTAGATACCTTAAACCATCTTACTCAGGTAGTATATATTTTAAATATGGTGGAATACCCCCGTATAATAAAGGAATGAAGACCATTATATTTCGAAGAAAATGACACCAAAATGCAGGAAATGTCATTTATACGGGTTGAAACTTCAAAAATTTTCCGAGGGGTAGACTTCCGCATTTTCCAAAATTAAGAACCAACTTCGGCGCGAACTCATGTAAACTGGTCACAGCATATAATTTGCAATCGTAAAGAATAGGAAAATCCCCATCTTGCAAAGGAATACCTTACACTCCAAAATTACCAGATTTCAAAAACTTTTTTGAACATAACTTATAACCTAACAGCCTTATCCGACTTCAGACTAGGTTATCAGGAAGTTCCACAGATTACGCCGGTGACTCCCACGCAGAGGCTCATGTGCATAACATAACTAAAACAAGATCTTTTCCATAGACTGATCCCCCGTGAACTGTTAAAATTCTCCCAATAGGAAAGCTGAACCTCCCCGACTCTGTAACTCCCAAGCAGCTTTTTGGGTTCCACTTCAAAGATCCTTATAAAACGTGGACTCTTGGAAAATTTTAATCGAGAAAGTTTTTGAATGACCTTTTATGACAAATGTAGGTGACAAAAAATAAAATTTATTCAATGAGGTTACGATGTGATCATAACATGAAAGTCAGTTGCGAAAAGCGAAGGTACTTTATCAATAAATCAAAATTATTGTTTAAATAGCGTGTTCAAACTTTAGAACGTATTGAATGCCATTTCATCATAGTACAATGGCAAACCCTCGAAAACTTTTCTTCCTGCTCAGAATTGATTAATAACTGCTGGGTATGTGCAATTCTCATATGCATATGCACCTGAAGTTCTCAACTTGTTTCATGAGCTTTCACTACAGTCGAGCACAAAACAGAAAAACAATAACATAGAAATAGAGCAAATCACCCAGGGAATGCCTGTCATGGATTCGTGGATGCACGCATCTCCTTATGTAATTCTTGTCTATCGTTCTAAATTTAACTTGCCTATGTCACTACCATTCAAACTATGGAAAAAGTGCGATTTGTGTGCTCATACGGGGAAAAGTTTGACAATTTTGAGCAAGCATATTAGTGCATTATCCCGTTAATCTACAACGTGTGCAAGTTGACTTGCGGTCTGTAGTAAAGTCAAGTAAGAAAGACTGTTGGGCAAATGATCGCAGAGACGACAATAAAGTCTAAAACAATGCGATAAGGGAGGTTACTAAAAGTTTAGATTGATTGATAGATTGATTGAATAATTGATTGATTGATTTAACTTTGAACTTCCACAACCGTCTTCAATGCCTGCAATTGTACCACTAAGTGATGCTTATGTTAAATCAAGTTCAGGAGATCCGGGATTAAGGAAAGGTAACAGAACCATTATGTTAATAAGTGAAGGCACATTACTTATTTACTAATTCATTAATTGATTGACTAATTGATTGACTGATTAATTTAATTTTGAACTTCCAGAACCGTCCTATATGTCTGCAACTGTACCATTAAGTGATGCTGATGTTAAATCAAATTCAGAAGGTCTGGAATTAAGGAAAGGTAACAGAACCACAATTTTAAAATGTGAAAATATATTGCTTATTTATTAATTGATTAATTGATAGATTGAAAAATTGATTGATTGATTTATTTATTTTTAAACTTCCAGAACCGTCCTCAATGTCTCCAACTGTAGCACTAAGTGACGCTGATGTTAAATCAAATTCAAAATGTTCGGAATTAAGGAAAGGTAACAGAACCATAATTTTAAAATGTGAAGGCATATTACTTTCACTGATTGATTCACTGATTGATTAATGGATTGATTAATAGATTGATTGACTGATTGATTGGGGCTAGGTAGATAGCTAGGTATCTACGTAGCTAGCAAGGTAGATAGCTAGGTAGGTAGGCAAGCCGGCAAGCAGGCAGGTAGGTAGGTAGATACAGGTCTTCGACCCTTGCACTGCGCTTTGCGCGGTGGCCAAGGGGATTGGGGATAGTTTCGTAACTGGCAAGACCTTTTATGCCTATTAAAAAGTGCCATCCAAAGTCAAGTACTTTACTCAAACCACAAGAAACTGGTTAACAGATGTTTTAAAGTTGTCTATGCCAACGCTTTTGTTTAAATAGTAAAGGGTTCGTTGGATAAAAGTACGTTTTATTTTTAGCCGCCATGTTGAATGGCAAATGCATGTCATCTGGCGACCAATATCAACTCTTAGCTTACTTAACTAAACATTTGCCCTTCCTGCCAAGAATTGACTTGCTGACATTAAAATTTCTCTTTTTCTTGTGGATTGCGTGCTAAATACACTTTTAAAGGGCGTTGTTGCGTTAATAAAGAAATTCATTCTGCTCACTCAAATTTGACCCATTACACAAAGGAAATACAAGGTTTGAAGATTAAAACACCTAATTGGCTTATTATATTTGTAGAGCGTGATAGACATTAAGGCACTGATTACATGCAACGAGCTGACCCGGCTACCGGACCAGCCCGGTAAACGAGCCAGATCATCTCATGCAATTATAATCAAAATGGACGACCCAGCAACCAGGCTAGCTTACAATCAAGGAACATGCGCTCAAAGTCAATCCAAGCAAAAATCCAGCTCGGCAAGCGGGCCAGCACACTTCATGTAATACCAGAACTTAATCGTCCCGGCCACAGGGTTAGACCGTTAGCCGGGCTACTTTGTCTTCATATAATCGAAGCCTAAGTTTTCAAAAGTCTCTAACATACACACATAAAGAATTGATAACTTCTCAGTCATTACCAACTTGTAAACGTAGAACCAGTTGAGAAGAAGCCGGGCCAACTAGAAAATTGAGGGTAAAAAATATCAAATATTTCTTTTACCAACCAAGCACAGGATAAAAAGATCTTAAACGTGATTTTAGATTGGGGAAATCTGTAAAGCTTTGTAAAATTAGCGACATTCATTTCCGGCAAAGTTTAGGCAATATTTAGCTAATCCTGCAGCATTACTAGTAACGACACTGCAAACGCAAACTAACGACATTGCGCCGAATCTTTGTTTTCTCCCATAAATCAGGCTCAGGCTAACACTTTTCTCCCATCAAAGCGTTATGTTAAATTCAATCACCGTTATCAGTTTAGAATAAAATCAGATCTTTTATACTCTGGCATTTTTCATATATTTCAACTGAATATCTTTCTTACGGTGACCATAGTACCTATATCGAACGTCTATTTGTACAGCCATTTTCGATGGGATCTTAACATCTTTTTCGCTGTCCTTATTTTATTGCAACTATATAAATACACTGAGCGATAGCATGTGTTTGGTGAACTTTGGTATGCTTATCTCGGCCGTTTTCTGGAAAAAAAAAAATTTCGGAAAAGAAAAAGAAAACCGGTGCAAACGTGTGTGTGAATGTACACGTGGATGTGCCTCCGTGTCAAAATGCATAAACTTTCTTCCCATGGCCAACAAATGTAGGAATGCATTTTTGTCGCCCATGATTGTCATACAATTAAAGGTCTACAGCCGTCAGTGAATATCACAACATGTTTACTTCCTTTTTCTTCACCAAGTTTCATTCTAAGGGAAGGCCTCTTGCTGGTGAGATTTCATCGTCCTATATTTTAGCAACTACCTTTTTAAGCTTTCAAAATAACTTTAATACAGTGGCGTAGCCATGAGGCTCCTGGGGAGCCAAAGCCTGCTGTTATGGCTTTGCTCCGCTATAATATCTGGCCTTAATATTAACTAACAATTTTACGAGTGTCATTTAAATTGTTGAAATTTGGAGTTTCTTTTACTAGACTTGTTTCTAATTAGCTTATGCAGTTTAGTCAGTTAAATCACGTGCTCAAGAGCCTTCGGTCGTTTTGAACAACGTCGTGTTTGAACAACACCCTCTTCACCTGTTAAGAACGATTTAAAACATGAATAACATTTTCGGGGTTCTTTACTTTCCAAAGATTTTAGCTGGCATTAGAAACATTTCTGCGTCTATTAGTAACACAGATAGCACATCATTAAGGTAATTGTGAAATTTTCCTTGCCTGGTGCAATTTCTATATCTTCTTTCCACATCATGGACTTGGATCCCTGGCTATAGTGAGGGCCGAAGTTATAAACCTAATACAACATTCAACATGGAGGTGTCCCAAGATATTTATGCACAAGACAATGTTACGCATCTTTTACTCTCTCTCTGTATTCATACATACTTCTTTATTAAACTCTACACTGCGTAGCCATCTAACTGTCGGTAAAACTCTAAGGCCGGGAGGTCGCTTTTGAATTCCCGTATCGCACTCGTGCTAATAACTAATACACCTTCACAACACAACTGTATACTCCACGATTTACTCAGAAACTAAAGACTCATACTCATTCACTCAACTCCACATGGCATACCACTAGTGTAGCCATGTCACGCTCACTATAGCCCGCGGCTAAAAGCGCCTTCCATCATCAACAGTTTCAACTCCCAATCGTTAGAACAATCACAACTACACAACCGTAACACCAGTGTGGTTCCAATTACCTGCTCAAAAACCAAAAAACCAAAAAATCAGTAAAAAGCTTTGCCAGAATCTTGCTCAGTTAACTTTTAATCATCTCTGAGAAGATATTGCCTGAATCGCAATAGAATTTTCGAGCTTCTAGAGGAACAGTCGGCATGATATTC
The DNA here is from genome assembly GCA_030142905.1 of Heliopora coerulea. Lineage (NCBI taxonomy): Eukaryota > Metazoa > Cnidaria > Anthozoa > Scleralcyonacea > Helioporidae > Heliopora > Heliopora coerulea. The sequence continues at coordinate 47,595 of JASJOG010000523.1, forward strand.
TGCGCAAGAGAGGTGCAAGAAAAGAGTAGAGAACAACAGAAACATCTTTTCCTCGTGTTTTATGACCTGGAAAAGGCCTTTGACACCGTGGCCAGACCTGCCATGTAGATGGTTCTGAAAAGCTCTGGCTACCCAGATCGGTTTGTAACAGTTATTGGAGCACTCCATGATGGTATGGTTGATCAAGTATCCCATCAAAACGACATTTCAGAAGAATTTCCAATCACCAACAGGTTGAAACAAGGATGCGTACTTGCCCAACAATCTTTGCCATGTACCTGGCAGTTATGCTACAGGAAATCCCAGAAAGGGATAATACTGGAATTGAGATCAAGTACCGTGTTGATGGAGGACTGTATAATACCGCTACTGCTTTGTATATTTTTATAACTTTATTGGAAGTAGAATAATAGATCAATGCCCCATGTGCTATATTCGGTAACTGTCCCTGTGTGTTGATTGTTCCCTATATATTCTTGTTCCCAGTGCTATCATTATCAAATTACATAGTGTTTCATTTACCCAATCAAATCGCATGCATAATTATTCAATCACTGATCACATTATTACAGACTGTTCAACCTGACAAGACTTCGCTCTCAAAAACTAAGCGAGACCACTCGAATCACGGAACTGCAATATGCAGATGACAACGGTTTGCCAGCTCATACACCTGAGGAGATGCAACAACCTGTCAACAATTTTAAGAATGCCTATGACCACTTTGGACTGACCATCAATATCCAGAAAACTAAAATGCTAGCACAACCGGCACCAAAGACAAATCTTGCAGAATTTAACATTACCATCTCCGACACCCCTCTGGAACAAGTGGATCATTTTACTTACCTTGGAAGCTTGCTTTCGACTCGATCCAGCTGTGAAAAAGATGTGGAAAACAGGATTTGGGTTGCTCATTTGGCTTTTAGAAAGCTATCATGTCGCGTCTTCAGAAACAAAAACTTGAAACAACAAACCAAACTCATGGTGTAACCTTACCCTATGGATGCGAAACATGGCCCCTGTACGGTAGTGATATCAAGAAACTTGAGCGCTTTTATCAACAAAAACTTTGGTTTATTATGAACATCAAATGGGAGGACTATGTCACTAACATTGCAGTTATCGAGAAAGCCCAGGCGAGTTGTATTAAAGCACGATCATCAAACATCGGCTTAGATGGACAGGACATGTATGCTGTATGAGTGACACCAGACTCCTTCGACAGATCCTCTACAGTGAGCTAAAGACCGGCAAGAGACCTCGAGGGTACCCTTTGCGACGCTATAACGATCAACTGAAGCAAACAATGAAGAAAAGTAACATCGACTCTAAAATTTGGGAAGAACAAGCACAAAATCGCAATCTCTGGCGTCAAACCACCTCGATCGCTTCAGAGCTGTTTGAACAATATCGTTCAAAAAGTGAAGCAGACAAACGACAACGGAAGATCCGCCCAGCCCAACCACGACTTAAATGCAACTTGTGCGATCTCATGTTCCATGCAAGGATTGGATTATTCAGTCATCAAAAAGACCACCATAAATGATGAAAGAAGAACTTAAATACTCGGAAACGAGGAACAGCCGATGACCACTAGAAAAATGCAAATAGATAAGAAATAATACATTTCATAAGAATACGCAGTGTCAGGAATAATGTGCTGTTAATTCCTACTGCATTTTCAGTTAAAATTTTATGGTCAAGTTATTGTATGTGTCGTGCAGTTTACAATAATTCATAAATAATTTCTTAACTTCAGTTAATGGGGGTGCTGGTAACACAGTGGTAGGGCACATGTCTCTCATCACTGTGACTAGGGTTTGATTCCGGCTCTGTGCAATTATCTGATTAAACTTACCTTTGTCCCATATGAGAAGAGTGTTGTCCAGTTTGACTCTACCGAGTATCTCAGGTTTTCTCTGGGTACTCCGGTTTCTTCATGTAGTAAAAATGGACCCATGAGGGATGGCCCTAACTGGACCTCTTGGGAGAACAGCTGAAAATATTAAGTCAAAGTTTCAACAACATATAATAGTCTTGCATCTAGAAGTGAAAAATGAAATGTAAATAGGCTTATTTAGTGATGCTGACAATGCATTTTCCTCATACTGTGAGGTAACATTCATGCATACGTATATGTCTATTAATTAAAAAAATTTTAAGTTAACATGAATGTTAGTATTTTTAAGCGTGACTAATATCTATGTAATGGTACTTTGAAGTTTTGTTGTTCTAGTAACATACCTAGTAAAGAGCTTTAGAATAATGATAATGATAATGACAATAACATACATGCATATATTTATACAGGGAAACCTTTTCAACAACAATGTAAAGCAGTTATCATTAAAGGGGCTGTTTAACTTAGCAATATATCAGGTGAAAACAATCTAATTCTAAATACAGGAGACTAAAGATGCAAACACATATAACTTTATATAATAAGTAACAATCTTTTCCAATAAGCATTTCTTAAGAAAATGTTCTTTTAATTTAGTCTTCAGTGAAACTGATGATAAATTGTAGTTAACCCATTAAGAGGCAGGTGCCTCGATCTGCTGAATGAAATGTCTGGTATTAGGTGGAACGAATTTTAGAAGGACACATTTACCCATTAATGTGTTAATGTCTATGTTATTAAACTTCGACGTTGAAAGGTTTGTTATGCAAAGCGTTATTATTCAATTATACTTCCTTTGGGACTGGTAACAGCCTCACAAACCAATATTTATAGACCACACTGATAAAATATAAGCTATCCCTTATAGGATTGTTGATTATTTATTAACCATGGAACAATTGATTAGTTTACCTTCGTACAGGGCTACAAATTCTTTCACTTCTACATTGATCTTTCGAAACGACGAGTTTCTTCGGATATCTGTCGATAATTACAATTTCTGAGCTCTTAAAATGATCCACTTGCGCCAATTTCCCAAATCCAGCACTGGATTTGTTGAAGAGCGATTCAATGTAGAAAGACTTACATGTTACAAGTTCGAAATTCGAAAATACCGCGTGGTTAGTTCATGGGACTCCAGTGGATCATAAGATTTCATTGCATCAAATTTTACTGGAGACACGCGAGAACTTTAATTTGCAATTTCGCGCGTGAACTGGGTGCCAATCAACTATCTTCAACTTAAACTGATGTTGTATTTTTATTGCTTTGAATCTCAAAGTACTCTGAGGCATTACCTTTCGATACATGAATATGAAATCAATTCACAGTGTAATGTGAAGTGAATAACTAACCTGCAACTTTCAAGCCGTATCACCCGTTATACCAACACGTGGCTAGGAATCATAAGGACAAGTTTAAAACCATATCACAAATACAATACAACAAGTATATCAGCTGAACAGCTTACGAAAATGTTCTGTCCTCCTCTGCCACGGGTACGTTGATAAAAAACCATGTTATTTGAAAATCTGTCTCATTTGAATGGTGCGCTACATCAAAAGGTGTGTTTTGTTTTAAACGTTTGTCAATTTAACCCACCACAAATTGAAAAGGTGCACTGAATCTGAAGCAGCAAAAGATGTGTAACCTCAAAGTGTGTTACTTAGAGTAAATCGTTGTGCAACGTAACACAGATGATGTGTTTTCTAGCACACGTTGTTGTGTTACTTAACACATCGAGATGTGTTTTAAAATTTCATTGTAAACAGTGTGTTACTACGACACACGTTTTGTGTTTAACATATCTGGTTGTGCTTTTTAACACGTCCTATTTGCAGTGTATGATGAGCTCCGACCAGTCACGTAGCCAGGAGTTTGAAACTAGGGCGGCAAAGGAGATTTTAGACAAATATACCGACAAGATGTTAGCAATCTACTGACAATTAAGAAAAAAATAAAATTTAACCAAACCGACGGCATGAGAATTTTGAAGTTTATAAAGGAATAAATGATCTCTGCTTTGCTAGCTGTAGCTGGTATAATGGTACTAAATTTCGAAAATGATTCGCAAAAGTGCGCAGATCAGGTGAGCTATGATATATACCAACGTATCTTCTTTTTCGGTCATCCCCGCTCCCGCAACCACTTTGTCCTGAGGGTTGACTGGATCTATCATTTTTGTCGGTTAAAGAAACAAAACAAAACAAATCAGAATTCCTTACGAACATTTTGTATTGAACGTCTTTCCCGTACTTAACTTTTGCCGGAGCTTATTTAACAATTTTTTAATTTGATAATTCAAACGCAAATGGAATCCGCGACAGACAGACTTAATGTACCGACAGACTTAGTCAGGACGAAAAGTGGGTAACAACTGCTCCCCTTTGGCTACGCTAATAGCGGGAGATATTCGAGAAGTCGAACAGTCATAAAGCCAAGCCAGTTTAAGATGGTTAGAATAGCTTAGTGACCAAATCTAAGGTAGGACAAGTTAACCGTAGTCGCAATATTGTGTCTGAATGACTGTATAGCCGATTGTTTTCGGTTGTGTTCAAAGTTTTGGCTCTCGGTATTCCTTATTAAAGTATCAGTAAACGTCCGTAGTTTTGCTGTGGCTGTATTTCAACTTTTTGTGTAACACAATGTGAACCGAAGAGCAAACAATGGCCTCGATCACGACTTTGCTTTTCACTTGGACAAGTCAGCCTGGAAGTCCGCGTACGAAAACATACCTTTTGTATTATTCGGGTAAACGCCTGATCATCACCCCTGATTATTGGCGTGGGTGCGTTTTCGATCTTATCCTGGTTTGCAAGTAAATTAACAGATTCATACAAAAAATTTTCGGTCCGAATTCGACTTCTATTTTTTAACTCTGGGTAACCAGAGTAAACCAGCAGTCTACCAACCTTTTAACTTTTTGTGCTGTTTTATACTGCCAACGCAGCATCCCATTTTTAAATCATTGTCTATATTTTAATGTCTGACCACTAAAGGTTGATTCCAGTGACGACTTCTGTCCTTGAAGTACTAATTGTTACTTTTGGTTTTGTAAGAGGGACGAAGCTCAACGAATGAAGGTGGTGAACCAAGTGCAGAAAGACCGCATATTGAAGGTACATTACTACGGAGGTTCTGCTTCCTTTAGTTTGTCGTTTATTTATATGTCGGGCATTACAAATTAAAATTTCGAATTCCATTATTTTACTCTGGGTAACCAAAGTAAAGCAGCAGTCTACCAACCTTTTAACTTTTTGTGCTGTTTTATACTGCCCAGGCAGAATCCCATTTTTATATCATTGTCTATATTTTAATGTATGACCACTAAAGGTTGATTCCAGCATCGTTTTCCAGCATCTAAAATAATTCTGAGAGCTCTCCTTTGATGCCTTAGTACTCTTGTGAGACATTCGGCATTGCAGCTATCCCAAGTTATACTGCTTCCATACATCAGTAAAGGTTTAACAAGGCGATTAAAAGTTTCGATGTGGGAGTCTCCGACACCATCGAGATTCTTTAAAATTTAATTTTGTAAATAAACGTTGCTAAAAAGCCCACCTGGTCACCTTCAATTTTCGAAGCCTAATACAAACCTTCAAAGTATTCCAAATTAAGTAGCTCACTTCAGAGATAGGGAAAATTAGCGAAGAAAATGAATTTACAATTGCACTAAGGATGTATTAATCTTCTAGTAAACAAAACAGATTCCTAGATTGACTTCACAAAGTCTTAACAACCAAGTCTGCTAGTGCACTGTTGTGATTTTTGTTATTCCTACAATAAGTGAAACTTATGAGTTAAATTAATTGCTGTTGCATTCATTTTCAGTTGGTGGGTTTCAGCTAATCCCGTGAGATTCAATAGATATAAATGAGGCGGCCATGTTGAAGATCTAATACAGTATTAGTAAATAAAATTTTCTTGTTTAAGTACTGCAAGCATGGCCGCCAGATAGTGTTACTGTAACTCATCTGTAGATTTTGCAGGCGGAAAAAATATTGGGCAGGAGGCTCATTGATTAACGATTAACTCGTAAACGAACTGGTTAGTGTGTAATAGCAGAATGTATGATGTTTCCAGATCCAAATCCGATACGCCGATTCTTCAAAAGAATTTGGAGCAGTATACGTGACGAAAGAGCTGAAGAACGTAACTTGAAACCAGGTGAGATCATCAGTTCTTTTTCATCCTAGCGTATTAGTGTGAGTATCAAAGCTTCTACAACGTTACGATTTCCTTTGCCCTGAGGGATCCAAGGATAGCACCAGAATTATTCTTTTATATGTTGATTCAGGGCGGATATTTAATGATGATTGATGGATGTTAATTCTTGGAGCATATTGTTTGAAGGAAATTATTATACATAGAAATTTATGGTTTTGCAAATTGTGTTGCTTTTGTTGAGTATAAGAATGTCACAACCTAGTATTTATGAAGTAAATTGAATATAATTGCTATATGTGTTCAATCCAGGATAACGGCAATGCTGAAGTGACTTTAAAGTCTAGTTGCTTACTTTACTGTGTATTGATTTTATGACATTCAGAGAGAATTTGCAGGGGTCCGTGAATCACAAAAGCTAGGACGGTCATGTAGACGACGAATATCTTTGCAAACTTTGAATATATTGCTATTTAGAGCTTATTTTTGCCGAGCAGTAATAGACTCAAATGTCTTCAACGAAAAGTTATAATTGAGGTCAACTTCCGTACAATAGATCTCAGCGTGTGGTGTTAGTCGTCAGATCCGTAATACAGCACTGCGATTAATTAAAAGTAACCAACTGCATTACGCCCAGTCAGTGTTTTATATGGCCGATCTAGTGTGGTAAAGCTATTAAGACACAGTCATTATTGGCGTGCACTAGAGCATTTTGGTTCATATGGCTAAACTAAGGTGACAACTCACTGAGTTGATTTCGAATGATCTGGAGGTGTCGGCGGTGTGAAACGTGATTATAAGGTTTTGTTTCCTTCTGCGCTTGACATATTCAAATATACATGTGGTGCGACCAGCCGGTTCTGGTACACTGAACTTTCAAAACCAGTACATCTTTTGCTGTTCATTACTACAAAATATACTATCATTAACGCCAACTTCAAACTCATTAATGCAAAAATCAATTCATGTTATTCAATCGATATTCATTTACGCTTTTGTTAGGTTGCTTTAAAAATATTTGCACAAAAACTAACATTTAGTGTCGATAAGCAACCATTTGCATGAATCAACATTCAGTGGTGTCAATATCCGACCATTAACACCATTCTGCTATACATTAGGGACAATAAAATTTCGATCACGCACGACATTTGTCAATTCTGTTGCAGTCGATTTAAGGTTATATGGAATCCTTATGTGTCTATTTCAAACTATTAATGAGCTTTAGTTTACCGTTCTTTGCTAACGAGGACGGCAAGAACCCGAATTAGGATTGAAGTAACGATTCGGGATGGGATTCCAGTTGGGATTCGAGGTGGGATTTGAGTTGGGATTCGAGTTGGGAATCGAGTCGGGATTTGAGTTGAGATTCGAATTAAGATTCAAATTCGGATTCGAGTTGAGATTAGGGTAAGGATTAGGGTTAGGGTTAGTGTTATAGGGTTAAATGCAGACGCGGGTACGAAGCAATCAGATAAACAATTGCATACATTTTTAGATAACAAATGTGTTACTTTGTTGTTAGGAATCCTAACTCCAATCCTAACTCCAATCCCAACTCGGCTGACCAACTAACTCCTTTGCTGACACACATCTACTTTCACGCGTTCCCCATTAAAACTTTCATCCAGTACAGTATTGACGTGTACGTAAGCTTGCATCGCGAGATATTTGTCCAAGACGTGAAAGTTGATGTGTGTTAGTAAAGTGCTGTGAACTAAAGTTCGTAAACAGCTTGAAATCTACATGTCAGGGAAAATGTGGTATGAAGAGCAAATTTTAAAATAACCGTTTAGTAGGGTGAAGACGAGACCACGTTTTAAAGATTAGGGAATCAAGCTATCAAAATTCGTTAATAAACAGGGGAACGTAGGCTTCCGACAAACAGGTTGAAAAGCCGTTTAGGCGATCAATTAAGAGGTACGTCCAAGAAAGGAAGAGTGGAATTACTCTGACACACTAGAAAATATATTTCGATGAGTAAACATATAGTTCTGACAAGGACTCAACAGAGCAGAACGTGGTCAGCAGAGTGAGAAATGGCAAAACAGTCCTCAAAACATCGACGAAAAAAAAAAAAGTTTGAACTGTCCAACCGAATTCAGTTTATTTACAAATTTTGATAGTCTTATTCTCTGATCTTTAATACATCACAGGATTCCATATAACCTTAAATCGACCCAGCAATAGACTGGACAAATATGTTGCGTAATTGAAATTTTCCCCTCGCCAACCGCGCGAAGCGTGATGCGAGGGTACTAATCTCGACGTGCGTGGAGTCCTTTTACACGCGTGGTGACTATAGTGAAAAATGTTTATTTGTATATAGGTTTCTATCCACGGATTCCTGTCACTCAACAATGCTGTGTGCCAGCATGGGGACTGGTATGTTGTTGACCAAACCTTACTTAGGTTACTTAGATCTGTATCGAAGCAAATCGATTTGGTCTCGTTCTGTTTTCTCTTGTATGGATCTCTCGCAAGTTGTTTACATCATTTGAACACTGAAGCTAGTAAATAATTGAAGACCGGCAAACGAAATGGCTTTCTTGGTGCTTGCGGCTGGTTTCACTTTTGCAGGACATCTTGATTACTGGACAATTTATGACTTGAAAGAACAGTTCTAAAACTCAGCTCTTTGGAATATGCATTGGCCAACTGTTCACATTCTGTAGCAACGCTTTGACTCGGTTAATTTTCGTGAATATGAACAAAGACGTTACGGGAACTCGCTCGTTGCCGGGACGTTTGCTAAGCGACTGAGTGTAAACGATATTCTCCGCTGTAGTTGAATCGATGTTGATTTGTATGAATCGAGACTTTTCACGTTCTGGTAACCACTTTGCTGAGCTACACAATCTCAGGTACGTCTGAATCGAGTAGCTGAAACACGCTGAAAAGCTACTTCTATTTGGAGATCATACTAGCCTTCGGCGAAAATGTTGTCCGCTTCAATCTTTCTCACTTCTCGGGTAGCTTTTGGATGATTACCTTTACCTTGTTCGACCAGTAATGCTTTCATCAGGATAAGTTTTGTTTTTTTGACAATTTTGAAAAATTATCAATGTTACCTGGAACTTCGAGAGATATATTGGAAGGATGGGCTAGGAGTTGTTGCGTGCACGTATTTCTAGTATTCTCCCTGATGTATAGTAAAATGGTATTAATGTCCGTCTGTTGGCGCTATTAAATGCCCCTCCATATAAATGATTGCGTATCTATGATAAATGACAAAAGCGTAAATGAATGTCGATTGAACAAAATGAATGTATTTTCACGTTGTTGAGTTTGAAGTTGGTATTAATTACAGTATATTTTCTGGTAATGAACAGCAAAAGGAGTAATTAGTGCACATACTTTGCCAGCAGAGTGCCTTTCATTTTTGGCCATAAACAAATCAAAAAACTAGAAAGTGTGAGAGGAAAAAAAGGAGTAATGAGTGACTTACGTGAACACGAATAAACATTGTCAATACAGTCGTTCTCTATCAGAATGCAAATGTCTATTTTTAATCGTTTCGATTGTTTGGTAACATCGTGATGACGTTTAAAACACGGAACGGAAAATGTCGGAGTGGCAGTGGCGTGTCCCGGGTTTCACTTTTGGGGGGCTGAAGGTGGGAATGTTACATATATCTTGACTGAATCGTTCTATTGTTGAGCTGTCTTGCGAAAATTCTCACAAACTTGTTCCATACCGAAGGACTTTGCACGTTCACACTCAATGCTTAGAATTCCCTATATTACTCAGCCTGCTGTCTGCCATTGTGGTGTGTTGTAACTGCACAACTTCTTGTGCAGTTGGATGTCGAGAATCTCAGTTGAATAGAGCATTCTAAATCTATTAGATTTTTAAAGTTTCACCCTTCGTGCCTTTGTCGCAGCCTGCCGTACAGATTGCCAGCGATACTTTAGAAAACACTGAATCAAGTCACCGGATGGTCTATTAAATTAATTCTAAATTTAATTGCCATGCAATGTGCGGGTTGTATTTCAAAACATTACCGAGGATGATGGGCTTCAATTAATCCAACCCTTCAATTGGGAATGGAAAATTGGCCCAAAAGTTTTTCTCGACTTTACCATACTAACACCTCAGTTGGGGGGCACATGGGGTGGCAAAGCATTGATTAAAGGTGGTACATACCCCCTGTGCCCCGCTAGTGGACACGCCACTGCAGAGTGGTTTTGGTGTCCAACAAGTATCAGTGGGCACGTTACTCTCATTAAAAAGGCAGCTCAACCCACTTGATCGGTTTGAATCGGAACTAGTTCAGTTTGTAGAGTATTTTTTTGACATTTCGAATATAGTGAAAAGAAACTAGATTAACAGCAGTTAGACAAGAATGTAATCTCGTACCGCTATGTGAAACGTTACCGTTATTATTCCAATAATATATGGGAAAATGTCTTTGAAATGTGATCAGTTAATTGCGAAAAGCTTAATGCCGAACTGCGGTGAAAAAATATGCAATCACCTAGGAAAAAGTGTAATTCCCTTTCCAAAATATAACCCAGCAAAAAGGTGTAATAATTAGGAAAAAAAGTATAATAACCTTTTCTAATTGGTGGAACAACGATAGACACTGAAACTGCGAAAACTAGTACTGCTTTCCACAACTTCCATTTTTGGTTGAGTGCTACCTTGTAACTTTCTCTGCTTCGTTCAGAACCTTAAATACCCATCCATTCAACGTGTAAATGTACACTTTCCTTATGTAAATTACCATTTTACACCAATTTCATGTAATTTTGCACTTATTAAGTGTTTGCTGGACATCGCGAAATTTAAAGTGCAAAACTCTATTTTTGACATTGCTTTGATACCACGTTCTGTGAAGCACTGGCAGTTAATGAATTATTTTACTTTTGATTTCATCAGAACCGCAAAAAGGACAACAACCGCCTTGTCGATTACAAGTAGATGAACTTGCAAAAGTATCTCAAAGAATTCCCGACATATGGAGGGATTTAGCCTACCACACAAAGCGATTCGAAGCTTATGAAATTACAAATATCCGTTGTTCCCGACCTGGTGACCCTGAAACGTCGAGGGCGCTGACCATGCTTACCCAATATGACGAAAGGGGAGGAACTAGGAAAGAGCTGGCTGATGCTCTCAAGGAGGTAGGCAAGAACAACCTATCAAAGGAAGTGCTGAGCGGAGAATACAACAAAACTGCAAACCTTAAGACTGACTAGTATCTGTAAAATTAGTATTTGAAAAAAATTATTGGATGTGATACGCCATATAAACAAATCCTTGACGAAGTAAGCAAAACCGTGACTATGAATGCAACAACGGTCGAATTTAATTATTTTTGAAAACACCTAATATGTTAACGAAAAAAAAACATTAATAGACACTAGCTTCATGATTTGTCACGCTCATTATATGAGAAACGTTGGTTCTTTTGTTGTACGATAGAACATGGACTTTTATTTGTATGGTTATTTTTGTTGAAAAATTGACATCGTCACTTTCTTTAATAACTAGAATTTTTGACGATTATTTTAAGATGTTGCAGGAGAAGCAAGGTTTTATAGGCCGATGTGGGTTAGTACACGAGAGAGTTTTTAATGGGGGTTCACTTGGATATTTGACGGTTACTTCCTGGTCTGTATTGTTCAGATGTGGTAGCTCTGGTATGGTCTCTTTTTGGTCGGAACTGTAGCCTTCTGCTTCCACTTCTTCATAAAAACTCGTTGCTTGTGGTGTATCCCATTTACGAAGCATGTTGACGTGGTAAATTCTTGTCTTCTTCCTCTTTCCTACAGTTTCGATTTCATAGTTTACTGCTCCTACTTTTCTTTTTTACTGTAAAGGGACCTTGCCATTCAGCTTTTAGTTTATTGGTGCTAAATGGTAACAGTATCAGGACTTAATTTCCTTCGTGGAATTCCCGTTCCCTGGTTTTCTGGTCATACCATTTCTCTTGACGTTTCTGTGCTCTTGCTAAATTGGATTGGGTTATCTCCATAGTCCCTAACAGTCTTTCCCTCATTTTGATTACGTATGATATAACATTTTCCGAACTCTTTGGATCTGCTTTCCACGTTTCTCTAAGGATGTCCAAGGGGCCACAAACATGCCTACCGAATAAAAGTTCGAAAGGGGAGAACCCTGTCGACTCATTATGTATTTCCCTGTAAGCAAACAGAAGGAAGGGAATCCATTGGTCCCACTCCGTCGGGTCGTCTTTTGCCATTTTTTTCAGCATGGATTTCAGAGTAACATTAAAACGTTCCACCAGGCGATCCGTCAGGGGATGATAAGGACTTGTACGTATTGGCGTGATTTTCAACATTCGGTATACTTCCTTTAGGAACTGTGAGGTAAAGTTGGATCCCTGGTTAGTGAGGATCTCTTGATTGAGGGACACCCATTCGGGAAAAGAACTTGCCTAAGTCTTCTGCTATGGTCTCTGCTTCGATATTCTTCAGTGGTACTGCCTCAGGATATCTTGTACTATAATCACAGATAACCAAGATGTATTTGTTGCCAGACTTATTTCGAATCAATGGGCCTACGATATCCATGGCTATTCTTTGAAATGGTTCCCCGATAATTGGTAAAGGTACCAGACGGGCTTGTTTTGTATTCCTTAGTCCAGCAGACTTTTGACATGTTCCACAGGATTTACAGTGTTGGTTCACATCGTGAATAATCCCAGGCCAATAGAATCTTTCCAACAAACGATCTAACGTTTTCTTTCGGCCCAAATACCCGCCCATGGGTATATCGTGCTCCACCTCGAGCGCCAGTTTGCGACATTTCATCGGTAGAATAAGCTGTTCTATCGTCCTTTGACTCTCTTGGTCAGCATCTTTGAAACTCCAAAGTCGGTATAATATTCCTTACTCTCTTGAAAAAGATCCCAGTGTTTCGCTGTGGGACTTCGTCTGTAATGACTCTTCGAATTGGCTCTAGAGTCCGGTAGGTTTCTTGTAGGTTGTGAAACCCTTGCTTAGTGATGTTTAGGATGGTTGATGAACAATGTTCTTGGCTGTCTATTCCATCAGGGTCCTTTTGCTTATCGTCTTCATCAGTAGTAGCAATACTCTCATCTCTTTTATCATCTGTCAAGGGGTCTGTGTTTTTCGTAGTAGTTCCATCTTGCTGAGATACAACTGTTGGCGAATGAGCACTCTGCCATACTGTCTTCGCTTGACGTCTTTCTCTCTTCGTCTTTCTAGGTTTAGGTTCACCTTCGAAAATGCTGTCGTCCAACTGGTGTAAAATTGTCTGGTCGTCTTCTTCCCTTTCCTCTTGGTCACTTTCTAACAGTTTTCTTGGTTGAACTCCGGATGTGATTTCTTTGGTGAGGGCAATCGCTTCTTCTTTCTCCTTCTTCTTCTTTTGTATTCTCGTGAGGACAGTATAAGCTTCTTGTTCCCGTATGGTTAATTCCAATAGGTTCCCAATGTCTCGACCCAGGAGAACAGGTCTCGGCAATGTTGATGATACTCCTGCGCGTACATTATATATTTGGTCGTTGATGTTGATTTCTGTGTTGACTGTTGGGTAAACAACCTAGTCTCCATGTGCACATCTGATGCAGAGTTCGTCCTTTCTGTTTATTTTCTCGTCTTCCACTAAATCTTGGTGTACCAGCGTACAGGAAGCCCCATAATCTACCAATAGTTCAGTAGGCTTTCCTTCCACTAGTCCTTGGCACACGTATTCTCGGTCTCTTGATTGATAATTGGTAACGCTTCCCTTTGCTTTCCTTGTGTTGTCTCAGAAGAAATTCCCAGCACTGTTTCTTTCTTTAGTCTTTAGAAGGACTATAGGGCATGTGCTTGCAATATGTCCTAATTTTCCACATCGATAACATGTCAAGTTTGTCTCCTACTTTTTGGTATTTTCACTTCGTTTCCAGTCTTCTCTCGACTCTGGGAGTATGTTTCCATCTTTTTTTGTTGTAGTTCTGCAGTCTCGCGCAAAGTGTCCGGGCAAAGCACATTTCAAACATTTTCTGCTCCCCTTTGTCATGCCGAACGTGCCTTCTCTGGCCGAAATAATATCATCGGCTATCGTCCCAGCCTCTCCCGCTGTCTTTGGCTTTCATTATCTCACTCGTATTCACCAACTGTTCTCGGATGATAACGTCAACCAGTTCTTCTTTGTTGCATTCATTTGGCTTTAACCACTTTTTCGAAAGATCTCGTAATCGCACCTCGATCTCGACGTAACTCTCTTCTGGTTTCTTCTTAATATTTCTGAACCTTTGTCGATATGTTTCTTCGTTTATATTGTACCATTTTAGGATGGCTTGCTTTACCTCAGAGAAATCTTGGGATTTTACCGAATCCATGTTAGCATAGGCTGCTTGCGCTTTTCCGGTTAACAATGACACCAACTTTAACACCCAAACGTTATTTGGCCAATTGTAAGCATTAGTCACTTTTTCAAACATTGTCAAGAAATGTTCAAATTCGTCCGTGTTCATCACTTTCTGCAGTCGTGCTTCCCGTATTTTCGTCTTATCTTCGATTTCCGAAGATGGCTTAACTCCGTTTTGGTCCTCTACATTCAAACGTTCATACTACTCGCACGAGATATTCTCGCCACAACTTAACGCTTATCCTTGAGAGGATGTGCAGTGTTTCAATTCTATTTCAGAATCATCCTCAGAGATACATGAACAGAAATTTTTCATGCTAATCTGACACTTTTTAGTTGACTTCGGCAGTGTCAGGTTATCATGAAAAATTTCTGTTCACCTATTTCTCAGGATGATTCAACAGACTCTTACTCCTCTTTTTCAGTTGATCGATCCACGTTTACAACAGCAAATGACTTTTCATAATCTAAATCAAATGATTTAGTTTTTTATTGATCTTTTACTTCTACTGGTCATTTTTTCGTCCAATAACTGTTTTACCAACAGAAGTATCGCCAAGCTTTTGTATTACCTCACGTTTTACTCCAACGTGCAAGTTTCGAGTTTTTTACGTGTGAGAGAGTACCGTTTTCACGCAAAATTCACGCGAGATTGTTTGCAATAAGATTATACATTCTGTCTGTTTGCCCTGATAGTTTCTTGCAGACTTTTCTTGCACTCCAGAGAAGACGAACCTCCGCTTTTCTTCACATTTTACTACCTCATAAATTCCAGGAGCCAGTGGCCAAGCCAGACTCGGGCGTCAACTACAAACATTGGTGCTTCCCAAAAGGTATTTGGCATATTCAACTAAAAAATAAATACACGATAAATTTTGAATAATGTGATATCAGCCCTTTTAGTTTGGCCCACGAAGGGATTTCTTTCTGTAATTTTTCCTCCTACGCCAATGATTCGCGCAATTTGTTCTCATCAATGAGAAATCGCGTGGTTTCAAAAGTAATTTGGAAGATTTGTACGAGTTTAACGCCAACTGAAGCCTTCAAATCCAGCTCGGCGCCGCAGCCTAAAATACGAGAACAGCGCCCTCAAAATGCAGGAAATTCCCTTTCAGAGACCCAAGAGTTCAAAAATTTTCCGGGGGACATGTCCCCGGAGGCCCTAACTAGTGTGATTTCCGGGCCAGGGCATCACAGGCCCTGGCTACGTCACTGCCAAGAGCAGTTCGCGAAGTGGAGGATGCTTTGCCGTGTAAGTGTATCTTCTTGACCTAAGGCCCCATTCACACTATACCGGATAGCTTTTTGTGCCGGAACTAAAACCTTTCCGGTATGGTCTGAACAGACTCGGCACGAAACAGCACAAACTGTTCACACCAGAATCGATATTGTGCCGAAGTGCGATCTGTTGTTTTTGCTGTACAGCGGTCAACTCTAGTTGTTTTCAAAATGGAGTCTACTGCTTCTGCTGCTTCTGCAAAGCCTGCCAAAGATTTTACATGGACAGATGATGAAATCGAACTACTTCTTCGCAGCGCGATACAGTATAAGTCTAACTGTGAATACGAAGGATTGATTTGGGAGGGAACAAGAGCGATGTACGAGAAAATCAGAGAAATTATGATCGATAGATATCCGAATGAGGCGAACGAAGAGTTTCTGCGTGCTAATCATACCGAACTTATCACCAAGGAAAGACTTACTGCTAAAATAAAAAAGATGAGAAGCGACTTCAAAAAAGCAGTAGATTGTGGAAGAAACAGTGGTGGAGGTAGGGTTGTTTTACCTTCTACAATCTTTGTGAATCGTTATGGGGAGGATCTCCAGCAGTAGAAAACATTGGAAGTGGTATTGAATCAGCAAATATGCAGTTGCAAGGTGCCTCTACAGGCTCTGGGGGCGAAGATGCATCATCGTTAGACCAAACTAATAGCGAAGATGCTGATACTGCTCCAGACTCTGCTGCACGTTATGAGGGCAATTGTGATGAATCATCAGATACATCAACAAAGGAAAGAAGAGCCAAAATCGCAGAGCTACTTAAGGCAAGGAAGGATAAGAAAATTAATCATAAACTTACTTCCGAAACACAGTTTCTAAATATTGCAAGGGAAGATTTAGAACTGAAAAGAAAGCTTATTAACAGTTTTGATAAGGAGGATTCAGATCTCAAGGAAAGTATCAACAAAGTAAATAAAAATATGGAAACCATTGCTGAGTCTATAAATAAAAGCATGGGGCTTCTGGTGGAGTTTATGAAAGCTCAAAGTCAACCATCACCAAGTATGCAAGCTAACATGCAGCCAGATCTCCCAAGTCAGCAGTTTATGTCTTGCTATCCACCACCTCAAAGTTCTTACCCCTCAGCCACTACTCAAATTAACAGTGCTCATCCCTCTGTGATTTCAAACAGAACCATGTTCTACCCTGCCCCCCAGTATGATGATATGATTCCACATGACCAGGAAGGTGCTGCAAGGTCTAACCATGATAAATCTGGCAAGAATTACTTTGAACTTTAAATAACACTTTAAATCAATATGAACACAAATGGAATGCATGTGTTAAATATTCTTTTTGTTTTGTAAACCTGTTTTCAGACTTGAAATGTTCAATAAGGTTTGTCATTTATCCAACACAAAAATTAAGATGCTTACTAAACTGTTTATTGAAAACTTAACTTTTTATTCCTTGCTTGTTATACATGTAGAGTGGGACAGAAACATTACTGCTGGTCCCTCAACCTTGATAATGACTCAGTACTTACTGTTGCATTCAACTACAGTATACTGTTTATAAATACAAAATGTATTTTGTTTATTAACATTTTTTATGTAATAAACTGTTGCTGTTCATTTAATTAAATACCCTGTGAACAGAATCTTTTCCTTACCCTCTTTTAGGAATGAGAAGGGGAAGAGATTGGTTTATAGAACTTTAACACTATTATGTTGTAAATCAATAAGAACTAACCCCTTTATAAAAACTCTACACCTAAACTGGTTAAACAAGTATGATCTGGGGCAAAAAACTTAAACAAAAATCAAAGTATTCCACTACAAATATTCAATAGTAGTAGTAACAGCTCATATACTATTCAAAGTATTTTACAAAAATGTTAAGGATCTTTTTTCCACTTGCTTCATTGTTAGCAACAGGAGCTGTTGAGGTGGTTTGCTGAAGTTGAGCATTATCTATTTGTGCTCCTACCCTGTAATTGCCAACCTGATCATTGTGTAGTTCACAGTAATTGCATAAGATAAAGCAAGCATTAACATATGGTAAATCATCAAGGTTTATGTCCATATCCCTTTTGAGACAGCCAAAACGAGCCTTTAACCGTCCAAAGGCACACTCTATCACCATTCGTGCAGAGGAAAGCTTATATCCAAAAAACTGTTCTTGTTGATTTTTTCCTCCATTGGCAAACTCATAAGGAAGGGTAGCAATGGGTATGCCGGATCACCCAAAATACATATTGGAACCTCAGCCTCATCATCTAAATTTTCTTTCGACATAAAGTAGTGCTGCTCCCATCGGTTTATATCCGTAATCGATTAATTGATTAATCGCTGTCAACAATCGATTAATATTGATTAATTGTATTGAATAAATTAAATCATGACACGTCCAGAGTGGTTTGTCCTTTCAAAGAAAGGGGTGTGTTTTAACGTTTTTAAAGTTTCGAAATTTTCCAGTTGAAAAACTCAAGAAAAAAACTTATATAATATAATTTTATAAACACAGAGAAATAGCCAAAATAAAGAAATATGCACTTTGACTGCCTACATATTATTTTTGTTTAAAAATAACAGTGCATCAACAACAGCTGGCTGAAGTGCTGCACGCTTCTACGAGACCACTATTGATTGCAACGAGAGCGCGAGAATATTATCTTATTGCATTTTTTTTAATTCCAGAAAGAAAGTTTAGGTGAATATCATGCTGTGCGTGGTGGTTGTCGATGATCCGATTATTTTTGAGAATAATCGATTGCCAAAAAATAATCGATTAATCGGGAGCAGCATTAACATAAAGGAATAGAGCCATCTCTTAATTTTTTGTTAAGCATAGAATTGGAAAACATACGTGCATCATTAGACCTGCCAAGGTCAGCTGATAAGAATGTGGGACATCTAACTGACAAGACCCATGGGGGGGAAGGGGGGTTGCGCGCTAGCAGGGAAGCATATCCCACAATGCATTTTTGCACTTTTCCGCAGCAATGTTTCAGATTGTGCACAGGACTTAAAATCATGACGAATTCACGAAATTGAAACTACACCATTTAATACAGAAATATTAACCAATTTTTTAGTATATTTGTCAATTGTGCTATTTGTAGTTTGTCAACATAACTACTAACTGATGTAAAATATTACGTTTCAACATTGACCAACAACAATTAAAACTGGGTCTGAAAACCAAGCAACATTCAATTTACATATTTTCTTTCGTTTTTTCTGACTTGTGCTTGCCGCCATGCTTGTTATTGCATGATGTTTGGATAATTATCCGAGGCTCTGCGACAAAATTCCGACGATTTCCTAGCCGTTACCTGCACGAATTTCAATCGCCCTAACTTCGAAAAGTCGAAAACCGTGAAGTTTTGAATCTTTGATCAGATACTTATAAAAAAGCGAAACAAGTAAAAAGCTTTAAAATTTTTACAATAACTTTAGATGAGAGAAGATACAAAATTCTCCAATAATGAAATTAAGAAGTGAAATGTGGAAATGCGGGACTTTGAGGCAATTTTCGGCATGCGTGCGGGACTGCGAGAATTAAATTTGAATGCGTGACTTTCCCGCACAATGCGGGACACTTGGCAGGTCTGCATCATGCACACTGCCTGGCCATTTAACAACTAGGTCAAAAAAACAGTATTTATAATCTGCACAGGCTTGAATATTCATGGTATAAGTTCCCTTTCTATTGATGTAGTCTTGAGCATTTTCATCTGGCTTCTTAATTCCTATATGAGTACCATCAATAGCTCCTATACACTGGGGAAACCCATGGCATTCAAAAAAGTTTTTTGCCATTTTTTGTACCTCACTTGCTGTGCTTGGATGTTTGATGTACTGAGGACCAAGCACTATAGAAATTGCAGCTGTGACTCGTTTCACAACATCAGAGACGGTAGATTTCCCCAATCCAAATGCATTGGATACTTTTTGCATTCGCCCTTCGTCTGCAAGATAATACAGAGTTGTAGCTACTTGTTTTTCCACAGACAAAGGTAACCGCATTCTAGTGACTTGTCGTTGAATGAAAGGTTGAAGTTCTCCACACAACGTGTTGAATGTATTGCGATTCAAGCGAAAATTTGTTTTCCATTCTTTTTCTGTTACCTTGTTGGTGATAAAGTTTTCCCACCACAAACTGCTTTTACCAGGTCTAATCCAAAATGACCTCTTTCGTGAAACTCGTATTTTATTCAACCTTCTTCTATTTTTCTTCAACATCAGTAAGATACGCATTCTTTTTCTTTGTTGTAACGAGCGAAGTAACACCATGTGGGTCGCCAAACAAAACTTAAGCTGCAACACCGCGTTCAATAAAGGCATAAGAAAGAAAACAATCTTGTGTATTTGTGCTGCCATTTTGAAAATCGCGGCTAGCTCTTTATTTAATTTCCGGCAAAAAATAATCATACAGTACGACCAATCACCAAACTCGATTTTTTACCTTAACTTCCGAAACGATTTCGAACTCCGTTCACACTGGAGCTGGAACGGCATAAAAAGCTATCCGACACAAGTTGTTCCTCTTTCATAATCGGAGCGGCGCAGCGGCACTTCGGCACAAAAATTGTGCGGGAGCAAGCGTTTTGTGTGTGAATGAAAGGCCTATCCGGTATAGTTTTCGTGCCGGCACAAAAGCTATCCGATATAGTGTGAACAGGGCCTAAGACATCAGCATGACTACCGAATCACCACCTTTCGATATAGCCCGAGGTAAGTAAGTATCCCTCTCATTTTTTAAATGTGTTTAGCTTTTTTGAAAGTCGGAGATTTTACACGTAAACGACAAATTTTCGGCGCTAATACAGTTTTGCGCCTCAACCATGTAAATACAGGTAACATCGGTAAATCACGTATCACTCGACAGCTTCTTACCTGTAGATTACAGTGATACAGTTATATGAAGAGTTCACTCCAAACATAAGGCATTAGCCAAAAAAATAGACACATTGAAGTTCGTAAGCTTCAACAATGAACGGAGGGCTCAAGACCGTAAAGTTTATGGATTTGTCTACAATTTAAGAATAGTCCCTCTCCAATGTGTCTTCTCTCTTTAAAAGCCCCGAAAATGTGTATAAACCTTTACCCCAACGGTAGCCCTAATCTAACCTTTGAGTTTAAACACATTTTCGAAGAAGTACAAAGAAACATTCAAACATGGCGCCAAGTACCAGGGATATTGTTTCTTTAAGGCTATAATACATTGTGTTTGCATTAAATGGTTGCTATCATGGTATCACTGTAATATCCAGGTAATAAACTGTCGAATGATGTATAATTTACTTACATTACTTTCGTTTATACAGTTGAGGTGCGAAACTGCATTAGCATCGAAATCTTCCCCATCTTCTTTTTCGGATTTATTTTCAACGTGATATTTTCTGGTTAGGTATAAATGAATACATAAGTTTTTGGAGCCATGCGCAGCTGTTAACACTAAATAACAGAGGTTGCCATAAGCCTGAGCTTGTGCATGAACCATAGGCCATGTGTATCTTAGCTATCAACCTGTAAATGTATGAAGTTTTGTTTTTCTTATCATGCTTGTTGCTCCACCTTATTGATATCCACAAGCCAAGCGTGTCGTACACAGACTTAGCTTGCACACTCGAACGATCTCAAATGGAAGCATTTGACGCTAGGGAGTGACACCAGACAGAGCAATTTGAGCAACCAAGTGAAACCTACTGTAGATCCCACCTAATTGCACCTTTAAAAATTGGTTCCTGGTCCACCGTGTTACTCTTACACCAGCCCATATATCATGACCTGATTCTACTGTACATGTACTTGTTGTTACTATTGTTTATTGCATGAATGACGGTTAACAATATCTTGAGGTGGTGAACCACTAAGCAGGAGATTCAGAGAGTGACCTTGGACTTTGTGAGAACTTAATTCATGCCAAATTTCACATATTAGCACATAACTTAAAGGATGGGACT
The DNA here is from genome assembly GCA_030142905.1 of Heliopora coerulea. Lineage (NCBI taxonomy): Eukaryota > Metazoa > Cnidaria > Anthozoa > Scleralcyonacea > Helioporidae > Heliopora > Heliopora coerulea. The sequence goes on from JASJOG010000523.1 coordinate 69,200, forward strand.
CAGAGGACTGCAGAAGCTTTGAAAGAACAAGTTTTATATATCCCCAAGATCAAAGTGGTGATATTTGACCCAAATGAAGTGGTCTATGCTAGTGAAGGCATGTGGACCTATACCCTCATGGGCATTGGAAATGTCAGGTTTTTAAAAGAGGGATAAGGATAAACCATTCCTATGATATTTTTTTGGTTTGTCTTCAAGAAGATTTCAGTAACAAGCAACTTCATTTATGTTACATTTTCCCCCTTATTGAGATAATTTAATGTCATATAAAGTACACAAGTTCCAAAAATTGAAATGAAAGAATGATCATAGTGGGTTTAGTACCTTGGTGGTAATCTTTCACTTGTTGACAGTCCTGTTGAGTTAACAATAACTTTTTTCTGTTTTCCCCTTATTTAATTTTCTTATCCCATTATGTTTAAACTTAATACAAAAACTATAAATTGCCAAGATAATAGTAAAGAAATAATAAATTTCACCAAGGCTCATTTCAAATTTCAATAAATGCAAAAATTAGAATGAGCAGGTATTCATGTTGTTGTAGGAGTTGTTAACCCTTTAATGCAGAGTGTCCAATATATTGGACACTGAATAGTAGAACAAAGGTTCAAATGAGAAGACAAAACAAAACAAAGAGGAAAAAAAGAAAAACAGAAAAAATTATAATGGTATTGCATTATACATGTCCAGCCATTTGCATTAAAAGAACCAGAAATTGTCATTACTGAACTGTTTCAAACATTCACATTGTGTGAGTTTATGATGACAGCACAGTGACAATCTTTTTATTATTTTTCAATATTGTTCTGCTTTGATAAATCAAAGCACTTACTATTAGTGTAAAGATTACTTACTATTCTTGCTAAAGCAATTTGGGTCAGTGTACTGTACACTGCATTGCTCTCATACATGTAGTTCTCTTAACCACACGCATATGTTTCCTGAACCAAAGATTTTGCTTTTAATGGAACTCCTCAGTGCTTAATGGTGACCACATTCAGAAATTTCCACTTATTACCTTTAATTCCAAAATATTTTTCATCATCTGTGCTAATGCTTTAAGATTTTGAAAATTAAATTGATCAATTCATTTGCAAAGCAACACACTTCCATTATGTTCCATATTAAGAACAGTTATTGGTCTGATATTTTCCTGCACTAGTATCCCATTTGTTAGTTCTCCAAGTATGTGTACACTAGTACATTACATGCCATACAGCAAGGTATTAAATGAATGTTTATGTTGTAAACATATCAGTGGCAATGCCAGCCCTGGAATTGAAACATGTAATCATTACTGATGATGTACATGTGAACTGTTTGAGAGGTTGTAAAGCAGTGCATGATACTAATAGACTGAAACTGCTGTACTGTATATGAACACATTTTTAACCTTTTAAAGATAGAGGATGTGTACTCAGGTTTATACATGATATAAAGAGTCGTTCTCTGACCTGGAATTATTTTATTTTTGAGCTTTTGACTGTCTGGCTACAGTCTTCAACTTCTTTATTCTTCCCAAAGACTGTAGCCAGACAGTTCAAAGCTCAAAAATAAAATAATTCCATGTCAGAGAACGACTCTTTATAACATTTTTAACCCTTTAATGGGTTGGGATTATCCCTATTAGTAGTGAAATTGTCAGGTGTTAGCCAGAGTAAATGGGTTAAATAGAGTTGTTTTGCTAGTGGGAAAAAAATCAAACTAGTCATCATTCTTATACTCAGGCCTCTCAGCAGATTTCATCTGCTGAGGATTACAATTGTCTAATAAACAGCTGAATTTTTTTTTTTTTTAATAAGAAAAATAAATCAATAAAATCCTTTTGTGAGAGCAAAATGAGCAGCAAAAGATATGTCTATTTGAACTTTCTGTATTCAAAGCCCTTTGAGGAGTACCTCCTCACTCCAAACAAAACCCTTCCCAGTACATGTACAGTACAGAAGCTTCAGAGCAGTGGTACTTCTCAAGCTTTTTTGGATGAATGTGTGATACTGAAATGTCTTGCCTCCCTCTACTGAGCACACTCAGTCCCAGTTCTGTGCCCATGCCATCACCCAACACAGGAGCAATAGTGACCTCAATCAATGTACTGTAATATATATGTAGTTATTCAGTTTGGTATTGCCAAGTTCGTCAGTGTTCGATTTTAACTTTAAATGACCACTTGAAACTTATAAATGCTGTGCTGCTGAATGACTGATGAATGTCCACTATTTGCATCTTAATGCCCCCTTCTCTGCTGCCTTGCTTCAATTGTCCCTGAATGTTGTCTGAATTATTACTTGCAGGGTGGTACCACCCCCATCAAGAAACTCTGTTTTATAATGTAGTTTTTAAAGACTTCCTTGTTTATGTTGACATCTTAATACTCTAAGGTGATCGAAATATGTAAATTGGATATCCTCACAGATATACATTCTTGAGACATAGCATTTGCACAAACACACTTACCCAACAACAACAACAAACAACAGTCGTTTTACGGCCGTTTTGCCCGCTTACGCAGGGGTTGGCCGGCGACTCTATACAGCAGCCTCCTCCACCTCTCCCTATCCTTCACATCTTCCCTTTTCAACCCGCGCTCTCTCATGTCCCTTTCCGCCGCCTGGCTCCATGTCATTCTCGGCCTTTCCCGTGCACTCTTACCTTCCACCTCAAATGACATGATCTTTTTCACCCAATCATCATCATCCTTCCGCAGCACATGTCCCAACCATCTTAACCTATTCCTTTTCACAGCGTCAGACATTGACTCAATCCCCATTCTTTCCCTCAGCTCAGCACTCGGCACTCTATCCCTCAGCGATACACCACACATCCATCTTACCATCCTCATCTTCGTACGTTCCAATCTTCCACTCTGCTCCGCCGTCATGGCCCACGTTTGACTTCCATATACCATAGCATTCCTCACACATGTCACATACAGCTTCCCCTTCAGTTAAAATGACACTTCCTTCCTTGTCAAGATCCCTGATAACTCCTTAAACTTCCTCCACGCGCAACGCAACCGTGCCACGGATGCGGAATTCGTTCCTCCAACCCCATTCAGCATATCACCTGGGTAATAACAGGCCCTCCCTAACGTCGTGCGTCAGCGCCTCCATCACAACCACAAACTGTATTGGACTCTGGCCCGACCCCTGATGTACCTCAGCCTTCACCTCAAACTCCTCACAGTTTCCATGCTTTGTTTTCACCATTGTGCTCGCTTTCTTATACATTATCATCACTGCTTTCACCAACCATTCTTCAACCTCCAGCTTCCTCAATGCCCACCTAACCATTTCTCTTGGTATCCTATCAAATGCCTTCTCCAGATCCACAAATGCATAATACAATGGTTTCTTTTTTGTCATATTTATAGGTAGTGCTACTCCGGTTTGGTGGCCAGCAAAAGGTACATACAAGTTGTTAGAAGACATTTCTTAATTGAAGATTAAAATAGAGTCACCAGGTATTTCCCCTAGATTTAGGGGTCACCGGATATCTCCCTGATAAATAAAAATTAAAACAAGGTCACTGGGTATCTCCCTTGAAAGAGTCACCAGATATCTCTCCAAGACTTTTCTTGAACACGGTAATGACCGAGATAAGATCATAAACTAAGATTATAAGACTAAAACAGGGTACCGGATATCTCCCCAAGAAAGATATGGGGTCACCGGGTATCTCTCTGAGAATTAATACTAAACGGGGTCACCGGGTATCTCCCCCTATGTAAGAGGTCACCGGGTATCTCCCCAGAAACTTCTCCTGCATCTGTCGTACCACAAAGATCCTGTCTGTCGTCCCCTTACCTGGCATAAATCCAAACTGCATGCCATTGATATTTACTTTCCCTTTCAACCTTCTCTCCAGAACCCTCTCAAATACATTCGTCCCGTGTTCTAACAACTTTATTGCCCTATGTGCCCCACACTCCAATGGGTCACCTTTCCTCTTGTAAATGGGTAAAAGGGTACTCAGCTGTCAGTCCCTCGGTAATATTTCCTCGTCCACTACCATATTGCAGATATTCGCCCCTGCCTGACCAGCTGCACGGATAATCTCACCCAACAATTCCGTCGGACCACCTGCCTTCCTACTTTTCATCTGCCCTATCGCCTTCTCTACTTCCATCTCTGTGATAAGCTCTCTTGGTCCTTCAACTATCCCACATTCTACAATTCCATCCCAATCATTCTCTGCATTCAATAGTTGCTCCATATATTCCCTCCATCTCTTCTTTATCATCTCCAGTTTCACAACTATATTTCCACTCTCATCCTTCAGGCAGTTCACTCCAACCATATCCTGCCTTTCCTTCGCCATCTGCTTTGCTATCTTGAACACAGATTTCTGTCCTTCTTATGTGTTGAGGTTTCCTCTTAATCTCTTTCTCTCCCACTGCTGGGCCTGAGCAACTGCTTTCTTTGCAATCTTCTTTGCTGCTACATACTACTTCAGTACTGCCTTTTCTACAGCAGTACCCTTTGCCCGACACCACGCCTCGTTCATCTTCTTCTCAACCTCTTCATTCCACCACCATGTTTGGACATGCCTTGGTGGTCCTTTTGTCTATCCACATGCCTCGCTTGTTGCATTCAATAAACAATCTCTTGCCTTCTCCCATACCACATTCACATCACCCTCCCCTACTTCTCCCAGAACCAGTTTATCCTGGAATTGCCTTCGCACATTGTCATCATTCAGCCTCCACACATTACTCCCCGCTTGAAATTTCCTCCCTCGGGCTTTCGCAGCACTCCTCACCTTCATATCGGCCAGTATCAGATGGCCAGTACATACCTGCCCTATCTACAGCACCTACCTACAAAGGTACTGGACATCCATACATCAGTACATAGATGCATACATATTGTCGCGAGCGAGGATCCAGGCCGGAATCTCAATTTAAGAACAAATATTAATGCCCAGCAAAGTACACGCAATAAGGCCATGATTTGTAAAAGAAATAAGTTTATTAACAAGACTAACGTTTCGTTGCGTCTCGCAACATCATCAGAGTATGAATAAATTAAACGAGTATTGTATTTACAAGGTTAGAGATATAAAGTAGGTGTTATATTACAAGATGTATGGGAAACGGAAATGGATAGAGCGGTTAAAATAGAGAGAGAGGAACAGAGCTTAGATTGGCATTCAAGGAAGGTTTAAGTTTAGAAATAATAAGACTTTCTCTTACCAAAAGTTGAGATGCAGAAGAACAGGAGGATAGGATTTTGAAGTCGTTGAGTGATGTAGTGTGGCCAGTTTCAGTGAGATGAGTTAAAACGCTGGAAGGTGATGGGTTAAGAAGCTTTTTACCTGTCAAGGCAGAGACTCCTAGATGATCAGAGGCTCGTGTATGTAAGTGGCGGGTCATTTGGCCCACATACAATGCGGAGCAGCATCGACACGTGTAAGAATAAACGACACGAGACCTCAGAACCTTAGGAGTCCTGTCCTTAAAGTTGAAAAGATGAGCAAGTCGCTTGCCTGGTTGAAAAACAAAACGAATTCTAATGTGAGGGTAAGCTGAGGAGCACAGTTTTAAAATTTTAGTGCGGATTTGAGAGTGATAACCAGTGAAGGGAATAGAAAAGTATAAGACCTTTTTGGGGACTGTGTGAAGGACTGGTTTGGATGTGAAGGTTTTGTCCAAGAAAAGAGAAACGCATTTGTCAAATAAATGGATAGGAAAGCCATTGGTTTTAAAGATATTTTTTAACATTTCAAGTTCTTTGTGGAAATTTTCATAACTAGAGCAGATGTTGAAACAGCGATGGAGTAGTGAAAGAATTAGGCCTTGTTTGTAAGTGAAAGGTATGAAGCTGTGAAAATTTGTGAAAAGACCAGTGAATGTGGGTTTACGATAAACGGAAGTAGTAAAAGTGCCGTTATGACGGGTGATGTCAATGTCGAGAAAAGGTAATGAGCGGTTGGATTCAGTTTCAAAAGTAAAGTTTATATTTGGATGTTGACGGTTAAGGAAATTAAGAAACAAGGGAATGTGATCAGGGGAACGGAAAAGTAGAAAACAATCATCAACATATCTACGATAGTAACTGGGCTTGAAGTTGGAAGGACAATTATCAAGCCAAGATTTTTCATGAGAGGATAAGAAGATGTCTGCAAAAAGAGGTCCAAGGGGAGAACCCATGGCGACTCCATCAATTTGTTCGTACAGAGAGCCATTAAAAATAAAGTGGCAGTCCTTAACAGAAAAATGTAGAAGCTTTTTAAATTCCTCACGGGAAAAACCATGAAAATGGGTGTCAGTGTGAAATAAACGGCCAAGAATTAAGTTAATGGTTTCGTCAAGTGGTAAGTTGATAAAACGTGAAGTGATATCGAAACTGGCCATGACTAGATGATCGGTATGAAAATTTAGATTAAGTATTTCCTGAACAAAAGAGAAAGAGTCACTCACCATGTAAGCACCAGAAGCGATGAGACGAAGAAGGGGAACGAGAAATTTAGCACTATTATAAGAATGCGTATTAACAGAGGATAAAATAGGCCTAAGGGGAATGTTACTTTTATGTATTTTAGGTAGTTCGTAGAGAATGCCAATTTGAGAGCCAGTGGGAAAGAGTTTTTCGTAAGTTGTCTGTGTGATGCTTTTGGATTTCTTCAGCCTGCGTAGGAAGTGTTCGATTTTGTTTTCTCGTTGTAATGTGAGCTTGGTGGGATCGTCATGCAAGAGTCTAAATTTATTAGTGTCAGTTAGGATATCTTCCATTTTCTTCTTCTAATGATTCTTAACTAGGATGACAAGTCCATTACCTTTGTCCGGCTTCGTGATAATAATATTATTATCATTTCTTAAGTCATTTAGCACTTTGAGTTCCTCATCGGAGAATGCGAAGCTCGGTCGGTGATAGCTTCTTAGTCCGGAAAGCGCTGTCTTTCAACTTGGTCTTGATATAAAGTCGGGATAGAGTCTTGAAGAAGGTCCGATGGGTTCTAGTTTTAGTTTTCGATAAAAGAGTTCGAAAGGAGTGAGTAAATTACAGTGGTCGAGTCTTTTTGGAGGAATGCAGAAGTTTAAACCTCTTGAAAGGATCTCCTTTTCTTACATAAATATATACATACAAATGTACGTGCATTATTTGCATACACACCATCTCAGTGTGCATTTACGCCACCCTCCAAGGCTATCCTCTGCTGGAATATAATGTTATATGACAGATACATGTATTTACGTTATACTTTTCGTAAAATAACTTTATCTGTTAATACTTCAACATCCAGTGCTCATCCCTGTGACGAGTAAAATCGTCTGGCGTCAGTTCATTCATTCGTATGTATTTCTTTTGATTTAGTGGTAAGTGACCTTAGCTATCAAGCCACGTTATTTTCTAGCTGACAATTTTTATTTTTGTTTTTGTTTTTTCGCTTTACAAAATTGCAGCTACAGATCAAACAACAAACTACTCACGTGATCCTCCGTAACTCAGGATTACAGTTCCAAAGCTGAAGGATCTGCAGGGACCTTCCAAATCGTGGGAATTTGCTCAATTCCCTACAGATGTTTTGCTATTGAGAGTGGAAGATGATGAATTCTTAGCCCGCTATTTCTACCTTTACAATTTGTACAGGAGTCATACCAAAGGTCTTGGACGTGTGTAATTTGAAGAAATAGACGACAGTCAGGATAAGGTAAGAATCTTCTTGATTATATGCTGTTGAGGCTCCATCAAAGCTGGTGCTTCGCACAATGTTGTGAGAAATGTTGTGGACTGTCTGAAACCTAAGGTCGTACTTTTAGTTGGCTTTCGTGATGGGCTCAACATCGGGCTAGGAAAGGTTGGCTATGTGGTGATATCAGGAAAGCTTTGAACAGTTGGTGACAAACAAATTAATAATGATCGAGAACAATGGTGTGGTAACACAGTGAATGTAAGCAAGAATGTTGAAGACCTTATAGTACATGAGATACATGTACAGAGATTCATCGTGGTACTGAAATCGGAACTAGTCCAGAGCTCGTGAATTATCCCCAAAAGAGTGAGGAACTTCTTAAACAGTTCCTTGGAGCACCTCCAAACAAACTCGACTGGCAAGGTCATAAATATTTGAAAACGTCCAGTAATCCAAATATGCTTTCAATGGAAAAACGATATTTTATCGCATTTAAGACCTTGATTTAGGTGGTTTCCTTAGGGATCACCATTGTAGGTCCTCATTTCCGGATCATTTTAATTGCTCTTCGGAGGTTGACCGAAAATGGCCCTGGCATCGGCCGGTTGACTGTATAATCTGATTTCCGCGTTTCAAACACCTTATTATTCATTTGGAGTGTAATTTATGCATCCAAATGTTGTAGTGAAGAATTTTTTCTTATACTATTTTGTAACTCGAAATAATAGCTTTTGTCACAGTCAAAATATGGTCTGAAACTTATTTACGACATGTATTTGTGGTAATGAGAGATATATTTATGTACATGGTGAATTGTAGTAGCTAGTCGCTTTTTGCATGAACAAGTAATGAAGTAAAGACAGTCGGAGAAAATCTACACAAACTGTCAAAATCCAAGGCGATTTGATAGATTACGATCGCGAGCTCTGACAAACGTCAAAGTGGATCAAGCTGCGACTCAGAAGAGTGACGATTTTTTCGATACAACTCAACGGTTATAACGTCTCGCTTGTTGTCGTAAGGCTGTGGGTTATATTCTGGAGTCAACAGGCTTAGAAATCGTTTTTTTCTAAAATATACAATTGAAGCACATTTACAACCGTCTTTTACAATGTGATATCTCATTACTCACATTCACCGCTCAAAACTTGCAATCAGTGATTTCAATGCTCGTTGGTAGAACTAATTGAATCTTATAAATAACATTTCGTTTTGCTTTTTTTTGAGGTATTTTTTCCAACTATTGATTGTGAATTAGAGTGGACTATCATCAAAGGAATATTACATTTTACTGATGGTAGCGAATATGAGAGAAAAATGGTGGAAATCATTTGCCAGAATCATGGCGGCTTCTGTTGTGCAGAATATTTTGAAAGAGACCAATATTGTCAATAACTGGGCACTATATGAAGACTCTCTAACATGTTTTCAAGGAAAGGCGAAAAAGGTACGTTAAGTCAATTTTTATATACTGTATGTATATTGAACTACTATGAATGCAAGGTTAAAGAATTAGAGGAAAGGCAAAAAGGGAATACTTCACTGGAGCCACTGAAGTCGGAAAATTGTGTGGAAAACTATTAAAAACTAGAAATGAGTCCTCTAAAGCTATAGCGATAATAAGAAAAAGAGAACAATGGCTTATTAAAACAAGAGCATCAGTTGTAGTGATGACAATTTGAAATATTCTTTTATGTCTTTCTAAATCTGTTTTTCCGCCCTTGTTTTTGAGTCAATGATTCAAAGCAGCTATATGTATTTGGTTCTTAACGAGATTAGAAAGGTTGGCGAAAGGTACACATAAAAGAACATTTGAATAGGTCATTTCCGAATCACATTTTTTGGTTTGAAAACGAGGTTTGCGGATGAACTCTTCATACGGAAATATATTCTTGTTGGCAATGAATGAAATCTAATTGAATAAAAAGTTTCGCTCCAGATGTCGTTTTCAAACAAGCGAAAAAGGTAATTCGAAAATAGCGTATTGACAACCATCATTAATAAGGACGATACCTGGACGTTCGTTAAGCTCAAACGCTCAAGTAAACGATTTCTTTGTCCCAGACGGTAATCGAATTCCCATCCTTTTGACGAGCGTCGAAACGCTCTAACCGCTGAGCTACAGGCACAGGGACTCAGATGGTGAGCTAAGGTGCATGTTCAGGGCATGTACAGTACTGCTTATGGGCAGCAATAATTTGCTTATAATGTGAACGAATGAGCGTCTTGCCAGTCACTACAAGTTTGCCGGTTAAATGCCTGTGTGAGGCCCAAAAAATCGCTTTTTGTGGGTTTGAATTTGACGTAGGTCCACGTATCGTCCTTGGTATCACCAACATCACATATCAGTTTAGTGCAACATTCATCGCATTTTTGATAAGGCTTATTAAAATGGTGAAATTACAGCAGAACACAACTAGATAGCATGAAATACCATTTCAGTACCTCGAAACTAACATGAATTACTTGGCGGATGTCTTTTAATAAGAAAAACTTATAACCAGAGAAAACCTGGCATTCATCATAACAAATTTATGGCAACATCTGGTGAATGGGTACTGAACATTTTTTATTTGAGATTCTGAGAGGACAATGCGAGATCGAAATTTTCGAAGCGAAATCCACCGGTCTAAGTTGGAGGAAAATGCAACCGAAGATAAAATTTTGTTGATAAAAACTTTATGATTCAGTGTTATGAACTTTTGAGTGGGCAAGAAAATCCTTTCTATCGTTGTCTCAGTCATGTGTACTCTTACATGTTCGTGGTGTCATGATCTTCACGTACATTCTTCGTTGAGTGTTGGAAAGATTGAACCGTTTGCATCAAAACAGCTGTGATTCGTCTACTTTGAGAATCGTGTTAAAATCAGACCCGTTGCTTGGGGACGATCGGAGGCATCAGCCAATTTTACCTATGGATTTGATTTCAAGCTCCGTTCTCAATATTCTTGATGTAACCATGATACTTTGACTTTGTCTATATCTGTTTATTTAAATCAAACCATCAAACGAGTGAAACCATATACGAATAATATAATGCAAACCGAAAACTTGACTGATTCCTTTCTGCTGAGTTGCTGTTTTTAGACTGAATCAGTTCACATGGAGAAACTGCTTAGCGGAAGCAAAAGCTCTATTATACTTGTTGTGTTTACTTTTGTTAAAGTCGTACTCTTTTCAACAAAGCAACTTCGTGGTCTCATGCTAAACAAGTGGACTTAAATAAGCCAAAGTGTACTTTTAGGATGTGTTTCTGTGAGAACCGGAATTATTGTCATCCTGGGGCGAACGTTTCTTGTTGAAAACATCCCAGGAAGAACTCATTTAACCACGGAATTAAATGGCTAACTCCGTCTTTTTCAACCAACATGTTGCTGGTAATGGCTAGTGGGACCTAGGGGCGTAGGTAACCCGTTGTTTGTCCTGCTCAATCTCCCCTAATATTGTATTCTTTGAAAAATTGCCCGAATTTAATTTGAGGCTGAATCAGACCATGTACGGTGTAGCCTCACCTTCTCAGACCTATTACGTATATTAAATATAAAGCAGAAACAGAAAGGATTTACCAAACCAAATTTTACCCGAAATTTAGTGCTTTAACTGTCTATTTTTGCCCAAATTTTCAAATATTTTAAAAACTTGAAAGGGGATGTCCACAGCCCACACTCTTCGTAAACTACAAACCTGATGCAACCCGGAGGTCCGTCCGAAGGTCAGTAATAATGACGCATTTCAACTTCAGGCAACCTTCGTTTGCGTGTGTTATCGGCATTTGCGTGGAAATCTCGCCTCATTAAGTGAGTGCCCTCGCCCGAGGGCCCTTGGTTATTGCAAGGCATTTTGCACAATACACTAAAAGATAACTAACTTCAGTTATTTTGGTTAGTAGGAAATGAAATCATCAGCTTAAGACAAGGAAAAAATGCTGATAACCATACTAAAGTCAATGAGTGGAAAATGTTTGTTGTGTGTTTACAAGATGTTCTCTCGGCTACAGCACAATTTAAGAGTAGAAAAAAACTATACTTGAATTGTGACACTGTGTCTAAAACTCATCTTCGTAATGTTAAGAGAAAAGCAAAAACAAATGTAAGAAATTGTAAGGGATGATAAACTTAATATATTTTATTTCAGAGATGTTACCAACACGTAATGCGACTTCCGCAACTGTTCCTGATGGTGAACCAACAGCCAGTGGTACAACACTAATTTCAGGTAACGATATCCATATTTGATTCATCTTCGTGTCTTACACGCACTAGTAATACCAGTTGAGACCAAATTGATGACCTAAGTGAAATTGGACGAAAACGTGCTAAAACGGAAGAAGAATTTTGGTATCAGCCCCTTGTCTGCGATGTATTGTACATGCACCAGCAACATGTAGGCTCCAAAAGGTTAAAATGAATGAGAAGCCGAGGTTAAGGAAACTTTGCGTCAATTGTCAAACCTTCGATTGCCCTAGAAACATTTTAAGACCTTGCGTCATTGAAGTGTGCTGTTTAGGGTTCTCGAGTCCACACAACGCAAAAGTTCATCACCGAGGAACTTCATACCATATCATTTTTTCTTTTCAAACAAAAAGAATGAAAAACGCCACTATAGTCATTTTAATTATTAATTCAGCACGACGTCGACTTTGGAGCGGCTTAAGTTGCCATTTGAGTTTAACCCCTAACCATCAGGAGAACCTTGGAGGTCGAGAAGTAAACACAAAGTATTCAATACTTGACGTCAGCGATCCAACTGAACAGTGATTTTATATTGACAACTAGATCGCTTATTTCCCTGTATTGTCACCGTCGCACAACCTTTCTTAAAGGTTCGTTTTCACTGTTCCAAGATTGTGACTGGCTGAGCTGGTAGTGTGAAATCGAGAAGCGTTTCGTCTTTCAAATACTGATCAAACAGTCTCTTTGCGATTAATCCAGGTTTGGTTGAGCTAACACTAATGCAAGTAATTTTTGATTGGTAACGCTAAAGTTTGTGTTTATTCAGTTGATCACGTCCCATGCTGTCCAACGTGCACGGACACGGTTTAACACCTGAATGGTGTCAGGAAAAGTAAGCAAGCAGGTTATCAGGAAATTTAGGAAACAAGCAAATAATTGTGACCGTAGAATAAATTAACTAAAGACGCACGACTATATTTCCTACCTCTATAACAGGAAGAAAATTATTCATGACGTGAACTTACTGCACAGTGACTCGAGACTAGTCATATATAGCCATGAACTATTATTGCGATCACATCATGTATTTGAATTACACAACCAATCTCTCCTGAAGTTCAATGGCTCGACCTTTCCAGGGACCTATAATCACTTTTTGTCTTGAAATAGCTGTGGAGATAGTTTTTAAAGTTTGAGTTAAGATTCAGTTAATTCTTGGCCTCGAAATGTCCAGCCTGGCTGCTGCAACTTTTTCGGTAAAGTGAATTTTAACTGGGAGATTTTTGTACTTTTTGTGCAACATTTCCATGCTTGTCCGTTTAGGCCATTGCGAGTTTAGACCATCGAGGTCTGATTTGCTATGACATCCAATATTACTTAAAGTAAAAATTAACCAGGTAGTAGGTTTTGATTTGAATTAATTCTGAAAATGATCAGCGATAGCTTTTACAGGTCTTCCATACGTTACTTCATTTCGAGATATTCTCAGCCTATGACGCCCGTATTAACTCGCCCGTATGATCGTTGCAAACTCGTGTATATCTTTAAGTTAATCAAACGAAATCACATGATGCTTCTGACGTGAATCTGTCACACGGAACAACCCATCGAAAGGCCTAGCTACTATTTACGTGGTAATAAATCAGTTTCCAGGTAAACTTTCTCCATCATGTAGATTATCCATTTAATGCTATACGTAGGTTAGCCAGTTAGGTATTTGTTTTTTACATTTCTTTGGCCAATACAAGTTAGAGGTTATCATTAATTTGGATATCAAATAAGTTTGTTCATCTCGAGATCTAATTGAGGTGTGGAAGATCAGGAAACGCCATTCTAGATAATTGGGGGAGTTAATTTAAATAAAACAAACTATAAATAATTATGTATTGATGAACTATTTAAGGTTTATTATTGTTGAATTCTTTGCTTTCATTTTGACAGATCTCCAAAGAAGACAAGAACCACCAGACCGTTTACAATTTGATGAAACTACTCAACTAGTCCAAAGAATATCCTGGAAATGGAAGGAAGTAGCCTATCTAACAAAGCTATTTGCAACTTACGAGGTTGAAGATATTATTTGTTCAAGAGTTAGTGAGGATGAAACAGCAAAGGCTCTAACTATGCTTATCTGTTACATGGAAAGCAAAGGTAATAGAAACCTATTAGCAGATGCACTTGATTAGGTTAACTTGCACTCTCTATCTCAGAAAGTGCTATCCGGATATTTTATTTATGGTAGCGATGATTGATTCACTGAGTACAGTTGTAATGAGTGTTTAATAATTATTTGTTAAATACGATTGCTTTTAAATTTTGACAGACGAGCTACACCGTGCATCCTAAATGCAGTAATGGGTGCACTTTGTCATACCCAAACTCCTCATGTTTAACTAGACGCTAATGTACAACGACATAAGAGCTGGATTCCAGATATAATCCACTCATTCTGTTTCAAAAGTAGTTTATTCACATATCACTTGGTAGTGAATCGTAGTTAGTTTTGTACCCCAAATATGGTAAACTTTTCAGATGTTTAATTATTTTTTTATTTTCTTTTTTCTTCTTTTCATCAACTAAATGTATTTTTTACAATTATTCTAAATAATTTAGGTAATACTACGGCTTTGTGAGTAATTTAGTCTTTTTTAAACAAATTGTAGAAAAACCTTTTAAAGTTTAACTTTAACTTTTCGTGACTTTACATATTACGTGTTTTGATCGACATTATACTTTTTTTCAAAGTCATCACCAGCCCAACAGTGGCGTAATTAGAATATTTCAAGTGGTGCGCCATCTTGAGGGCCTATTAAATTTTGGTGGGAGCAACTTCCAAAAGATATTCGTGAAAGTGCATCTTAAACACCTCGTAGTGTCATCTTATCAACTTGCTATTTTAGAAATGTATAATCGTTAAATGTTGATGATTACATTACTCTGGAATTTGGAGTGGCTCTTTTGTCGGCCCAGAATTTTTATGGGGGGAGGGGGCTGTTGAAGCCTCCTAGGCCAGCCCAATAGTTACATCGCTGTCAGTTTAGGACTGTGGGCTTCTCGTCCAGGCTGGCTCCGCTACAATATCTGATAAAGTACGTTTTTTTATTGTTCTTCATTTGGTTATGTTGATCGTAATGAGATAACTGACCGTTCATGCATGACCGCTCAAATTTCGCGCTTGTAGGATGGAAATTTATGACATCAATGAACTTTATGGCGCGAAATAACTGCTAGGTCTGACTGAACAGATTTACAAAGCTGCATGGTGAAAGATCAAACATTGAATAAATCTAACCCAGCTTTAAACCTCCTTCAATTTTTATGAAGTGTGGAATAAACGAGCAGGAGGGCTTTATGGGGCTTAAAACGTTCGGATGTCACCTCGTCTTTTAAAATCAAGGCAGGTGCTGAGAGTTTATTGAACGGCTAAAATAAAAGATTGCTTTCATACGTTTATTTTGAGAATTTATTTTGCAAATCAAATTTTTTTCTGAGCTGCGGAAACAAACAGAAATTTGAGGGAAAACAGCCCAAGTACCTTTACCGTTTCATAGTTTCCTTATTAGTCATTAATGAGTTTTCCTCACAAGTCGGTAAGTGTATGTTCCTTAAGCTCATAGTAGAGAATAACGATTTCTAAGCCTCAGACTGAGAGCGAATCCGCAATCTAATGACCGGTGTGCTGCTCTGATGAACGAGTTACTGAAACTCCAATGGTGAACTCAGGTGCAGGATCGACATATCATTAACATGTGGCTATCGTTACCATATCATAAGCCGCGCATATGTCTAAACTGGATCGTGGATCGGCATCTGAGTCTTGGTTGATCAATGGTCATTGTTGATCATGAGATCGTTGCGAGTTTGATTGATGACTGGAGCTCAGTAACCGTTTTTTTGAGGTATGAGCTCGACGAACCTTCCCATACCGTCCGTGATATCACCAAGCTCCCACATCCAAATAGTGTAACATTCATCTCACTCTGACGGGTATGTGATATATCTACTCAAACGAACGAATATCTCGGCAGAAAATCGAGGTAAAAGTTAGGTTAATTTATGCGAGTGTTTGATTATGGTATGAACACGTGTCTCTTAGTGTTTTACCATGTATTATTAATGAGTCTGAGAATATTTATGTCGAAGTCAGTTGGAGATGAAGATCTTGACACTTTCACACGAAATTGTGATCAAAAAGTTATAGAAAAATACCAACCAATATGGTGGCCCAGAATGGACATTCTGCAAATTAAAAAGTTTCTGATCTTTTTATAAATTTGCTGGAAATATAAATTACTGAAGTCATATTTAAATGTAATTGCTGCAAACTGATAAAAAGTTTGGTACAATTTAAAAGTCTCGTTGCTGCAAATACAAGATGTGTTGCTGCAAATTGAGATGTTGCAAATTATGATTTGAGTTGCTGCAAATTAAAAGGAATAACTATGCGCGCGCATGTTGGCTATAAGAAGTCCGGGTGCTCGACTGCAGTAAGGTGTTCGCCATCTTGTCCATGTTTATCAAGATAATACTATTTGAAAGAGGCAACGATGTTCTGTTCTAGCTGCAGTGTTCTGTGTGTTTGTGACGCAAAGTTTAAACATCGTTTAAGCAACGAAGTGGCTTGTGGCCAAACATGTGAAGCTTGTTCTACCAGCAACGCCAACGCCAATGGTAATGCAATTAATGCGGCCAAACCTGAAAGTTAAATTTTTTCTTCAATGCCAGTTCAGTCGTGTAAGGAAAACGAACGATCAGGATTCTTTAGCAACCGTGGGTAAAATGCCAATAAAATTAAAATTCAAGAAAAATTTCTAAGCAGCGGTGTAGTTTATGCGGGGGTGTGAGGGTGTGACACCCCCCAAAGCTTGCGAAAAAACAGATTCCGTAAAATATAGTAATTCGGGCAAAATTTCTTTAGGTAAAGTAAGTCAAAATCCTTTTTGGTTATTAATTTGTATTTAATGTATTGGCGCTGAGGAAACGAGGATACACGATACACGGCCTGAATGCGCGTCAATTAAATTCTGACAATTTTTGAAAGTATGCAATGTTTGCACAAATTAAGCTGTACATCCCATCCCAATCAAATTGGGTTAACTACGTTCCTGTTTCCAGGAGAGGTAAACATAAATGTAGGGGTTATACTGGTAAAGGACGAACTTTATCGGTGAATTGCAGAGAAACGTTTCGTTTAACTGTTCCTTCAGTTCACTTCCGAAGACCTACTTAAAAAAGAACAGTCGAAAAACATAGCAAGTTGAACAACAACAATTATATTTCAATCTGACTTCAGTAATTTTAATCTGCAGCAAATTTATGAAAAAGTGCAGCAACTTCTAAATTGATGCATGTCCACTCTGGGCCACCGTACAAAGCATAACCGTTGAACACATCAGCAGTGGAAAAACACACGAATAACAGCTGACTGAAGGTTATGAAAGATTTAATACCACAGGGAGTAGGAAACTTTCAAAAATATTCATTTAAAAATGAAACATCGAAAAATCTGATAACACCTGCGACAACTTCGAAGACTCTATACTTATCTGATTTTGTGCGCTCTAACTCACGCGAGATAACGATGCAATTTTGAATGTTTGCGTGATTACTCATAAGCCACAATTTTACAACAGAACAAAATAAAATAAAGAATCCTGGCCGTAGCACGGTAAGTGATCTGATGGAAATTTACTGATTATCACATTAGTGTGCATTCTATACGCTTTCGCACAGCCCGCGCAGCCACAAAGTAACTTGTTTTAGAGGTTATAAAATGTGCGTTGCACTGACCTCAAATATCAACGCAGGCTCCTGAAGAAAACCTATCGAAGAGGCCAAAAAGGAAAAAAACGTATTTCTGTTAATTTCGAAGTCTGTAGCCAAGACTACTTTAGTCGCTGTATCTGCTACATCATCATTAAACATGTGAAGAAAAGACCTGGATAAAACCTGATAATCCCCAGACGAAATAATTGGGGCAGTTTTCCTAGAAGTATGAGGGGTGATATTTCTAGGGGGCTATATTTCTAGGGGGCTATATTCGATTCCCAAGCTACGAAATCCCTAGAGAATATGCCCTGGAGGCAAGATCCCGGTGACATGGGATAGATCTTTAACTCCCTAACCTTTTATCTCCCTAACGCTTACCGATCCATGCCCGACTTCGGTATTTTACTCGGGTTGACGTCAGACAATTTCACTCGTCAAGAGGACACGTCTTGGACAGGAAAGGGTTAATCATTTTACTCCAGTCAACTTCAGACACTTTCAATTTGCAAAAGGAGACGTCTGAACAGAGAAGAGTTAAAATTTACCTTTGATATCGCATATTGGATGACGGTATTTTGTCACTTCCTTGGTATAGTTTTCTCTATCCCCTCAATTTGGATAATTTTTGTATCGTTCAACGGATATTTCGCATTTACTTAAGATCACATGAAATGGAATTTATATTTGTGAAGGAAATTTTTGAGTGTAAGAATCTTATATTTTAAGACCCAACCGGGACCAGTTACGAAAAATACAATTCCAAGGTCTCTGGCTTGGAATCAAACTTGGCCCCACTTCCCTTTACGTTAACCCTGGACCTTAACTGCCCTTGTGGTCGGCTGTTAGCCCATCCCGGTTGAGAGTTGCCACCCCTTTATAAGACAAAACCTCGCTAAGTCACTGGCCATATGGCAACGACGCCAGTTTTGTGTATTGTGTTGCACGGTGCGTTTGACCCTGGAAGGACAGGCGCCCAAATCACAAACTCATACAGTGAAGGTGATGGTAATTTTCATGATATTCCATTACAACTAAATAGATTCAGAATATGATTTTCGATAAAAATTAATGTCAATTTAGTTTACGAGTAAAATGATCTGCACTGTAAATCTCGCGGTGTTGTACGGACACTTGAAAAGGCGTAACAGTGCACCAATTTTGTGTAAAATGGTAACTAACACCTTATCAGTGTAACTTAATGCGCCACAAGTATACCTCTACGCCATTTTTTTATCTACACTAATTGGGTTGAAAATAGAAAAATAGTCTTTTGACCCAATTTTGGTGTATTTGTACCTCAAAATGGCGTACCTCAACACCAATTAACTGTAATTTAACACTAGAGAATATGTGTTATTACATTTGTTTGTTGTTAACAGCAGGCTTAAATATTAACACTACTTCAATGTAGTGTTAAAGTTATTGAACACTATACTTGGATTAAATTTTACAGCAGAGAAATTGTATTAAAACATTCGTTTGGTGTAAACATCCAAGTCAGCTATTGAAATTACTTCTTTGTAGATCCATACTGGAGTTTGTATAATTACACAGTAGGAGAATAAAAAGTATAGAGGAACACTTGAGATATGCTTCGTAAACGCCAGTTTGGTAATAACCATGACTGATTCTTCTTTATTCATAGCAATGAATGCTAATAAATCCAATTTTATAAAGAAAAGTATCTTGAATCAACAACGATATTTGTTTGTAAGAAAACAAATTATCTTAAATCAAGAAATGTTCCTTAAAATAAAAACTCATTTTCGCTTATCAAAAGTAATATAACTTAAAATAAAAAAACTATAATTTTAATATGCAAGAAAGTCTCTAGTTTTGATCAAGAGATATTTCTTAAAATACAGATAAAACATTTCAAAATCAAACATGGTTGTTTGTCCTCCATCTTGCTAAAAACAAAGTATTGTGATTAGAGAAATCCAATCAATGATAAAAGAATCGATGACTGCGAGATTAAGCATGGCATTTGTTGCGTGTCTCAGCTTTCCCGCGTGTTTCACGCAATAGTTGTTTGGGCATAATCCCATGATGCACCGTTGTCACCATGAACTGCACACGCGGTATATTTGAAGTTTTAATCACATAGAATAGGAAGGCTTGAAAATACAAGTAACAGAATTATTTCAAGTGCTCAGAAGTCACAGTTATCCATGGATTCACGAAGAAAAATTTTTGTCTCAAGTTATCAGCGTATACGTGAACGAAGGTGGTGCCATTGTCGCAGGTAAGCAGAGTGATTGCTCGATAGTTATTAGACAGCATTCCTGTAATGGCTAGCCTACACGACAGTAATGACAATATAAAAATAAAGAGCCATTTAAGCATTCATTTGCGCGCTTGACCTTTCATACAGATATTTATGAAGTCATGTCTATTTTACTGAACATGATTGGTAGTTGAGGAGGTTTGGAGGAATCCACAAATCAAGTGTGGTGAGGTTGATGGAGGAAATAGAAAGTCTTGTTAATTTCAGAATTGACTCCACAGATATAAATGCTCCATAAAGTCCAAAACTTGGTAAATAACTCAATTCTAAATATCATATACTAATTCATATTCTAATTGTATTGATATTGATCAATACTGTGTATATCACCAGATAGTATGGTTATGAAACTGTCTCACTGTCACTTAGCAAGCCCATTTTAGTTTAGTTTTTACTTTTTAACTTAGGTGCTTAAATGTCGCATGTTTTTAAATTTATGCCATAAATGCTGTATTATCATAGCAATGATGTCAAATAGGCTAATGTAGATGATACATACAAATTGAAGTTCAGAAATTAAATAAAAATTGCTAAACTCTATACAGAGGACAAGTTGAAATTATTGACTGACAGAAGGCATTCTGCAGCTTTTATGAAGTATAAGTTCTTAGTTTGTATTTGGACTAAAGAAGACAATGATGTAATTGTGGTAGCTTGGTAATTATAATGTTCTTAATATGCACGCTCTCAAGCTACTCACTCAGAAAAACTTTCTGAGTCCCTGATGGGAATTGAACCTGTAACCTTATGATCACCGGTGAGATACTCTAACCATTGAGCTACACAGACTCGGATGGTGAGCGAAGGTTACATTTATGTACTGGTTTGTATTGATGGTAAACATATGTACTGCCAGTCTGCAAGTCTCGATATGTTGTCTATTATTTTTTTAGTGCTAATTAATGATGTAATTGTTGTAGCTTGGTAATTATAATGTTCTTAATATGCACTTTCTCAAGCTACTCTCTCAGAAAAACTTTCTGGAAAAAAAACAAAAAAACTTTCTGCCTAGGGTAATACCTCATCTACAAAAATGGACACCAAAATGTGCCAGGAAATTACAGACCAATTTCAGTACTTCCTGTTATCAGTAAAATTATTGAATGCATACTTTATGATCAACTGTATGATTATTTAACAAAATTTGAAATTTTGAACGATTGTCAATTTGGCTTTAGAAAATCACATTCAACAACTGCTGCATTAATTGACTGTACAAATGAATGGTACATAAACATGGACAGAAAACTGTTCTACCTTGCAGTGCAAATTGACCTAAAAAAAGCATTTGATACGGTCAACCATAAGATTTTATTAAGAAAATTTGAACTATATGGAATTAAAAGACAAGCTCACAACTTAATTAAATCCTATCTCACAAATCGAAGTCAAAGATGCCAAATCAAAAATTTTATCTCATCAAAACAATTGCTTACTTGTGGAGTTCCTCAAGGTTCTATTTTAGGTCCATTACTCTTCTTAATATATATAAATGACTTACCTTCTTGTTTACAGAAATGTAAACCAAGAATGTTTGCTGATGATACTAACCTAACTGCTTCAAGTAATAATATAATAGAACTTGAAGCTACAGTAAACTCTGACTTAAAAAATCTTGCAGAGTGGTTGATTGCAAAAAAGCTTAACTTAAATGTAGCTAAAACAGAATTTATGATCATTGGCTCAAAAACAATGATAAAAAAGATTTCACATTTAAACTTAGATATTAAAATTGACAACAAACCTATAAATCAAATAAATGAATGCAAAAGTCTGGGTGTGATAATTGACCAACACTTATCTTGGAAGAGTAATACAGATAATATTTGTAAAAAAATAACAGCTGGTATTTCTGCTCTTCGAAGAATTAAGGAATTTACCAGTAAACAAACACTTTTCTCTGTTTATAATGCTATTGTTTACCCATATTTTAAATATTGTTGTGAAGTATGGGATGCCTTTGGAGAAACACAGTCCAAAATACTACAAAAGCTTCAAAACAGAGCTGCAAGAATCATCTCAAACATGGGCAATGATATTGATCATTCTATTGCTCTAAGTAAATTGGGATGGGAACCACTAACAATACTTAGAAAAAAGGCAAAAGCAAAGCTGATGTTTAAACTATTGAACAACATAGGGCCAAATTCACTTACCAAAATGTTTACTTATAAAAAAGAAACCACCAACTACAACTTACTAGGTATTTCAAATTGTCTCAATCTACCAAAGTCAAATACTAATTTCATGAAGAAAAGCTTTCTGTATAATGGGGCATATCTTAGGAATTCAATCCTATCAGAAATTAGAGATAGTAAAACTCTTTCTTGCTTTCAGAATAAAATTGCTACTTGCATTAAGCTAAACTTTAAATAGTTAAAGTGTAAATATAGATTATTAGTATTTTATTTCATGTTTTAGTAATTTTGTAAATAGTTAAATGCTTACCCTTACCTCCTTACATCTTGTTATTAAGTTTTAGTGTAGTTATATTCTATAGTAATTTCTGTAACTTCTGTAATTTTTTTTTTCTTTCCAATTCACGCACACCTCTCGTGGAAATCAACTTTGGTTGACGAGGCCAGCATGTTAAAATAAAAGTATTCATTCATTCATTCTGAGTCCCTGACAGGAATCATTGAGCTACACAGACTATAACCATTGAGCTACACAGACTCAGATGGTGATTGACAGTTACATTTATGGACTGGTTTGTATCAATTGTAGACGTATGTACTGCCAGTCTGCAAGTCTTGATATGTTGTCTATTATTTTTTTAGTGGTAATTAATGATGTAATTGTGGTAGCTTGGTAATTATAATGTTCTTAATATGCATGCTCTCAAGCTAGTACATAAATGTAACCAGTACATAAATGTAACCTTCGCTCACCATCTGAGTCTGTGTAGCTCAATGGTTAGAGCATAGATCTCACTGGCAATCAGAAGGTTACAGGTTTGATTCCCATGAGGGACTCAAAGTTTTTCTGAGTAGCTTGAGAGCATGTGTATTAAGAACATTAAAGAAGACAAGCCAACAGAATATCATGGTATCTACTGTGAATTCTTGTCCTTATCTTGCATATTCATTGCTTCTTCTACATCAACATGGGTTCAAGTACTTATTATTAATTGTTAAGTGTATTGTCTTGTTATCATTTTTCTTTATGTTTTAAGGATCAAGGTATCTGTTGTGAGAAGTAAGTTGAGAACCTGCCAGTTTTTTTGGAGGATAAAGAAAGTTGTTATGTGGTACTGGTACTTGGAAAAACAACCTTATTTACAAGTGATTGGACACTTAGCTGTTCATTGGAGTATGTTTGTTTCTCTTTGGACTGTAGTTATCTTACATTCTGAAGGTGGTATGAACATCTTACTGTACATTATGTTTTAATGGCTGCAATGATTGTTAACAACTTGCTGCTGCATTTAATGGATATTTTGTACATATGTTTTCAAAAGTGAAAAAACAATCCAGATGTTATGTATAAGATATGTGAACCTTGAATGCCCTGTCTTTTCTTTTAATGCTATTTTTTGGCAATTATATTGGTTCAATAGTTTTAAAATCAGTTATTAAGAAATGAGCTATATTTGTATTCTCTTGTCAATTTTTTGGCCTTGTGTAGCACTGGTATTGGTTTTTCTTTTAAGTTATCAATTATCAAAGCTTAAGTTTCAAAGTTATTATTCCAGCTTTAATGTCTTAATAAAATATTGTATAGTTTTATATAACTGAGATTTTTCATGAAAAGTGGGATGAAATTACTCCAAATGAAAAATGTTGATGGTGTAAAATGTTTTGGAGTTAGAGTCAAAACCTAAGTGATGCAAAGGCCTAAAATAGAACAAATTAAAATATTTGCTAGTGAAAGTCATCTTATCCTATTGTTGTGAACAAGATTTAAGAGTGTGTTGGATGAAATGGCAGTATATGCAGTAAAATCTATGACAAATGACTTAAGCTGAGTGAAAATTTATTTAGACTTGTGTACAATTTCAGTATTCAGAGATTTGGTGTTGATTCAAGCACAATAAAACTTTGGTTACCATGTACTTGAGTTTTTTCCAAAAGTATCTGACCTGCATTAGTGGAACAAGAAACATGATCTTGAGAAAAGGATTGAAGAAATATTTATTTAAGAAATTTTTCTTCAATACAAAAGTGTTATCTCTGGCAAAAAAGATTTTCTTAAGACATTTTCTTGTTATTTTCCCCAGAAAAAAATTCCTGAGTTTGATGCAAAATATTATTGAAACAACTTCAATTTTTTTTGTTTATAAGAAAGATTAAATAAATGCAAAAAGCTTTGACTAATGTTCAATTTCTACATAGTTAAACAGCCAATAATTAAGTGCATGTTACATTATGTGATTTCAGATTGTCAATTAGTCTACTTTGTGTAGATTACTAAATTATTTCATCTTTTTCTCATCTGAAACATCTGTTAAACAGCTGGTTCTATATTTGTGTAATATGGTGTTTCTCTTGGTATAAATTTGCACTGGCAATGGGACTTTACACCAGCTTTGTGCATCCACAACTGCAAACTATTTCACACCAACTAGGTGTAAATGTAAACTTTTGAGTGTAAATTACACACTCACAGTGTAACTTTACATAAGCTTGGTGTCTCCACAGCTGCATACCATTTCACACCAATTAGGTGTAAATATAAACTTTAAAGTGTAAATCTACAGTGGCAATGTAACTTTTACACCATTAAGGTGTCCCTACAGCTGCAAGCTCTTTCACACCAAATTGGTGTAAATAAACAATTTTGGTGTAAAATAACTCGTTTGGGAAGTTAATTTTACCATTCATAGTGTTGACTTTACACATAATTGTGTTATGTCAACACCATTAAGAGTGTAAATTTACACTTCTTTGTTGACCCCATGATTTACACTGATTTTGGTGTTGTGGTAACACCCAGAAGTTTACAGTGTGCCTAAACAACAGCTGCTGTACCCCAAGTCGTTTCTTTTATGTAACTCAAAAGTGATTGAAGTTAGTGATGTGAAAATTAGTAATATTCCCTAAAGTTGATAGGAAATTCAAATATTGTATTTTCAACATTCAACATGCCAAGTAAAAGGTTTGAATCCAGGTTTTGCAGATGCGATGGTCAAAAAAGTTGTGAAATTAATGTTGACACCAGCAAATTCAAACCCAATCCTTGTCCAAGAAAGTCAAAATACCTCTCTCTCAAGTATAACAACAAAACCATCTTTGAACAAGAGCATTCACAGTAATCGTGATTACAGTTCTTTTGGGGTCTTTTTTTTTTAAGAGAAATAATGTTCATTGTTTATTTCTTCTTAAATATGAGCTTGCATCTTATCAATTTGTTTTAAAAAATAGGGTAGAAGAAAAGACGGGTGACAGAGTTACCAGGTGGGAATCGTAAACGAAGAAGAAATAATAAAGCCCAGCAAAAAGCACGCAAAATAGGCATATTTAAAGGTTTGCAGTATAATTCTAACATTTTGTTGCTACATGCAACATCCTCAGAGAAGGGATAACTTATATTACAAGGTGATAAATATTATAGTGGTTATGTTACATGATATGTGTTAATGAAATATTGGCGTAGGAACGGAAGTGGGAAAGATAAAACAAAACAGCAGACTATGATGTAGTGGAAATGTCAAGAAATGAAAAGTCTTAAAATAAAGAAAGTGGAAAAGAGCCTATTTTGGCATTAAGCGATGGATTGAGTTTGCAGATAAGGAAGCTTTCTCTGATGAGAAGTTCAGAGTTGAAGGAAGAAGACAAGATGGTGAATTCATCAGACAAGACAGTGCTCGATTGTGATCTCTCAACCATTCAGATGGTTGCATTCACAGAATCACTAGGTAAAGCCTGGCACTTATTTCTTGACTTGGATTCCAGACAAGACTTCACAGTGTGCCTTAAGCTTTACCCTTTAATGCCCAGTGTCCAATATACCAGTCACCTATAATGAAGAAACAAATGAAAAAAAAAGTCAAAAAAGGGAAAAAGAAATGTTAGCCATGAAGTGGCCTAAGAACCCAGATAATGCACAAAGCTTCACAAGTGATTTAAAGGTCCTCATTCATACAAGTGACTATTACTTTTTTAAACCTGCACTATATGGAATATTGCCATAATATTATCTAGTCTTCAGTTATACTTGAGAAACAAATCATGGTAATGAGGTCAAAACTGTCATTAGGATGCAGTATGTAGTTTGACTCATAACCATCAAAATCTTTTGAATGGTCATCACTCTTGCATGCTAACAATAAGAAATTTAACATTTGGGTTGGAACAATGAATTGTGAGGGTTCAATGGGGTAAGACCACTTATCAGGTCAAAACTGTTGATATGAAGCTGACAAAAACTGAGATGTAATGAGAGTCAGAGAATTTTGAGCTAGAAGGTTGGTAAAGGTGTTTTGTAACGCTATGTTTAATAAACAAGAGGCAATGTTTTATCAGGTGTAAAACCATGAAAGAGTGTATCCAGAGAATTTTGTTTAACGTTATAAGACGTTTATAAAGGAAACTAAAAGGCAACCCCTTTGGAAGATGAATATTAATGACAATTTTTACAAATAAAAAATTAGAGTTAATGGACGATACATCTTATACACTAGCTTAGAGTACTCTTGTGTTCAATGGCACCACAAACTGGCTCTCTGTCTAAAGCTCTTTTAAATTGGTGCCAGGATTGTTCCGATCGAGGTGCCAGGTGGAAAACGAAGTCTTGTTATGAATATGATTACCCAACATATGGTTTTGAGTAAAGACATAATG
Organism: Heliopora coerulea; assembly: GCA_030142905.1. Taxonomy (NCBI): domain Eukaryota; kingdom Metazoa; phylum Cnidaria; class Anthozoa; order Scleralcyonacea; family Helioporidae; genus Heliopora; species Heliopora coerulea. Next base: position 95,842 of record JASJOG010000523.1, read on the forward strand.
CAGACATAATATGTAAAATCTTTATTACTGACATTACGTTACTTAGTAACATCTTCAGAGTGAATATTTACAATGTAGAAATGGCTTAAATAGCTTAACTGTTACAAAATTAGAAAGTGACAGGATGGGACAAAGCAAGGTTGCAACAGTCAGAGATGGGTAACGAGTTGGAACGGAAATTGACAGATGGTGATGAGTGGGGTGAAATATTGTGAAAGAAAAAATATCAAGACAGTGTCAACAGAAAAGATTAAATGTTAGCATTGAGAGAAGGTTGGAGTTTAGAAATAAGTCTTTCTCGGGTTAAACCATCGAGTTGAGAGGCACCGGAGGACAAAACAGAAAAATCGTCAAAAGAAACATGACCGGTTTGTTTCTGGTGTAACAAGACACTGGAGAGTGTGCTTGTCGAAACTGATTTACTGGTGCAGGCCAAAATGCCGAAGTGTTCCGAGATCGTAGTATGCAAGAGTCGGCAAGTTTCACCAGCATACGACACCTGGCAGTGTCGGCACGTAAACTTATAAACAACATGAGATCTTATTTTTAGTGGTAATCAATCTTTGAAGCGAAAAGAATTTTTTAGGCAGCAAACTGGTCAAAAGACAACACGTCGTTGAGCATATGGAAAGGCAGACGAGATTAACTTTTTACTTGAATTCGAATTTAGAGACTATGGTTGCTTGTGTAAGGCAAAATCCGAGAGAGTGTAAGCTTTGGAGCCGTAAGGACTTGCTAACATCACTCAAAACTTGATATTATTATCTGGTACAATCCTACCTGATCTTTAAGTCCTTCTTTGTCACAAGAGCGAAATTTTACGACGAACTGCTATTTAAATAAAGAACCACCAAACAGTGCACGGATTTTGGAAAAAGTTTGGACGAATACTTGCATTAACATTTTCTAAAAATTCTTAAGAGTACCGGACATAAGCAGGATATGAGGGATAGTGTGACAATGTTGCTCTGTAATACAAACGAGCAAATCATTTGTCTTTATTACCGGGTGATGTATCGGCTTCCCAGCCAACCAAGAGGAACACAAAATAAACAATGAAAATTCTAAATGATCCATTTACATACTGGTGACTAATAGTTTCGGACTGTATTTCCCATATTTCTTCTATTAAGCCTCCTCCCTCTGTTAAGCCCTCTTCTTCTAATAAGCCCATTCCCTCTAATAAACGCCCCGTTTGACGGTCTAAAATTAATGACCCCCTCCCTCTATTAAGCCCCCCTTCTCATACATCCCCCGTTTAACTGGCTTATTCACTAAGTATGTGTTTGAAATATATTGTTCAGTTCTAGATAAATATCTGGCAGTTAAAATCATGCTGCTGAGTTTTACTGATTGCGATATAATCGTAAAAGTTTGTGTATAAAGTGTCCAGAAATGTTTTTAATGCAGAGGAGCGACGTTTAGGCAGTTTCTGGAGACACAATTCATTTGATGTTGCGCTAAAGCTGAGGGGCTTTTCATCCATTGCAAGGATTGAATTAATCTTAATCCAATCGTGGGACTGAATTAATTTTGATCTAGTCTTAGGACTGGATCAAAATTAATTCAGTCCTTAGACTAAATCGAAATTTATTCAATTTAATTTATTTATTCAGCCCCAACTCTTCCCTATCGATATCAAAACCCTCCCCCGTCGAAGACTTCACCGGGTTTCTAGTGTGATCATGTGACCTGAGATTCGTCAGTCTGGTTGGCTCGTTATGTCATGAATAATTGATAAGTCTGAGATGAACATTTCTAGTAGTTTGTAACCAGTGTTGCCAGATGGGCGATTTTCCCGCCCAATTATGCTGGTTTAGAAGCCTGGTTGCGGGAAATTTCGGGAGGTTGCGCGTTGCGGGTTTCAAAAGGTGGTGGATATTTCACTGTGGACTGTGTAATTTGGTTTGGATTTAAATATTTTTAATAAGAATTTGGCTAGTTTTTACTTAGTTTGATGCAAATTTGGGCTATTTTGTTCGAAAAATAATTGGGCTATTTTTGGGCTACTTTTTAAGGTAGCTTGGGCTGGTTTGCAAGCTACCCATCTGGCAACAGTGTTTGTAACAGACTTATCTTGCGCTTCAGAGAAGAGGAAGATCCAATATTCTACATATTTTACTGCCTCAGAAGTTCCAGGAGTAGTTCTCTAAGTGGAGGACGCTTTGCCATAGAGTTGAATCTTCTTGTCCTGAGACATCAGCACGACTACCGGAATCAGCGCCTTTTGCGTTAGCCAGAGGTAAGAAAGTATCCCACTCATTTTAACTGTGTTTAGCTTGATTGAAAGTAGCAAATTTAATACGCAAGCAACAAATTTCCCCATCTTCTTCCCTGGATTTATTTCCTACGTGATATGTTCAGTTATAAATGCATACATAAGTTTATGGAGCCATGTGGCAACTGTTAACACCAAATAACATTGGAGGTTGCCATATACTGTACCTGAACTTTAGCATGAACCATAGGGCCATTTGTATCTTAGCTATCAGCCTGTGAACATATGAAGTTGCTTTTTTATTAAAATGCTTGTTGCACCACCTTATGTGAAAACTTCATATCCGCAAACTAAGCTTATCATACACAGACTTTGCTTTTACTGTACACTTGAACGATCTTAAATGAAAGCACTCCACGCTAGGGAGTGACACCAGACAGAGCAATCTCAACAACAAAGTGCGACATACTGTGGATCCCACTTGCACCATTCAAAATTGGTTACTGATCCACCGTCGTCGGTCTTCCTCATACATCAGCCCAGATTTCGCCACCAGACTCTAGTGCACTTGTTCTTACTATTGTTTATTGCATGAATGACTGTTAACGATATCTTGAGGTGGTATATCCACAAAGCAGGAGATCCAGAAATTGACCACAGAGTTTGTAAGAGCATGATTCATGCCAAATTTCACAAAGCCTTGCATAATTTTTAAGTCATAATAATTCAAAGAGGACTGGTCTCAGAGGACTGCAGAAGCTCTGAAAGTACAAGTTTTATATACAGGTCTTAGTGATGATATTTGAGTTACAATACATCTAGTGGTCTGTGCTAGTGAAGGCATGTGGACCTATATCCCCAAGGGCTTTGGGAATCTCAAGTTTTTAAAAGAGGGGCAACCACAAACGATTCCTATATTTTTTTGGTTTTTTTTAAAAGACTTACTAGTGATAATGAGCAACTTCATTTAGGTTACATTTTTCCCAATTACTGAGGTTATTTACATCAATTATACACAATGAAATAAGGATCATTAAAGATTTTGTAAGTAAGTGGTGATATAGCAATATAATTTTTTTATCCCAATGTTTAAACTTAGTACAAAAACCATAAATTCCAAAGCTAATGATAAGTAAATAATTCCACCAAAAGCAAAAATCAAAATGACCAGGTATTGAAGTTGTTGCAGCAGCTGTTAGCTCTTTAATGTCCAGTGTCTGATATATCAGCTACTACACAATAGAGCAAAGGTACAAATGAGAAGACAAAACAAAACAAAGAGAGAGAAAAAAAAGAAAGAAAAAACTATTATGGCATTGCATTGATTACATGTCCAGCTATTTGCATTGAAAGAGCCAGAAATTGCTATTACAGAACAGTTTCAAATATACACAATAAAATTAGGTAAGTGTACAATGCCAGGACAAGGGTAATGTCTATAATTTTTCATTATTGCCCTACTTTCATGAATCAAAGCACTTACTATAGTGTAAAGATCACTTACCACAGTGTAAAGCAATTTGGGTCACTGTACACAGTATTGCTCTCATATTTCACTTAAACACTCACATAAGTTCACTGAACCAAAGATTTTGCTTTGAATGGAACTCAGTACTTAATGATGACCACATTCAGAAATTTCAACTTCTTGCCTTTAATTCCAAAATATTTTTCATCATCTGTACTTATAGTTTAAAATTTTGAAAACTCTGTTGGAGGCAAAACTATTCCAAATTTGCTGACACAAATCAGAGGCCATGGTTCACCTTGTTCCCCATTCACAGAGTCTCAGCATACCCTGAGATTTGAGATTGTGTTGTTGCTTTGCTTTGTTGGAAGATCAATAACGGGTGTTATTGTTTCCCAGTGGTAAGATCAATTGAGCTGATCTAATCATTCACATAGGTTGTAGGAATGGTTGCAAAGCAACACACTTCCAATATGTCCCATATAAGAAACACTGATTGGTCTGATATTCTCCTGCAGATGTATCCTGTTTGTTAGTTCTCCTTAAATGTGTACATCACATTACAAACAGTGCCAAAAAAGAAATCAATAAAATGCTGTTGTGGTAGTAAAATGAGCAGCAAATTTGGAGAAAGGAGTTGAACAGGCATCTGTATATTGAACTTATTTATTTATGTATCTTTGATGGTTAATGTCTGACAAATGTGCTATATGTTACTGTTGGTGATCATGATCATACTATGGGCCAGTAGCCAGGGGGTTGCAAATCCTGTTTAGGACTACCTCCTCACTCCAAACAAACCCTTGCTGGCCCATGTACCCGTACTTTAATAAAATAGAAGCTTCAGAACAGTGGTTCTCAACCTTTTTTGGATGAATGCCTCATACTAAAACATCTTGACTCCCTGCATTGACCACACTCAGTCCCAGTTCTGTGCCCATTGTAGCACCCAACCACAGAGCAGTACTGAACTTAATAAATGTTATATATAGTTATACAGTTCAGTTTTGCCGAGTTAGTCTGTTAGATTTTAACCTTTAAATGACCACTAGAAACTTAAAAACGCTGTGTTCTTGAATGACTGATGAACACCTATAATTGCATCTCAACAGCCTTTCTTTACTGCCTTGCTTCTACTGCCCCACAATGTTGTGTGAACGCTCACTTTGGGCGCGGTACCATCCCCGGCATTTTTCTTTTTGTGATCCTACGTTACTCAGCGTTACAATTCCAGAGCTGAAGAATCGTCAGGAACCTTCCAAATTGTGGGAATTTGCTCAACTCCCCACAGATGTTTTGCTATTGACATTGCAAGATGATGAATTCTTAGCCTACTATTTCTACCTTGACAATGCATACAGAAGTTGTACCAAAGGCCTTGGACGTGTGTACTTTTGAGAAATTGGTGACGGACAGGATAAGGTAAAAGTCTTCTCTATTAGATGTTGTTGTGGCTCCATCAAAGCTGGTGCCTTACACAATGTTCTGAGAAATGCTGTGGACAGTTTGAAACTTACTGTAAGGCCGTGTTTTCAATTGGCTTCTGTGGTGGTCTGAGGAATGGGAAAGCAAAGTTTGCCGATGTGATGATATCAAGAACGCTTTCAACATACATGGATTCCAACAAGCAAATTGTTAATAATTGAGAACAATGGTGTGGTAACTCAGTGAATGTAAGCAAGAAAATTGGAGGCGGTTTGAAGGCTCCATTGAATGATTCAGAAGTACATGAGATACAGGTTCATCGTGATGGTAAAATCGTAACTGGCCCAGAGCTCGTGAATTGCTCCATAAAAAGTGAGGAGCTTCTTAAAATGTTTCCAGGAGCAACTGCAATCGAACTCGAGGACCAAAGTCATAAATCGTTTAAAAATTTGCAGTAATCCAAATATGCTTTTCAATAATATTTCAATAAAATCGATATTTTATCGCTATTAAAATTTCGATTTAGATGGTTCCCCTAGAAACTGCGTAAATCCAAGAGACATCCAAAAACCATGACCAGCCGACAACTTCAAAAAGTATAAAATAAAACATATTCCGAAGAATAAAGTCATCTTGAGAACTCAAGATATGAGTCAATGCAAGATAAAACTATTGTTGAAACTGTGGTCAATATACGCACTTCATACTCACACTGGTCAATATACGCACTTCACAAGTTTTGAACCTTTTTCACGCAAAACTGCATGGATAAAGTCTCTTTTTAACCGCGCTCTTAAAATTTGTAGTTCAAGAAAGCTTTTTAACAACCAAATCAGTTTTATAAAATCTTGTATGTCGTGGAATGGTTATCCCAACAGCGTAAAATATTTTCTTATTAATAAACTAAAACGCAAATACAACGCTTCTACAATTAAAACGAATAGGTCTTGCGATGATGATAATTTACCCAAAATTTGGATACGTATTCCTTTCCTTGGTAAACAAAGTGAAAATCTAATTAAATCATGCATTTCGAAAATTCGGCGTCATCTCAATCAACCCGTTAAATTTATCGTTATTTATGACACGAAAAAAGTCTCCTATTTTATTTCTAACAAAGATAAGATTCCGGAAATGTCTCGCAATAATGTCGTCTACCAAATTACTTGTCCTGGCTGCAACAAAACATATATAGGTAAAACCGACCGTTGTCTTCACAAACGCCGTTCCGAACGTTCTACTCAACATAACACCAGTGCAGTTGCCCAACACTTTCTCGAATGTGAACACGCTCTCTTCATTAATGACTTATACGATCAGTACGACCGACTAAATGACCTTCCCTTTTCTTCTAACACATCTACCTCCATTAAAAATTTAATCTTTAATAACTATAAAATTCTTTATACGAGTAAGTCTACTAACACCAATAAACTTCTAATAATTGAAGCACTCCACATTAAGTTTAATAAACCTGAGCTTAATTCTGGGCTCAAAGCTAGCAAAGAACTCAACCTTTTTAATTAGATATTATGCACACTTGTTATCAGTTAGCCCAATTGTTCTATTCACGCTCAACCGCATTATTAATGGTGGTGAGAACTTCTAATTAGCACTTAGCATCTCAACATCTCAGCATGTAAATTAGGGATTACCGGTAGTGTTTCCTAATTCTGTCTCGATGATGTCATCACACCTCCTGTATATAGACTCTGGCATGTTTTTGTAATTATCATTCTGTCTGAAGATGACTTTGGAATAAAGTCGAAATATCACAGTTTCAACAATAGTTTTATCTTGCATTGATTCATATCTTGAGTTCTCAAGATGACTTTATTCTTCGGAATATGTTTTATTTTATACCAAGAGACATGTCACACACATAGTTACAAAGAATCACTTGTTGCCGTTGATCACCATTCTGAGTGTTCATTTTCAGAACATTTTGGCTCCTAGTTAGCAGTTGACCGAAAATGGTCTTGGTATCGTCGGGCCTACATCTACTGTATTCTACAATCTGATTTGCTCGTTTCAAAACCAATCTTACTCATTTGGAGTGTAATTTACCAATCTAAATCTTATAATTAAGAAATTCCCCCTCTCGATTTTATTCAATCGCTTTTGTTAAGATTAAGACCTCGTCTGAAACTTCTTTGTGATATTTATTTGGTTGTGGTAATGGGAGACGTGTAAATGTACATGGCGAATTGCAATACCAATTCGCTGTTTACAAGAGCACGTTTGCGGAATATCGTGTGTTTCTTATTGTTCAAGTTAACAAAGAAAGCAAGAATCGAATTAAAACTACACAAACTGTCATATGCCTGGGTCTCTGGAGAGATATGGAGCGAGAGCTCTGACAAGTGAGTCAAACTGCGGCTTAGGAGAGGTTTTCGATATAGCTCAACATTAACAGCATCTTACTTGTTATAGGAAAGCAAGAGGTTAGATATTTATAGGGCTCAGAAATGGTTATTTCTAAACTACATGTATTCAGTTGAGGAATGTTTTTTGCCGCCCAAACAACCTTACAATCAGTGACTGCGATGCACGTTGAGAAAACTAGTTGAATATAACCATAAAACGTGGTTTTGCCTTTTAGGAGTATTTGCTGCAGCTTTTGATTGTGGACAAGAGTAAGTTATCACCAAAGGAATATCGCCTCTTGCAGATGGTAGCGAATGTGGGACAAAAAAAGTGGAGATCGTTGGCTAATGTAATGGCGGCTAAGATAGTTCAGAATATCTTGAAAAAGCCCGATATTCTGAATAACTGACCACACTATAAAAAGTCACTGATGTGTCGTTCAAGGAAAGACGGAAGAGGTAGGTTAAGCACTTTTTGATGGATATAAAACTAGAGTGAATGCGAGGTTAAAAGATTGGGAAAAAAGCAAAACGGGAATTCTACACAGTGAAGCAACTGAAAAATAACTGACATCGAAAGCTTTTTACTGAGAACTATTAAAAATGGGAAGCAAAACCTGCACGCTATAACGATAAAACCCCCCCCAAAAATTGGTGGGTGACAGTTGATGGTTTATCAGATATACGAACTGTAAAACGAGTGAAATGTCATTTGAGAGATCCTTTCATCGTGACTACATGCAATACCAAAGAGCTCCAGTTAGATCATGCGCTAATTTGCATCTCGGACGCGTACATCTCAATGATGTGAGATTTTCTGTATCATACAGTTCGCCATTGGTTACTAACAGCAGGAAACAGTTGGAGAAAGCTTTAAACGACAGTGACTACTTTTAGCCTATTAAACTAAATTTGACCTTAGTCCAACCTTTTCAACCTTTTCAGAACATAGCTTTGTATGAGAGGTGCGGAGGGGAAGATAACTTATTAAACTATAAGCCTTAGTCCAGGTGATGGTAGTTTTGAATATCGTATGATTACCTCGCTTGTGAGTCACCGATTCAGAAAACTATTTACTTCTTTACGAGGCCAGAAAATCCGACCAAGGAACACGTGAAACAATATTTGAATAGGCTACTTCCATGTTCATCATCATTATGTTCGAAAACATTTGTATGTAAACTTTTGTCTTGTATTTAACCTTTTAATGTATTTTGTACGGTGGACCACAAGTATCACGGCAAAAACTTTTGACAACAACACAAACATTAAGTTTTACACGACCTGTAAGTATTACGGCAAAAGCTTATTGAAACACCACGGCAAAAGGTTGTGGAAACATTACGGCAAAAGTTCTCGCGGTAGAAGTAAATTTCACGGTGGAAGTAAATTTTACGGCGGAAATTGGTTCGGAAGGCCGAGTATTGCTTTGTGGAAACATGGATGAATTTATCTAAGTAGACATTCAAGTTTACTTTTATTTTTATCATAAATGGAGTTTAATGAAGTAAAAAGTTTGTAAAGTATTTATAAAAGCAGATACCGAGAAAAGGAAACGGAAGGCGAAAAATCCGAAAGCAAACATCTACATGTACAGACGGAATTTTGCCGTTGTCGATTACCATCGAACAAAAATATCCACCCGTAGCCATGCAGGTTGTTTTGTTTGAATAGCAGAATTTTGTTCGTACATTTGTAACGATACTAAGGCTAAATAACTTGGGGATGCCTAAGGATGCGATTATTACTGTTTGCCAACAGAATTCTGAGGACGTATGGGAATTATGAAATCTTGAGATACTCCTCAAGCATCATTATGCAAATTTGTGCAGCTCTTGATGATTATTGTTCGTGACAAATTAATTGCCAAAGCTAAATATCAGGATCAAGGCTACTGGAGGTCATGGGTATCAAAGAGGATATAGATGTCCCCCACCTAGGCAAAGGTTAACCATATGCTTGTCTAAATTTTCTATGACCTGAAGTATAACTATTTATAAATATGCTGTTGTTAGAATGTATGTGTAGTAGGACACTATCCCCGACAATGCACAGTCAATCGCTCGGTTTCTATAAAGGCTATTTTATTTTCTCTAAAGACCCTACCGACTGAAATCGACAGACAAGGTACACGCCCAACTGTTCATCAACATGCGGTATCATATTTCTCTTATTAATTACAACTTAATATAAACATAGTGGCATAGTTCCACTACATATGCGTACTCAAAAGCCCAAGGCTATTAATCTTTCAATCATTATTGATGTTTAGACAAAATTTGTGCTGAACTTTTCAATATTTATTGGTGTATATTTTATAATCCTTCTTGGGACCGAATAGGTGTTTAGAGCAAGACAGCTTGCTGCAAGACATATAATTTGACTAGCAACACATGTCAGATAAGGATTTGTGAGGTAATTAAAATAATTGAATAGTTCATAGCCTAGAGAACCTGATCTAGGGATAGGGATAGGGGCCCTAATGGTCAAGAATGTTGTAACATATCATTAAATCCTTAAAAATTAAATGTATAGAACAAATGAACCCTACTATATTTTGACTCAGTTCAGTCAAGTGAAAAATGTTGACTTCATCAGTGTCAGATTATCATGAAAAGTTTCTTTTTAGTAGAAACAGCATTTGAGTCAAAATATAGTAGGGTTAATTTGTCCTATACATTTAATTTTTGAGGATTTAATGTTACAAAATTCTTGACCATTAGGGCCTCTAACTCTATCCCTAGATCAGGTTCTCTAGGCTATGAACTATTCAATTATTTTAATTACCTCACAAATCCTTATCTGACATGTGTTGCTAGTCAAATTAAATGTCTTGCAGCAAGCTGTCTTGCTCTAACCACCTATTCGGTCCCGAGAAGGATTATAAAATATACACCAATAAATATTGAAAAGTTGAGCACAAATTTTGTCCAAACATCAATAATGATTGAAAGATTAATAGCCTTGGGCTTTTGAGTATGCATATGTAGTGGAACTATGCCACTATGTTTATATTAAGTTGTAATTAATAAGAAACATATGATACCGCATGTTGATGGACAGTTGGGCGTGTACCTTGTCTGTCGATTTCAGTCGGTAGGGTCTTTAGAGAAAATAAAATAGCCTTTATAGAAACCGAGCGATTGACTGTGCATTGTCGGGGATAGTGTCCTACTACACATTCATTCTAACAACAGTTAGCATAGTTATACTTCAGGTCATAGAAAATTTAGACAAGCATATGGTTAACCTTTGCCTAGGTAGAGAACATCTATATCCTCTTTGATACCCATGACTTCCAGTAGCCTTGATCCTGATATTTAGCTTTGGCAATTAATTTGTCACGAACAATAATCATCAAGAGCTGCACAAATTTGCATAATGATGCTTGAGGAGTATCTCAAGATTTCATAATTCCCATACGTCCTCAGAATTCTGTTGGCAAACAGTAATAATCGCATCCTTAGGCATCCCCAAGTTATTTAGCCTTAGTATCGTTACAAATGTACGAACAAAATTCTGCTATTCAAACAAAACAACCTGCATGGCTACGGGTGGATATTTTTGTTCGATGGTAATCGACAACGGCAAAATTCCGTCTGTACATGTAGATGTTTGCTTTCGGATTTTTCGCCTTCTGCTTCCTTTTCTCGGTATCTGCTTTTATAGATATTTTACAAACTTTTTACTTCATTAAACCCCATTTGTGATAAAAATAAAAGTAAACTTGAATGTCTACTTAGATAAATTCATCCATGTTTCCACAAAGCAATACTCGGCCTTCCGAACCAATTTCCGCCGTAAAAATTACTTCCTCCGTGAAATTTACTTCTACCGCGAGAACTTTTGCCGTGATGTTTCAATAAACTTTTGCCGTGATACTTGCAGGTCGTGTAAAACTTAATGTTTGTGTTGTTGTCAAACGTTTTTGCCGTGATACTTATGGACCACCGTAAATTTTAAAAATATATTCTTATTGAATGAAATCTAATTCTTGTATGAAAGGTTTTGCACCAGACCTCGTTTGTCTTTTTTAAGCAAACGAAAAAGGTTGTTCAAAAATTGCCTATAGACAACTATTATTAATAAAGCTAGGAAACTCAGGTGACGAGTCAGAGTGCATGTTAGGCATATGTGCTGCCAGTGGAGCCATGATATGTTAATAATGTGATCGAACGAGTGTCTCATCAATTGCCAGAAGGTTGTTTCCCTACCTGCGAATGAGGAATCGTTTTTTTGACAGTTTGCGCTTGACGAACGTCCACATATCGTCCGCTTCACCAGGCTTCCACATACGCTTAGTGTGTGCGTTGTCCATAATAGTCGGCCGGCCGGGCTGGCAAAAAACGCTTCAAAAAAAGTCCGATGGCATTTTTTTGTTAGAAGCTGGTAACCACGCTAGAAGTTTAGTTTAATCTTTAGTATTAACGTTTTGGGGGGTTACCACGCTTGCTTTTGAGTTTTAAACTAAAAAAATCGATGTTTTCTCGTGATTTTTGCGAACAGCCCATTCGCAGGCTATTCTACTCATCGAATGTCGATCGGGGCTTTCCTCCGAGACTGTTTACCCTGAGGTGGACGTTGATTGGCTGTTGGGAAATTTCTTAGCCAATCAACAAGCGCGATTGTAAACAACTAATGCTGTTGCTGTGACGATGGTGTCATAACTCCTTTGAATACAGAGGACTTCGTGCTGTGTTCAGAGCGAATTATTCAAGTGTGAACAAAGTTTTTCAAGAAGAAAAGTACACGAATATCAAGATAAAGAAGAAGACTCAAAGGAAACAAAGTTTGTATAACATTTTTTATTAAAACCAAAAAAATACACCCAAAACAACTTGTCTAAAGTAGCGAGACTTACCATAGTATCGCATTGTAATTTATATTTTTTATCTTTTTAATCCTAACTTGGGTAGTGTACTTGTTTAGAAATTAGTTTTCGTTATATTATTTTAGATATGTTCTTACTATCTTATTTTCATAGTAGTTTTCGATTGGTTGTTAACATGGATCCATCTGGTTTAAAACGTAACGGTAATTTACTCCCAGTTACTTCTTTAAAAAGACAAAAAGGTCAAGAGGCTAATTATAAAAACTGTTTGTTCTGTGGGGGCAAAGGAGATTTACGCAATTCGTCTGATGAAGGGAAAAATCGCTTTATTGAGGCGGCGAGAGAACGGTAGAGATTCAATGACATAGCATCAAGTTCGATAATCAATAGAATCCTTCCAGAACGTGGACAAGCTATTCCTCAGTTTAAATACCATCACAAGTGCTTCAGTAACTTTACAAAGGAAAACTTGAACGACTTAGAAAAAAACACAAAAGTACTACCAAGCTTACCGTGGGAGAAACATGCTATTGATTGGAATTTGTGTATGTTTTGCCAGCACAAGAATGTTAAAAGTACGCATAACGTATCGACAATGGAACTTTCGAGAAAAATCATTGGTTTAGCCCAGTCTGACTTTATTATGCGAGTAAGACTGTCCAACATTAATGATCTTATTGGATCTGAAGGAAAATACCATTTAAAGTGCTGGGTTAACTTTCAAAGGAAAATGACACAAGCCAGTAAATTAGATATTCAGGATCCATGCCTGGAGAAGTTATGTAGTAATATTGTAACTGGGCTTGCTGAGGGCCACGTATATGACATGGGATGTGCCTGGTCTCAATATGTTAAGTCTTGCTCAATGGAAAATGTGGATGTTCCTCAAAAGTACCAATCAAGAAAGAACTCCTTTTATGATGATGTGAAAAAAATCCTGGGTAAGCAAGCAAGTTTTATGAGACCAGTGAACCCCCAAGCTCATCTGCTGATTTACCCAAGTTCAAAATCACAACTGGCACTGGCACAGCAGCTCTCAACTATATTGGAAGATGAGGAAAGTGATGTAATACGACCTCTCCAGGATAATATTTTACAACAGCTAGTCCATAGTGCATTACATATTAGAAATGAGTTAGAAAATACTGAAGGTCACAATTCTGATTGGGGTGGTATAGATAGTGATCATGTTAGACAAATAATGCCTAAGAGTTTATACTTATTCATATTAAGACTACTTGGAGGTACTGATGTCTTGGACAATGAACAGGTACTGGCAGACAAATTGCATAATAATACATGTAATATTGTGCAAGATATTATATATTTAGCATCAGGAAAGAAAAAAACTTACTCCAAAACATATAGGGCTAGGTTAAACACTGCATCAATAAATAAGGTGCACCTGTCATTTCACAAGATGCTGATAACCAAGAAAAGGAGTTAATTAGTCCCAGTCTTCAACTAACTTCTATAGCCACAAATGATGTTGCTACAAGTCAAATTCAGCAAGACATGTTTTCTGCAGAGAATCTAGGAAGACAATTGGTATCTAAACATGTGACAAGCTGGTTTATTAAGAAAGAAGTCCCATTCTTTAATTCACTTAAGAAGAACAACAGTAAGACATTCAAGACTTTGTACCAAACAACAGTTCTAGTATAACAAAATGAACAAAAAGTGATAAAAGCAGACAGAAAATTACTGCAGTGTCTTCTCACAGCTTCAATGGCAGGCCGACAAATCAAGATGGATGAAATTCTACAACATGAACTTGCCAGTTTGCCTTTATCCTTAGCAAAAATTAATGGAGACATGAATTCTACAACCAAGGCAGATATGACTGACATATTGATGGGTGATATTGAAGTTCTACATAGTATCCCATATCAGGAAGATTCAGATAAGACATGTATAATAATTGATGGACATGCACTCATTCAAGCTCTAGGTAAACCACAGAATCGGTGAACCACAGAATTTCCACAGAATTAAAACAACAGAAAAGAGAGGATTTGCCACTTCCACAAGTCTGGGGAAACTTTATCGCCTTGCCAGAAAACAAAGCTGACTTGGCCAATTTCTTGAGTGAATATCTCATACAACATGGTCATGAGCTCTTAGCAAATTGTGAGTTGGTCACAAGTGGTGGATATAAAGAAACAACAAAGGCATGTTCAACATCTTGGGGAAATCTAACACACCTTAAATGTAACCACGAGGAAGCAGATACACGTATTATTTTGCATGCATGTGATGCAATTTTAAAGGGTTTTAATAAACTCCTTGTACATTGTAGGTACGCAGATGTTTTGTTACTGCTAGTTCATTTTCTAGGTACGATTGAAGATGTTCAAACATGGATGATTGCAGGAACTTCAAGACAAAGAAAATGTTATCCTGTTCATACGATTACTGAGCGTCTATCTGCACCTATTACTAATGATATTTTAGGGTTTCATGCTTTAACAGGATGTGATAGAACCTCCTCTTTCATTGGTTTTGGAAAGCGAAAATGTTGGAAAGTCTTTGAGGAATTCCCTGATTTAATTAATGGTCTTGGCAGAGACGGTCCAAGTAATGAAATTGAGGAGTTTGTCTGTCGACTTTACTCTGCCCAAGATCCAAAAGCTGGAGTAAATAAATGTAGAATTGACCTATTTGAAAAGGGAAGCAAAGACCTCGAAAAGCTTCCCCCGACAGAGGATGCATTGAACTTGCACATCGCCCGTGCTAACCAACAAGCTAAAGTTTGGCTCCAGGCAAATTTAAGTTGGCAAACAGTAGATTTACCATTTGAAACAATCGGTTGGGAGGTATATGAACAAAGATTAAAGATTGTGTGGACAACAAAGCCATCTATACCGTCATCATGTGTAAACTTAATATCTTGTGGATGAACAAAGAAGTGCAATACGGGCGCTTGTAAATGATACAAAACTAGTCAGCGATGCACTCCTTTATGCTCATGTAATGCACAGGAATGCAAGAATCCTTTCACTTTAGGGTAGACATAGACATTTAAAAAAATACGTGTTTTTTGGGTCATAACATACCTATAAAAAGGATTTTCATGCTTCGTTATGCGTTCCCACATGTTGTTGTTTACAATGTCATGTCCACATTAGTACGAACGTCTGTTTCACTTGACCAATAAGAGATCACGGCTTATTAGCGAGGGCCAATAAAAATTGCTTATTTGTTGCATAGCAACAAAAAGTTGTAAAAATATAGATTTCACACCTGCCGATGCAGGCTATGTTATTGTCTAAAAATTACTAAAATTTTGGTACAAAAAATCCGATTTTTGCGTGGTAACCCCCCAAACCTTTAAAACTAAGCATATTCGAGTTCATCTATCGCGGTTACCAGCTTCTAACAAAAAAATGCCATCGGACGAAATATTTTGCTAGCCCGGCCGGCCGACTATAAGGCTTACTGTGCATTAATAATTAGACTTGCTGAATTGGTGAAATGACGACAGAACACTATTACGAAGCGTGAAATACCCTTTCAAAAACCCTAAACTAACGCGAATTATAAGGCAGGTGTTTTTATGTAGAAAAACCTTAAACTAGAGAAAACCTGGCACTCATAACAAATTTTTGGCAATGCCTGGTGATTGAGCACTGAATATTTCTTATTTGATGATATACTGTAAGGCGACAATGCGAGGTCGAAATTTTTGAAGTGAATTTTACCGGTCCAAGTATGCCTTTTGCTGTTCATTTCCAGAAAATATAATATCATTATTTAACGCCCACCTCAAATTTATTAACGCAAAAATACATTCATTTTATTCAATCGACATTCACTAGCGTAGATAAGCAACCATTTTCATCAAAGGCATTCCATAGCGCCAACAGACGACCATTAACACCATTCTACTATACATTAGAGATAGTAAAATTTCAATTGTCCAAGAGAGATATCTTGCCTAACTGAAATTTTATTATCCTAATATGTAGTAGAATGGCGTTAACGGTCGTCTGTTGGCGCTGTAGAATTCCCTTCGATGCAAATGGTTGCTTATCTACGCTAGTGAATGTCGATTGAATAAAATGAATGTATTTTTGCGTTAATGAGTTTGTGATTGGCGTTAATGATAGTATGTTTTCTGGTAATCAAGAGCAAAAGGTATAGTAGAAAAAGGTAACCGAAGCTAAATTTTTGTTGATAGAAACTTCTTGATCCGGTGTTGAGTGGTCCAGAATATCCTGTCTATTGCTATCTCTGGCATACATAATCCTACATTTTTGTGACGTTATTGTCTACACGCACATTCTTCATCAAGTGCTGGAAGGATTGAACCGTTTGCATCAAAATTATTGTGATTCGTGTTCCTTGAGAATTGTATTAGAATCCTCACCGTTGCAGGCGGAGGAAAATAGGCATTAGCCGACTTTACATACCTATTTGATATCAAGATCCGTTCTGAGTAGTCTTGATGTAACCGTGGTTCTTTGGCCTGGTCCAAATTTGTTTATTTAAATCAAGTTATCAAACGAATGGAATTCGTTTAAGCATAATATAATAAACTCATTTAACTATGGAATTGAAGTAGCTAACTCTATATTTTTAGGCACATTTTGTTGGGGATAGGTAATGGAACGCCGAAGTTTATCAATGTATAGGTCTGTAATAATCAATTACAATGTTCTTGTACAACAATTTTCTTCAAGAAATTACGGAATGAGATAAATAATACATAATCTCTTACTCTTAGCAGTCAATGGTTCAACAATATGGGAATCGAAGACTTGAATTTAGATCTTTAAGTATTCTCCGGACAGCTGTCTGTTGCACAATCTCGGCAGACGCGAGTTCTTTAGAGTCATTTCAGTAAGCGAAGAAGCCGCGATTCTGGTCGGTAGTCATTCTTGATCTCTAGTGGACAAATGACTAGATAGGATGGACATTGCCCGGTAGTTTTTGCATCTGGAGCAGAGGATCTTAATTTTACCATTGCAAACACCTGAAAAATCAAACTGTTTCGAAATCCCGTGGGCAAACCAGTAATAACATTCCGACCTTTACGTAAATTTATTATTGGCTGTCGCAGTTCGGGTTTCAAATTAATTTCGTACTATTGACGCTCAGACATATCAAGCAAAGCTTGTTCCAACATCAATCTTGAATGCTGCTTACGACTGGTCATAAATGACATTTATGATTGTAAATATTATATTTATTTCCAATTTCATTAAACTCTGCCTTTTTTTCACAAAATACAGCCACCTTGAATGACATCTTTTGTAATATTAACAAGTTGTTGACACATGACTCAGGTAAACCAATGGGAATTTAACCGGAGGTTTTGGTCACAAAGTCGCTCTTTTGAATAGGATTTTGGCGCGCGTTCCTTTTGCCTCCCTCTCCAGTCTCCCAAACAGAATGCCATCCAACGGTGCTTTGCACGATCAACGAGATTACCAAGTTCAGTTATCTTATTTATGACTGTAATGGATGAAATTATCAGCTTAAGGATAGGGAAACAGGTTGATAACCATAGAAAAGTCACTAAGTTAAAAACATTTGTTGTGTGTTAACGAGATGTTCTCTCTGTTACAGTAAAATTCAAGGGTAGAAAAAATCTGTACTTGAACTGTGCGACATTGTTTTTAAAACCTACGTTCTGAATATTACGATAGAAGTAAAAATAAGTGCAAGAAATTGTAAGGGATAATAAACTTATTATATTTTATTTCATGGATGTTGCCAACAGGTATTACGACTTCTGCGACTGTTCCTGTCGGTGAACCAAGAGCAAGGGGTACCGCACTGATTCCAGGTAACTATATTCATAGTTGATTGATGGTCGTCTGGCTCGTGCTAATGATACTTATAGTAAACAAGTTCTTGACCAAAGTCCAACTGAATGAAGGCGTGCTAAAGCGAAAGAAGAACTTTCGTACCACCTCTTAGTCTTCGAACTTACGTCCATTCACCAGCAGTATGTTGGCTTCAAAAGGTTAAAATAAATGAGAAGCCGAGATAAAGGAAACTTTGTGTCAATGACGAAGATCAATAAAACGAGGTTTGTCTGGGTATGCATAAGCACTGCGTAAGTATCGCGTGAAATACATAATCTGAACGCCGTCCCTAGATATGGTGGAACAACTTCTTCAAACCTTCGATCATTGTAGAAATAGTTCAAGACCATCTATCATTGAGTGTACTTTTAAGGGTTTTTAAGCAAAGTGAATACAACACAAAAGCTGAACACCGACGAAATTCATACCACATTATTTTTCATTCAAAACTCAAAAGAATGAAAAACGCAAGATCATTTTCATTAGGTATTCAACACGATGTGGACTCATGGAGCGGCTAAAGTTGCTATTTGAGTTTAAACCAAACCATCGGTAGAAACTTTTTACTTTTTTTGGAGGTTGAGGAATAAACACAAAGAATCCAATACTCAACGTCAGCGATCCAACTGAACGGCAATTTTATACTTCTAACAACTCGATTGCATATTTAGCTGTATTGTGTAACGGGCCGAACTTAGAGCAAAACGGACACGAACACCTTGAGATCTAGTCTAAGTCTGTTTTATTATCATTCGTGCGTACCCTTATATCTCCCTTTTACTGGTCAATATCTGTCAACATAACTATTCACTCCGATTACAACAATGTGTGTGCAGGTCATTATCTATCAACCCCATTACGTCAATTACAACAATGTTACAATTGCCATCGTCACACAACCTTGCTTAAGGTCCCTTTTAACTGTTTAAAGACAGTGACTGACTGAGCTGCTCATGTCAAATCGATCCCGACCGATTCAACAGTCCTGTTGCTTTTGTTGCCGTTTAGGTTGAGCTAATTCCTTCCCATCGCCAGAAAATCCGGATGTTGCACCCGCGGTACAAGAGCGGTCTTTCATGGAAGGCAAACACTTGTGAAGGAATAGTATATATAAAGCTTTGCATAAGCGAGCATTCAAACAATGACACTGTGAGCTGTAACCACTTATATTATCCAGTTTGCAACGGTGGCTCCTAATTCTACACCTTTTACTGTCTAAAATAATACAAATAAATTCTGCCATTTAAATAAATTGTTCCATTCGGAAGTCAGTTATGGCAAATTTATGCTCCATTCAAGGCTTCTAAAAACACTTAGAAATGGTGCAGAATGCAATATTTGACGGAAAAAATTACATAAATCGAATACATGATTTTCAATTTGCAGCGACAGAATCTCGTAACACAACTCTACCTCTGTTCATATCCAAGTACGTTTTCTCAGAGAGCCTCAACATAGTTGTTCCAAAATTCATTTCAAAATGCGCAATTTACAGTATTCTTCTTAGCCATGGTTATTATGACCTTCAACTTCCGGTGTAAAGAACTGTTGAAAATGCACGTTCATTTTCATGGAGAAAAAATGATCAGAATAAGCCACATTTGGTATCAAAATATCGGTGAAAAGGTGGGCTTTCAGAGCCTCCGATTATTTAGGTCAGCTGTTTACGTTACTCCAAGCTATTTGCCGCGAAAGGTTGGGTACGACTAAGTTATACGATATATGTCGAGGATAGACCTTGGGGAAGACCCGCGAAACCTAAAACTTGTCTGATATGACATGCACAAGCACACCACTCGTTGTCGATGGTTACATGGCTAATAGAACAAAACTCGTTAATAATTTATATGATTTTGCCAAAATTCAAAACTGTTTTTCCGTGAATGATGATAATAGATGATAGTAACGGATTATTCCCTGCATTTCGTAAAACAAGACTTTTCTTCCAAAGCTTGTGTCGTATAAAACAACCGAGGAGAACGAGTTGAATTGTTGATAGTCGACGGTAAGAGAGGTCTTTCCTCGCCTCGCGGCCATTGTGATATTTCAAATTCTTAAGTTTTTGTTGGAAGACGCTGACTGACACGCGGGCTCAAATACCCAAAATTTCTGGGCATGACCTCTTGATTACTGATGTTATGGCGGGTGCTCTGCTCAAACATCTGGTTGGTAACAGTTTGATTCTGCGATCAAAATATAGCAAGGAACATAGCTTCTTGGTTTGTAAATTTATTTAAAGAACACCAGGTTCATTTATCTATTGCAAGACACCTCAAACCATTAGAGTGGTCGTCATGATATTTTGATTCATTCGGCTGGAAACATTGAGTCAGCAGTGAAAATATTGGACCAACTTGCGCTGCCTGGATATTGCCTGGCAAACAATGTAATGACCGATAATTTTGGAGCTAGGTTCCATCATAATCTCCGTACGCAGATGATTACCTATTAACGAAGCAAATCGTGTCAAGACATTAAAAATAATTTCAGCAATGCCTTCTCTGTTGGCAACAAGAGGCTTAGAACCGCCGAGAACTAGATTACTCACCTGTTGGTCGAAGTCAACATACCTCACACACATGCACTCACACCTTGTGTGTGTCATCAGCTAGAATTCTGGGACTCGTGACTCAATCTCGACTCAGTTTCGGAGGACTCGGACTTATGATTCGGAGTTTGACATAAGTTGAGACTCGGCCAAGATGAGTCGTGACTCAATGTTAGAGTAATCTTCTCTGAAAACTTTAAAAAAAGCTCTACCCTGGCTAGTTTGGTTTTATTGATAGTGAAAATTGCCGCAATTTATGTCAGTGGGAAATATTTGTGATTATTCAGTTGATTCAGTTGATCATGTCCCCCCTGCCGTCAAGCGGGCACGGATACGGGTTAACACCTGAATGGTGTGATGTCAGGAAAAGTAAGCAAGCACGTTATCAGGAAATTTACCAAACAGGCAGACAATTGTAAACGCACGATGAATTAACTGAAGACTCGCGACTATAGTGCTTATAACTCGGACATAATTTTTATATGAAATTTATATTTTAGAAGTGTGAGAGCTTGGAGATATCTTGAGATGATAGATGAACGATCGTCAAGCTCTATCCTTAGAAAAACGATTTCTGAGCCCTAGACGGGGATCGAATCCGCTGATGACTGGTAAGACGCTCTAACCAGGTGGCTTCCGCTCAGGTTGCACATATGTCGAACTTGCACCATCTAAGTCTTGGTAGCTCAATGGTTAGAGCGCCTCACCGGTCATCAGAAGGTTGCGGGTTTGATCCCCGTCTGGGGCTTAGAAATCGTTTTTCTGAGGATAGAGCTTAACGATCGTTCATCTATCATCTCAAGACATCTCCAAGCTTTCACACTTCTAAAATATAAATTTCATCAATATCATTATTAACATATAGTGGCTTCCGCTTATGTCGCACATACTGTGTGTCAAACTTGCACTTCAGCTTACCATCTGAGTCTTGGCAGCTCAATGGTTGGAGCGTCTCACCGGTCATTAGAAGGTTACGGGCTCGATCCCCGTCTAGGGCTCAGAAATCGTTTTTCTGAGGATAGAGCTTGCCGATCGTTCATCTATTACCTCAATAATTTTTATATTTTGATTTAAGATTGTAGTTAATTCGTGGCTATAAAATGCAAAGCCACTGCGATAGCATTTAAAAGATTGAGAACTGGTTTGCTGCAGCATGTACATTTAATGTTAATTGAAGTAGAAGTTGACCATATATTAATTTTTTGTTTTAATTAATTTTCTGAAAATGATGAGCGATGGCGTTTAAAAGTCTTCCATACGTCACTTCCTTTTGAGATAATTAGACCTTTTAGGATATTCAAACGACATAATCTATGACACAGATATTTAACATAACAGTGTGATTGTTGCAAAATGTTGTACCATGTGATACTTCGGATGTGAATGCGTCACATAAATTAATCAATCAAACACTAGCTACTATTTTTTATGGTAAAATATTAGTTCGGAGATAACCTTTCACAATCGCACATAATTGTTAATTTAAATTCATAGCTAGGTTATCCAGTTAGATATTTGTTTCTTACATTTGTTTGCCTTACAGAAGTTTGACTAAAATTATATTGACTACTACGGAAACGAAAAATGATTTTTAATCGGCAGGAATTGTCTTTTTTTTCAGTTTTGTATTACCAGCACAATGGATCAGGAGACTAATTTCCTGGACTTGTGAAATGAACAAAGTTTATAGTGCTCTCGTTAAATAATCGCAATACACAATTTCCTACTGAAAAATGTCAGAATGTTGTTTTAGAGGTTGTCATTAATTTCCATACTAAATAGATTTGAACATCTCAAGATCTAATCGAGATATGGAAGATCTGTAAAAGCCATTCTAAATTATTTGGAGAGTTAGTTCACATAAAACCGACCATAAATAATTATGAATTAATGAACTGTTAAAAGCTTGCTGTTGTTGAATTATCTGTTTTCTATTTTGGCAGTACTCCAAGGAAGACAAGAACTACCAAATTGTTCACGAATCGATGAAACTTACCAAATGGCACAAAGAATGGACCGGAAATGGACGGAAAGAGCAAACATTGAATGATTCTACCTCGGATTAAAAATGTACATAACGTAAACCTTGATCTCGCACCTAATTAAACATTCAACTTGCCTTAACTAGAATTAGAACTGCTCTAGAAGAAAAGGGTGGACTATGTATGAAATTCTGCAGGAATTGGACGGAAATTTTGTATTAGTGATGAATTTATTTCCAGCTTGACGTGACATATCAAACCGTCGTAAAGGTGTTTTAACCTGATATCAAACACTGAGATGAGCGTTTAGAAAGCAAGGCGAAGGCGAGGTTTTTTGAACGTCCTTCAGTTTTGATGTAATGTTTAATAAACGAGTAGTAGGGCTTTACAAGGTTTAAAACACCAATCGACGGACGGATTGTTATAATAAAACTAAAGCACTTGCTACAAGTTAATTGAACAGCTTAATAAAGAATATTGTGATCATACCCTCATATAAAAACTTGTTTTGCAAAATAATCAATGTTTTATACACTGTAGAAACCAACGTGAAGTTGATCGTGTCTTCATCCCATTTAAAGACACGTCACGCTCATGATTTTTTTTTTGTGTTTCCTTCTCAGTTATTCACCAGTCGATATGTAGATATCCGTCAAGCTCATATCTCAAAAAAACGATTTCTGAGCGCCAGACGAGGAGCGAATCAACAACCATCTGATGACTGGTAAGACACTCTAACCATCGAAATGCCGAGACTGCGTTGGGAAACTGTGCATGGATGGACATATTATCATTAGCGCATCCTGGCAGGCGCATATGCAGCGAATATGTCCAACCTACATCTTCGATTGCCATTTCAGTTCATTATAACTACTTAGCACGTCTCACTGGTCATCAGTAGATTACTGGTTCGATCTTCGTCTGGGGCTCAGTAATAGTGTTTTTTTGAGGTGTGAGCTCGACGAACGTCCGCATATCGTCCGTGATGTCACCAAGCTGCCATATGTACGTTGTGTATAACATTCATCTCACTCTGACGACTGTTTGATGTATCTACTGAAACGAACGATAATTTCAGAAGATGAAGGTAAAAGTTATGTCAACCCTTTGTTTGGCACAGTTACCATTTGGCAACTTTAATATTTTACTCTAGCTAACGGCGGACCATTTTACTCGTCAAGGAGAGGCCTCCCGACAATGTGTGAAATAAAGGGTTAATTTATGCGAGCGTTCGTTCATGGTATCAACACGAACAAGCGACTCTTAAGGTTTTCGCCGTGTATTATTGAGTCTGCGAATCGTATGTCGAAGTCAGTTCGAGATGAAGATCTTGATCCTTTCACACGAAGTTGTAATCAAAAAAGTGGCTGCACTTATAAATTTACGGCAAATACGTACTACTCTAGTCAGATTTAAAGGTAATTGCTGCAAACTAAAATTTGGTCGCTGAAAGGTAATGAAAAGTATAATATCTGCAATTTAATGTTTGAGAAACGTGAGAGCTTGGATATATCTTAAGAGAGAAGAATGATCATCAAGCCTTGTACTCAGAAAGACGATTTCTGAGCCTCAGACGGAGATCGAACCCGCAACCTTTTGATGACCGGTGAGACGCTCTAACCATTGAGCTACCAAGACTCGGAAAGTGAGCTAAGGTGCAAGTTCGATATATGTGTGCGACCTAAGCGGAAGCCAAACATTAAACTGCATCAATCATTATTTATATATAGTGGCTTCCGCTTAGGTCGCACACATATATCGAACTTGCACCTTAGCTCACCATCTGAGTCTTGGTAGCTCAATGGTTAGAGCGTCTCACCGGTCATCAAAAGGTTGCGGGTTCGATCTCCGTCTGGGCCTCAGAAATCGATTTTCTGAGTAGAGGGCTTGATGATCATTAATCTCTCTTATAATATCTGCAAATTAAGTTACGTTGCTGCAAATATTAGTTGTGTTGCTGAAAATTAAAAATTGTCTGCTGCGAGTTAAAAGTTGTGATACTGCCGTTATAATCTGTGTTGGTGCAAATTATAATTTGTGTTGCTCCACATTATAAAAACTGTGTTGCTGCAAACTAAAGGGAATAACTATGTGAGCGTATGTTGGCCGTGAAATGTCTGGGTTCTCGACTGTTGCGAGGTGTTCGCCATCTTGCCCATGTTCACTAAGGTTTTATTATTTAATATTTTAAAGGCAATGACGTTCTGTTCGGGCTGCAGTGCCCAAACATGTGAAGCTTGTTCTACCAGTAATTTCGTTTTTAATTGTGTTTTAATTTAGTTTTTATAGTGAATGTTTCGTTTTTAACATGATTTAGTTTTTAACCAAGTTGTTAATCTAATGACTAGAACCACTGCAGTTATCCAAGCATAATAAAGATTCAATTGAAAGGACGACTGAAAAAATAAAGAACAAAGTTCATATTGATGAAAGCATCGAGATTTAAAATTGTTTGAATTAGATTTGCATGAACTTCCGTCTGCAAAGCGAAATGCAACTGAATATACGTCACTTTAACATTCCAAACAGTGACAAGGTATAAAATGAGTGGTTCCAATTTTAGACGGTATTGACATTTGATATATCAATGACAAGCTCTTGACTCAAATGTCGTGGAAAACCATCTATATGTCTTTACAGAATTACTTAGAAAATCATGTAGTAATTATTGTCCAAGATGTTCTAAATATCTCGAAAAACTTTCTAAATACATGTAATTAATTTATATTGCCCAGAGTTATCAGCGTTTTGACTGAAGAAATCCTGGAACTTTCGACCTGTGGAGGCCTTGTTCTCACATGATGTTACCAATAAGAACCATTTAGAGTCATTTGTAACAAACTATGCGTGCGCAAAGTTTGGTATTTTCTCTCTTATGCGCCATGAAAGCCCTGTTACATGTGCAATTTTTTGCCAAGAGATTTTCATCTTGATGTATGCATTCAACCCTCGAGAGCCTCGAGTACGAACTGGAGCAAATAACAAACAGCATTCTAGCTGCGTAGACTGCCTTGGGGTTATATGAATCTTTTACATTATCACATTTTGTGACAACTTCATGGAAAAATGTCAACCAAACGAAACTTACGAATTTAAGGAGACGAATGTTCATTAGAGGCTTCAAGACTGTGACGTTGGTCAGCCATTTTGCATAGTATTAGCTTCTACAGGACTTTAAAGCCACTAACTGTTGTAATGCTCTAATTGTTTTTCTTTCTTAATCTTTGTTTTTCCACTGTGTTTTCTCACTAGTTCTGTTGTTCTCAGGCATCCGATACATCCGACATGGGTCGTAAAGGGTTAAAAGAAAACAGTCGGTAGCATCGCAAAGCATCTCGTAATTTCGCCACAGTACGATAAAGTTGCCAAGAAATATCAAAGTATAAATATATCAGTGCAGTCTTTGCACTTCCTCGAACGTCCCATCAAATCACTGACGCACAGGTGTCTGCGTATTGATGTTTACTTTACGTCAGTGGACGTCTGCATTGAAAGGCCCGCCGCGATGATACAGACCTTAACGGCATCTTCCACGAGCCCACGTCTTCAGTGCGTAAGCTTTCTTTTATCTCGCAGACGACGATTGATCTTTAGATTTTATGAGAAATATGTGGGAGTTTATTAGGGGTTTTCTACTGTTTCAATCAAATTCAATTGAATAATCGATACAAAAACTTACGCTTTATCAGTAATAGAGAGCTTACGAAATGACGATGGCAACGTCAACGCGGTGTTTATTCCGAGCAGGGAAATGGATGCGAGGTCGCTTCAAAAATTACTTTTCGAACTACTCGAAAGGCGGGAACGTGAACGAAGGGAAAATTGAGAGTTTTACCATGGCTAGTTTGAGACAAGTACAAATTCGGCTGGTATATATGATAGCAAAAATAAGAGTTTCAGTATATGAGCATGTCGAAGTATCCTGCTGGATTTATGAACGGTTTAATCTTGATCGACTAAAAAAAATGAATGCAATGCAGAATTTGGCTTTTACACGGCTGATATAATTAAGCTTTTGGACGTTCTGGGTCAACCAAAGGCACGTTTTCGAGTACAAGATGCCTAGATGTTGCTCCACTGGAAGGCTTGTGTACTTTACTAAATATTTTGTACCTGTTACCTCAATTCTCAAAAAATAAAAAATAAAAAAGGCAAAATTATCAGTGGTTTAAAAGCAGTTAATGCTTTTTGTTAATGCCGTAATGGCTCAACAAATTTTCTTCAAACCCAGTAAAATCTGTTTCAATTGTTTGTGTTCCGTGAGAATATGGAAAGTATGAGATTTAAATCATAATTACAAAAACCTCAGTTTTACTTTTACAACTTGTATATTGAAGTAACCTTTCTCAATATTAAATATCTTCTCAATATTAAATATCTTCCTTTCTCAATATTAAATATCTTCCTTTCAACCTAATTAAATGAACTAAAGACAGTTTAAAGAACTCTTGTGGATCACTGGCCTGACATATCGTGCTTGTGCTGGCAAAAATATGCATTATTTTGTTCTCATTGTCGATAGGACGTCAAAACAACGAAAATGAAGTCGGGTCCGCGACCTCGAGAACGCCTACAGCGCCGAAGTTATGCGCAGTGATGTCGAGGTAGTCGAGGGCTTTCGGTTGACGTCGTGTCGTTTTCACACAGCAAGGTTTGACGAGATGAACTGTACAAAATATTCACTTAGCAAGGCTTTCAGTCACGAGGAAAATATATTTGAATCTACGAGATATCTCACACTCTGAGATATCTCGTAGATCCTATTTTAGTAACTGTGTCGATGTTTGACTTATTTGTTTTCTGAACAACACCAGGGGCGTTGGAAGGTTGGTGAAAGTTGTTCGGCCCTAAATCTCAACTACGTCTGACAATTGCTGGTGATTTGGCTTTACAAAATCAACTACGTCAGTCGAATCGAAAGTGTCTCTTCAACAACTTTACTGTTAATTACAATGACTATCGGTTTGCGCACTGAGAACAAACAAGCCTGTTTCTTGTCAAAGCCAGGTAGCAACAAGGTTTGGCCGCAATAAATTACGCTAAGTGCCCGATCAGAAAATTGACTAAATTGTCATGGAAAATGTGGATTTTATCGCACAAATCAGGATAATATTAATGATTTACTTTTTTAGTTAATTATCATTACTAGGCCAATTTACCAAAAAAGTGGCACGGCCCTGACCACAGGAGGCTGTTTTATTTTTTTTTTTATGCCCACTTCAAGATGGCGGATACTTACCGTGAGAGCCTGAGAACTATTCGAGCTTACATTGTATTATTCGACATGTCATCTCATTTTAGATTGAGAATAGGATTAGTTTTAGAATTAGGGTTAAGGTAGGATTAGCTCAAATCAGTGATTGAAAATCATAAGAAAACATTCTATACTAAAATAACAAGGTTTACCAAACTGTCTTGTTTGACTAAACTGAAACAGCCTATGAAGTTGACACAGTTTTGATGGACGGCTGTCCAAGGTCTAAACGAGCGTAAATAGCTATGAAACAGCTCCTTAAGTTCCTGCCTCTTGAGAAAACCAAAGATCACATCATCAATCCTCTAAATTTCGGGAAAATCTTAGAATTTTAATACTGCACAGCATTAAATTCAATACTGCGCACTTCCCAATCAATACTTCACAAAGTGTGTAATACTGCACACTAAATTCTATTTCAGAATCATCCTCAGGGTATTATGTAACGAAAACTTCACAATTAACCTACACTGCCGAAGTCAACCGAAAAATGTTGACTCGAGCGGGATTTGAACTCGAACCTTCGGGATACCTGTCCGCTGCTCTACCTGTTGAGCTATCGAGTCCACAAGGATTGAAGGGGAGTTTTATCCAATTTAAGCGCACGAGATATTCTCGCGACAACTTAACGCTATCCATGAGGATGGATGTGCAGTGTTTCAATTCTATTTCAGAATCATCCTCAAGGTATTATGAAACGAAAACTTCACAATTAACCTACACTGCACACTAAAATAGGCCATGTACTGAAACATTACATTTTATATAATGACCTATGATTAATCTTGTTAGGAATATCAAAGCCCAGCATATAATTTTGAATAAAATATGATCGCGGAATCGAAATAAAATAAAAGAGTCGTCAACATAGCGTCGATAATAAAGCGGTTTAAATTAAGGGGGACAATCATTTAGCCAATTAGTTTCATGAAAGGAAAGAAAAATGTTGTTCTTTTCATGAAACTAATTGGCTAAATGATTGTCCCCCTCAATTTAAACCGCTTTATTATCGACGCTATGTTGACGACTCTTATTTTATTTCGATCCCGCGATCATATTTTATTCAAAATTATATGCTGGGTTTGATATTCCTAACAAGATTACGCTATCCGCCTGGTTCCTCAATTGATCTATGATTAAATTTAAAATTGTGTTTAGCACGTGGATAAGCAACATTAAAAAATCAAATGGGGCTAAAATGGAAATTTAGGGAATTTGTCGGAATTCTAAGGAAATTTTATGAATAATCTAAGGAATTCTTAAATTTCGTTGTGAGATCGCTGCCTCTTACAAAGATTCTAATCTTGAAATATCAAAATAGCCAATCAAATGTCCTGCAACGTTCAGCAACTCTACATGAAGGAACCAACGCCGTCGAGAGCCAAAGCTGGCCCCGGGTCAAAATTTGGATGCGGGCCTCTCCAAGCCTCCAATATTTTTAGTTCTAACGGCGTTATCGTGACGTAAATCACTAAACGGAAGCTTTCGCATTTTCATTACATTAAAGATGTAAAAAATCTCTTCGCCTAATAGTTATGAATTTATTCAACTAAAATACGTTTGCATATTACTTCCTACAAAAAGTGAAATACTAAAAGTTCAAAAAACAAACAATAAAGCCTCTGATACTGAAAGAGAGCCTCTTTTTTTCATTCGCGCGGTGCTGCTTCCCTCACCTTTTTGGGGCACCGGATTTATGTTGGTAAGAGGGCATCACACAATCACTGATCAACAATTATATATGAAGAGAGGATTTGATACGATCATAATTATATATATGAAAACACTGACTGCCCCAGCCAGGAATCGAACCTCAGGTCTCCGAATCTACGTATCGGTGCTCTGACCTTTGAGCTACTGAGACACGGCTAGGACAGTCAGAAATTTTCATATATAATGAAATTGGCCACCATTCTCAATTCTCTATCCGGAAGACATCTCATCTTCACAACGTAGAGTGGAGCCTCTCAAGTGACTTCCTCAAGTAGCGGAGCGATACACGACTCTTGTATACAGGAGGCTTTTAAACAACAATTATATATGAAGAGAGGATTTGATACGATCATAATTATATATATGAAAACACTGACTGCCTATCGTGTATCACTCCGCTACTTGAGGAAGTCACCTGAGAGGCTCCACTCTACGTTGTGAAGATGAGATGTCTTCTGGATAGATAACTGACTGCCCTAGCCGTGTCTCAGTAGCTCAAAGGTCAGAGCACCGATACGTAGATTCGGAGACCTTGAGTTCGATTCCCGGCTGGGACAGTCACTGTTTTCATATATATAATTATAATCACTGATCACATCGATCACGTTGTTGTATGAAAGCTCTGAAGCCGGTTGTGACTTGTAGGAGCAAATGAAATATAATATCCAGACGGGGCGACAGATTATTCCGAGTTACGTATAATTTAATTTAGATTACGCACCACACAGTCGGTTTTCACTACATTTGTTTCGTTTCAATTTTATATATTTGAATAAACAACAACCCAAAAAGTATCATAAATTCAAAGCAAAACAACAGTAATAAAGTAAAGAAGGCTTACAAAGCCGTTTATATCTTCCTGATTTAATTTTGACTTCTTTGTCTGTTGGAATCGGACGCAACCTTGAAATTCGAACCTTTATAAACAAACCAAGTGTTCTCTTGCGGCTAGATCGCATATTCCCACACAAAATAGCGATGTTGATTGTTGGCTTGAGAAACTTAAAACCGCTATTTATGTGGCAGAAAAACTTCATCGTCAGTTCGTCACAGATAAATATTATTTTAGATATGCAATCGTATTTATTAGAAAAATATCAAGCTGAAGCGTGTTAAAAATTTGAGGGGCCAAATTTCTGGGCCCGGGGCCCACGTCGGATCCGGGCCCCGGAGCAAGTACCCCCTACCCCACTTCTCGACGCTAATGGGAGGAACCTTTTAGCTACTTAAATGTCAGGTGTCCGAAAGACTGGTTTCTTTGGTAGCTAAAGCGATATGTCATCTGCTCAACTAGTGAAACTTGGTCGCTACATGGATGATCTAAACATACATGGAATGCCCGCTGGTTGAGAGACGCTTTCAATAATATTTCAAGGTAGACAGTAATCCCGGGCTCCTGGGTAACAGCTGCATTCCGGGAACATACTGACTGTCCTGACGCTCAAGGCGAGGCACACTTCCGCTGTTTTACGTAACTGTAATATTTTTCGAATTCAGTCTGCCAAAATGAAAGTGACTATTATCAGTAGCAAAACTTAATACTCCAGCATGGAATATTACGATATTGATGTTAAGGTCGTCGGTGCAACAGGTGTCGGAAAGTCGACCTTAATTCACCGTTTTGTTGGAGAAAGCTATAACCCCACGCGTGATGTGAATCTGAAAGAGATAACCGTAGGTAAGAATTTAGCGAATTATTTATCAGTCTTTTTCATTTCAAGTTTATCAAGTTCCGTTTTTGTAACTGGACTTTATTGTTTCCATGCAGAGCAGTGTGATAAACTATCGTTCTGTAAAGGTGTAACGTTCAAATATATGAACCAGTTCGCTTCCCGCTGCTAAACTATGCATCCGACAACAGCACAGATGCAGTCCCCACATTTTATTAAACTAGTCGTGTAAATTACGATCCTGTTCCTGAGATTTTTAATAATTTTCTGTTAGTTCTTTAAAACATACTGTTCAGTAGATTGATAGGTCACATGTAAAATTAATTTGCCAATATTTGTCTACTTGTTTGGTCACTGGGGCTGAGAGATTGTTTGATTTGCAGTACTGACACTGTATATACTGACAGTAGCAACATTTCAGGTGAAAGCAGTTTCAGTTAAGGTGGCAGGCATAAGTAGCATTATTGTTCAGTTCCACGAAATAAAAGTCTATTTTCCATATGTGGATGTTTGACATGGTTAAATTGAATAATTTTTGGCTCATCTCAGTTTATTGTTATTGTTTAACTCTTTACTAGCCATATTTCATTAACTGGTCAATTCATAGTTATATTTGTGGTATAGTTTTTACATGTACATTGTTCAGATGAGCAGCAAATGGTAAATTTTCTGTGTCCAGAAAGTTGAATTATTAAATGTCTCAATATGGAACATCACCATGTTTGGTTGTTTGCTGCGATCTACTTTTCGAGTTTGAAAGATCCCATCGCTGGTCTTCAACAGCAATGGCGATCGGACACGAATTTTCGAGTTACATGAAACTAGCAATTTTACTGCTTATGACTGCCTTATTTCTTTATGGAAACGTCGGTACTAGTTTTCTTATTATACGAAGAAACGTTTCAGCAAGAATGGAATGCTGGTCGCTAGTCGTAGCCAACACAAGCCGCGGGCATGGAAAACTCTACTTATCCTTAAGATTCCCACACACTTCGAACGGCACAAGTAGCTTCCAAATCTACCGACTTATAATTGGAGGAGACATCCACCCAAACCCCGGACCTGCAACGAAAACTTTAAACATCCCTATAAAGAGTGTGGCGAAAGCGTTCGTTCCAATCAAGACGCCTTATTGTGTGTTCAATGTAATTCTTTCTCCTACGCTAAATGCCTGAACTTAACAAAAGCGTCGTTTAAAAGTTACTCAGATAATCAGAACATGTACTGGATATGCTCACTATGCTCTCTTCCATTTAGTAATGGGGACTGTTCTTTTAATATGGAGTTCGATTCTGACCTCGAAATTGAAAAGGAATTCTCTAGTAATACATCAATGAATGAAAGTAACATCTATGGTGGATATGCAAATGACGACGCTACAATTCTGGAACAAAGAAAAGACAATTCAAGTGGACCATTCATAATGCATTTAAGCATTAATAGTATCCAGAATAAATTTGAAGAGCTCAGAAAGCTGAATGACGCTTTAAAAGCGCACATCCTTGTCATATCAGAGACTAAGATCGACAGTTCCTATCCTAATAGTCAATTTAACCTAAATGGATATCACATGTATCGGAAAGATAGAGTGAAAGATGGAGGAGGACTGATTTGTCTATTTCTCCTCAGTTATTCCATCAAAGAAATTGACACTACCGAGAGCATATAAAACGCTAG
>JASJOG010000524.1:0-20000 GCA_030142905.1 Heliopora coerulea
CCTTCGGGATACCGGTCCGCCGCTCTACCTGTTGAGCTATCGAGTCTACAGGGATTGGAGGCGAGTTTTTATCCAATTTAAGTGCACGAGATATTCTCGCGACAACTTAACGCTATCCATGAGGATGGATGTGCAGTGTTTCAATTGTATTTCAGAATCATCCTCAGTGTATTATGAAACGATAACTTCACAATTAACCTACACAGCCGAAGTCAACTGAAAAATGTTGACTCGAGCGGGATTTAAACTCGCACCTTCGGGATACCGGTCCGCCACTCTACCTTTAGGTTAGGTTAGGGTTAGGGTTAGGGTTAGGGTTAGGATTATGGTTAGGGTTAGGGTTAGGATTAGTGTTAGGGTTAGGGTTAGGGTTATGGTTAGGGTTAGGTTAGGATTAGTGTAAGGGTTAGGGTTAGGGTTAGTGTTAGGGTTAGGGATAGGTAGGCGAGTTTTTATTCAATTTAAGTGCACGAGATATTCTCGCGACAACTTAACGCTATCCATGAGGATGGATGTGCAGTGTTTCAATTCTATTTCAGAATCATATTCACTGTATTATGAAACGATAACTTCACAATTAACCTACACTGCAGAAGTCAACTGAAAAATGTTTACTCGAGCGGGATTTGAACTCGCACCTTCGGGATACCGATCCGCCGCTCTACCTTTAGGTTAGGTTAGGGTTAGGGTTAGGGTTAGGGTTAGGGTTAGGGTTAGGGTTAGGATTAGGGTTAGGGTTAGGGTTAGGT
This sequence comes from Heliopora coerulea, assembly GCA_030142905.1. Classification (NCBI taxonomy): domain Eukaryota; kingdom Metazoa; phylum Cnidaria; class Anthozoa; order Scleralcyonacea; family Helioporidae; genus Heliopora; species Heliopora coerulea. The sequence goes on from JASJOG010000524.1 coordinate 750, forward strand.
TAGGGTTAGGGTTAGGGTTAGGGTTAGGGTTAGTGTTAGGTTTAGGGTTAGTGTTAGGGTTAGGGATTGGAGGCGAGTTTTTATTCAATTTAAGTGCACGAGATATTCTCGCGACAACTTAACGCTATACATGAGGATGGATGTGCAGTGTTTCAATTCTATTTCAGAATCATCCTCAGGGTATTATGAAACGATAACTTCACAATTAACCTACACTGCCGAAGTCAACTGAAAAATGTTTACTCGAGCGTTATTTCAACTCGCACCTTCGGAATACCGGTCCACCGCTCTACCTGTTGAGCTATCGAGTCCACAGAGATGGGTGCGAGTTTTATCCAATCTAATTGCACGAGATATTCTCGAGAGAACTTAACGCTATCCATGAGGATGGATGTGCAATGTTTCAATTCTATTTCAGAATCATCCTCAGGGTATTATGAAACGATAACTTCACAATTAACCTACACTGCCGAAGTCAACTGAAAAACGTTGACTCGAGCGGGATTTGAACTCGCACCTTTGGGATACTGGTCCGCCTTTCTACCTGTTGAGCTATCTAGTCCACAGGGATTAGAGGCGAGTTTTTATCCAATTTAAGTGCACGAGATATTCTCTAGAGAACTTAACGCTATCGATGAGGATGGATGTGCAGTGTTTCAATTGTATTTCAGAATTATCCTCAGGGTATTATGAGACGACAACTTCACAATTAAACTACACAGCCGAAGTCAACTGAAAATGTTGACTCGAACGGGATTTGAACTCGCACCTTCGGGATACCGGTCCGCCGCTCTACCTGTTGAGCTATCGAGTCTACAGGGATTGGAGGCGAGTTTTTATCCAATTTAAGTGCACGAGATATTCTCGAGAGAACTTAACGCTATCCATGAGGATGGATGTGCAGTGTTTCAATTGTATTTCAGAATCATCCTCAGTGTATTATGAAACGATAACTTCACAATTAACCTACACAGCCGAAGTCAACTGAAAAATGTTGACTCGAGCGGGATTTAAACTCGCACCTTCGGGATACCGGTCCGCCACTCTACCTTTAGGTTAGGTTAGGGTTAGGGTTAGGGTTAGGGTTAGGGTTATGGTTAGGGTTAGGGTTAGGATTAGTGTTATGGTTAGGGTTAGGGTTAGGGTTATGGTTAGGGTTAGGTTAGGATTAGTGTAAGGGTTAGGGTTAGGGTTAGTGTTAGGGTTAGGGATAGGTAGGCGAGTTTTTATTCAATTTAAGTGCACGAGATATTCTCGCGACAACTTAACGCTATACATGAGGATGGATGTGCAGTGTTTCAATTCTATTTCAGAATCATATTCACTGTATTATGAAACGATAACTTCACAATTAACCTACACTGCAGAAGTCAACTGAAAAATGTTTACTCGAGCGGGATTTGAACTCGCACCTTCGGGATACCGGTCCGCCGCTCTACCTTTAGGTTAGGTTAGGGTTAGGGTTAGGGTTAGGGTTAGGGTTAGGTTTAGGGTTAGGGTTAGGGTTAGGGGTTGGAGGCGAGTTTTTATTCAATTTAAGTGCACGAGATATTCTCGCGACAACTTAACGCTATACATGAGGATGGATGTGCAGTGTTTCAATTCTATTTCAGAATCATCCTCAGGGTATTATGAAACGATAACTTCACAATTAACCTACACTGCCGAAGTCAACTGAAAAATGTTTACTCGAGCGTTATTTCAACTCGCACCTTCGGAATACCGGTCCACCGCTCTACCTGTTGAGCTATCGTGTCCACAGAGATGGGAGCTAGTTTTATCCAATGTAAGTGCACGAGATATTCTCGAGAGAACTTAACGCTATCCATGAGGATGGATGTGCAGTGTTTCAATTGTATTTCAGAATCATCCTCAGTGTATTATGAAACGATAACTTCACAATTAACCTACACAGCCGAAGTCAACTGAAAAATGTTGACTCGAGCGGGATTTAAACTCGCACCTTCGGGATACCGGTCGGCCACTCTACCTTTAGGTTAGGTTAGGGTTAGGGTTAGGGTTAGGGTTAGGGTTATGGTTAGGGTTAGGGTTAGGATTAGTGTTATGGTGAGGGTTAGGGTTAGGGTTATGGTTAGGGTTAGGTTAGGATTAGTGTAAGGGTTAGGGTTAGGGTTAGTGTTAGGGTTAGGGATAGGTAGGCGAGTTTTTATTCAATTTAAGTGCACGAGATATTCTCGCGACAACTTAACGCTATCCATGAGGATGGATGTGCAGTGTTTCAATTCTATTTCAGAATCATATTCACTGTATTATGAAACGATAACTTCACAATTAACCTACACTGCAGAAGTCAACTGAAAAATGTTTACTCGAGCGGGATTTGAACTCGCACCTTCGGGATACCGGTCCGCCGCTCTACCTTTAGGTTACGTTAGGGTTAGGGTTAGGGTTAGGGTTAGGGTTAGGGTTAGGGTTAGGGTTAGGGTTAGGGTTAGGTTAGGGTTAGGGTTAGTGTTAGGTTTAGGGTTAGGGTTAGGGTTAGGGATTGGAGGCGAGTTTTTATTCAATTTAAGTGCACGAGATATTCTCGCGACAACTTAACGCTATACATGAGGATGGATGTGCAGTGTTTCAATTATATTTCAGAATCATCCTCAGGGTATTATGAAACGATAACTTCACAATTAACCTACACTGCCGAAGTCAACTGAAAAATGTTTACTCGAGCGTTATTTCAACTCGCACCTTCGGAATACCGGTCCACCGCTCTACCTGTTGAGCTATCGAGTCCAAGGAGATGGGAGCGAGTTTTATCCAATGTAAGTGCACGAGATATTCTCGAGAGAACTTAACGCTATCCATGAGGATGGATGTGCAATGTTTCAATTCTATTTCAGAATCATCCTCAGGGTATTATGAAACGATAACTTCACAATTAACCTACACTGCCGAAGTCAACTGAAAAACGTTGACTCGAGCGGGATTTGAACTCGCACCTTTGGGATAACGGTCCGCCGCTCTACCTATAGGTTAGGTTCGGGTTAAGGTTAGGGTTAGGGTTAGGGTTAGGGTTAGGGTTAAGGTTAGGGTTAGGGTTAGGGTTAGGGTTAGGGTTAGTGTTAGGAATTGGAGGGGAGTTTTTATTCAATTTAAGTGCACGAGATATTCTCGCGATAACTTAACGCTATCCATGAGGATGGATGTGCAGTGTTTCAATTCTATTTCAGAATCATCTTCAGGGTATTATGAAACGATAACTTCACAATTAACCTACACTGCCGAAGTCAACTGAAAAATGTTTACTCGAGCGGGATTTCAACTCGCACCTTCGGGATACCGGTCCGCCGCTCTACCTGTTGAGCTATCGAGTCCACAGGGATTAGAGACGAGTTTTTATCCAATTTAAGTGCACGAGATATTCTCTAGAGAACTTAACGCTATCGATGAGGATGGATGTGCAGTGTTTCAATTGTATTTCAGAATTATCCTCAGGGTATTATGAGACGACAACTTCACAATTAAACTACACAGCCGAAGTCAACTGAAAATGTTGACTCGAACGGGATTTGAACTCGCACCTTCGGGATACCGGTCCGCCGCTCTACCTGTTGAGCTATCGAGTCTACAGGGATTGGAGGCGAGTTTTTATCCAATTTAAGTGCACGAGATATTCTCGAGAGAACTTAACGCTATCCATGAGGATGGATGTGCAGTGTTTCAATTGTATTTCAGAATCATCCTCAGTGTATTATGAAACGATAACTTCACAATTAACCTACACAGCCGAAGTCAACTGAAAAATGTTGACTCGAGCGGGATTTAAACTCGCACCTTCGGGATACCGGTCCGCCACTCTACCTTTAGGTTAGGTTAGGGTTAGGGTTATGGTTAGGGTTAGGGTTATGGTTAGGGTTAGGGTTAGGATTAGTGTTATGGTTAGGGTTAGGGTTAGGGTTATGGTTAGGGTTAGGTTAGGATTAGTGTAAGGGTTAGGGTTAGGGTTAGTGTTAGGGTTAGGGATAGGTAGGCGAGTTTTTATTCAATTTAAGTGCACGAGATATTCTCGCGACAACTTAACGCTATCCATGAGGATGGATGTGCAGTGTTTCAATTCTATTTCAGAATCATATTCACTGTATTATGAAACGATAACTTCACAATTAACCTACACTGCAGAAGTCAACTGAAAAATGTTTACTCGAGCGGGATTTGAACACGCACCTTCTGGATACCGGTCCGCCGCTCTACCTTTAGGTTAGGTTAGGGTTAGGGTTAGGGTTAGGGTTAGGGTTAGGGTTAGGGTTAGTGTTACGGTTAGGGTTAGGGTTAGGGTTAGGGTTAGGTTAGGGTTAGGTTAGGGTTAGGTTTAGGGTTAGGTTTAGGGTTAGGGATTGGAGGCGAGTTTTTATTCAATTTAAGTGCACGAGATATTCTCGCGACAAATTAACGCTATACATGAGGATTGATGTGCAGTGTTTCAATTCTATTTCAGAATCATCCTCAGGGTATTATGAAACGATAACTTCACAATTAACCTACACTGCCGAAGTCAACTGAAAAATGTTTACTCGAGCGTTATTTCAACTCGCACCTTCGGAATACCGATCCACCGCTCTACCTGTTGAGCTATAGAGTCCACAGAGATGGGAGCGAGTTTTATCCAATGTAAGTGCACGAGATATTCTCGAGAGAACTTAACGCTTTCCATGAGGATGGATGTGCAATGTTTCAATCCTATATCAGAATCATCCTCAGGGTATTATGAAACGATAACTTCACAATTAACCTACACTGCCGAAGTCAACTGAAAAACGTTGACTCGAGCGGGATTTGAACTCGCACCTTTGGGATACCGGTCCGCCACTCTACCTGTTGAGCTATCTAGTCCACGGGGATTAGAGGCGAGTTTTTATCCAATTTAAGTGCACGAGATGTTCTCGAGAGAACTTAACGCTATCGATGAGGATGGATGTGCAGTGTTTCAATTGTATTTCAGAATTATCCTCAGGGTATTATGAGACGACAACTTCACAGTTAAACTACACAGCCGAAGTCAACTGAAAATGTTGACTCGAACGGGATTTGAACTCGCACCTTCGGGATACCGGTCCGCCGCTCTACCTGTTGAGCTATCGAGTCTACAGGGATTGGAGGCGAGTTTTTATCCAATTTAAGTGCACGAGATATTCTCGAGAGAACTTAACGCTATCCATGAGGATGGATGTGCAGTGTTTCAATTGTATTTCAGAATCATCCTCAGGGTATTATGAAACGATAACTTCACAATTAACCTACACTGCCGAAGTCAACTGAAAAATGTTTACTCGAGCGGGATTTCAACTCGCACCTTCGGGATACCGGTCCGCCGCTCTACCTGTTGAGCTATCGAGTCCACAGGGATTAGAGACGAGTTTTTATCCAATTTAAGTGCACGAGATATTCTCTAGAGAACTTAACGCTATCGATGAGGATGGATGTGCAGTGTTTCAATTGTATTTCAGAATTATCCTCAGGGTATTATGAGACGACAACTTCACAGTTAAACTACACAGCCGAAGTCAACTGAAAATGTTGACTCGAACGGGATTTGAACTCGCACCTTCGGGATACCGGTCCGCCGCTCTACCTGTTGAGCTATCGAGTCTACAGGGATTGGAGGCGAGTTTTTATCCAATTTAAGTGCACGAGATATTCTCGAGAGAACTTAACGCTATCCATGAGGATGGATGTGCAGTGTTTCAATTGTATTTCAGAATCATCCTCAGGGTATTATGAAACGATAACTTCACAATTAACCTACACTGCCGAAGTCAACTGAAAAATGTTTACTCGAGCGGGATTTCAACTCGCACCTTCGGGATACCGGTCCGCCGCTCTACCTGTTGAGCTATCGAGTCCACAGGGATTAGAGACGAGTTTTTATCCAATTTAAGTGCACGAGATATTCTCTAGAGAACTTAACGCTATCGATGAGGATGGATGTGCAGTGTTTCAATTGTATTTCAGAATTATCCTCAGGGTATTATGAGACGACAACTTCACAATTAAACTACACAGCCGAAGTCAACTGAAAATGTTGACTCGAACGGGATTTGAACTCGCACCTTCGGGATACCGGTCCGCCGCTCTACCTGTTGAGCTATCGAGTCTACAGGGATTGGAGGCGAGTTTTTATCCAATTTAAGTGCACGAGATATTCTCGAGAGAACTTAACGCTATCCATGAGGATGGATGTGCAGTGTTTCAATTGTATTTCAGAATCATCCTCAGTGTATTATGAAACGATAACTTCACAATTAACCTACACAGCCGAAGTCAACTGAAAAATGTTGACTCGAGCGGGATTTAAACTCGCACCTTCGGGATACCGGTCCGCCACTCTACCTTTAGGTTAGGTTAGGGTTAGGGTAAGGGTTAGGGTTAGGGTTATGGTTAGGGTTAGGGTTAGGATTAGTGTTATGGTTAGGGTTAGGGTTAGGGTTATGGTTAGGGTTAGGTTAGGATTAGTGTAAGGGTTAGGGTTAGGGTTAGTGTTAGGGTTAGGGATAGGTAGGCGAGTTTTTATTCAATTTAAGTGCACGAGATATTCTCGCGACAACTTAACGCTATCCATGAGGATGGATGTGCAGTGTTTCAATTCTATTTCAGAATCATATTCACTGTATTATGAAACGATAACTTCACAATTAACCTACACTGCAGAAGTCAACTGAAAAATGTTTACTCGAGCGGGATTTGAACTCGCACCTTCGGGATACCGGTCCGCCGCTCTACCTTTAGGTTAGGTTAGGGTTAGGGTTAGGGTTAGGGTTAGGGTTAGGGTTAGGGTTAGTGTTAGGGTTAGGGTTAGGGTTAGGGTTAGGGTTAGGTTAGGGTTAGGTTAGGGTTAGGTTTAGGGTTAGGTTTAGGGATAGGGATTGGAGGCGAGTTTTTATTCAATTTAAGTGCACGAGATATTCTCGCGACAACTTAACGCTATACATGAGGATGGATGTGCAGTGTTTCAATTCTATTTCAGAATCATCCTCAGGGTATTATGAAACGATAACTTCACAATTAACCTACACTGCCGAAGTCAACTGAAAAATGTTTACTCGAGCGTTATTTCAACTCGCACCTTCGGAATACCGGTCCACCGCTCTACCTGTTGAGCTATCGAGTCCACAGAGATGGGAGCGAGTTTTATCCAATGTAAGTGCACGAGATATTCTCGAGAGAACTTAACGCTATCCATGAGGATGGATGTGCAATGTTTCAATTCTATTTCAGAATCATCCTCAGGGTATTATGAAACGATAACTTCACAATTAACCTACACTGCCGAAGTCAACTGAAAAACGTTGACTCGAGCGGGATTTGAACTCGCACCTTTGGGATAACGGTCCGCCGCTCTACCTATAGGTTAGGTTCGGGTTAAGGTTAGGGTTAGGGTTAGGGTTAGGGTTAAGGTTAGGGTTAGGGTTAGGGTTAGGGTTAGGGTTAGTGTTAGGAATTGGAGGGGAGTTTTTATTCAATTTAAGTGCACGAGATATTCTCGCGATAACTTAACGCTATCCATGAGGATGGATGTGCAGTGTTTCAATTCTATTTCAGAATCATCCTCAGGGTATTATGAAACGATAACTTCACAATTAACCTACACTGCCGAAGTCAACTGAAAAATGTTTACTCTAGCGGGATTTCAACTCGCACCTTCGGGATACCGGTCCGCCGCTCTACCTGTTGAGCTATCGAGTCCACAGGGATTAGAGACGAGTTTTTATCCAATTTAAGTGCACGAGATATTCTCTAGAGAACTTAACGCTATCGATGAGGATGGATGTGCAGTGTTTCAATTGTATTTCAGAATCATCCTCAGGGTATTATGAAACGATAACTTCACAATTAACCTACACTGCCGAAGTCAACTGAAAAATGTTGACTCGAGCGGGATTTGAACTCGCACCTTCGGGATACCGGTCCGCCACTCTACCTTTAGGTTAGGTTAGGGTTAGGGTTAGGGTTAGGGTTAGGGTTATGGTTAGAGTTAGGGTTAGGATTAGTGTTATGGTTAGGGTTAGGGTTAGGGTTATGGTTAGGGTTAGGTTAGGATTAGTGTAAGGGTTAGGGTTAGGGTTAGTGTTAGGGTTAGGGATAGGTAGGCGAGTTTTTATTCAATTTAAGTGCACGAGATATTCTCGCGACAACTTAACGCTATCCATGAGGATGGATGTGCAGTGTTTCAATTCTATTTCAGAATCATATTCACTGTATTATGAAACGATAACTTCACAATTAACCTACACTGCAGAAGTCAACTGAAAAATGTTTACTCGAGCGGGATTTGAACTCGCACCTTCGGGATACCGGTCCGCCGCTCTACCTTTAGGTTAGGTTAGGGTTAGGGTTAGGGTTAGGGTTAGGGTTAGGGTTAGGGTTAGTGTTAGGGTTAGGGTTAGGGTTAGGGTTAGGGTTAGGTTAGGGTTAGGTTAGGGTTAGGTTTAGGGTTAGGGTTAGGGTTAGGGATTGGAGGCGAGTTTTTATTCAATTTAAGTGCACGAGATATTCTCGCGACAACTTAACGCTATACATGAGGATGGATGTGCAGTGTTTCAATTCTATTTCAGAATCATCCTCAGGGTATTATGAAACGATAACTTCACAATTAACCTACACTGCCGAAGTCAACTGAAAAATGTTTACTCGAGCGTTATTTCAACTCGCACCTTCGGAATACCGGTCCACCGCTCTACCTGTTGAGCTATCGAGTCCACAGGGATGGGAGCGAGTTTTATCCAATCTAAGTGCACGAGATATTCTCGAGAGAACTTAACGCTATCCATGAGGATGGATGTGCAATGTTTCAATTCTATTTCAGAATCATCCTCAGGGTATTATGAAACGATAACTTCACAATTAACCTACACTGCCGAAGTCAACTGAAAAACGTTGACTCGAGCGGGATTTGAACTCGCACCTTTGGGATAACGGTCCGCCGCTCTACCTATAGGTTAGGTTCGGGTTAAGGTTAGGGTTAGGGTTAGGGTTAGGGTTAGGGTTACGGTTAGGGTTAGGGTTAGGGTTAGGGTTAGGGTTAGGGTTAGGTTAGGGTTAGGGTTAGGGTTAGGGTTAGGGTTAGTGTTAGTGTTAGGGTTAGGGTTAGGGTTAGGGTTAGGGTTAGGGTTAGGGTTAGGGTTAGGGTTAGGGTTAGGGTTAGGGTTAGGGTTAGGGTTAGGTTAGGGTTAGGATTAGGGTTAGGGTTAGGGTTAGGGTTAGTGTTAGGAATTGGAGGGGAGTTTTTATTCAATTTAAGTGCACGAGATATTCTCGCGATAACTTAACGCTATCCATGAGGATGGATGTGCAATGTTTCAATTCTATTTCAGAATCATCCTCAGGGTATTATGAAACGATAACTTCACAATTAACCTACACTGCCGAAGTCAACTGAAAAACGTTGACTCGAGCGGGATTTGAACTCGCACCTTTGGGATACCGGTCCGCCGCTCTACCTGTTGAGCTATCGAGTCCACAGGGATTAGAGGCGAGTTTTTATCCAATTTAAGTGCACGAGATATTCTCTAGAGAACTTAACGCTATCGATGAGGATGAATGTGCAGTGTTTCAATTGTATTTCAGAATTATCCTCAGGGTATTATGAGACGACAACTTCACAATTAAACTACACAGCCGAAGTCAACTGAAAATGTTGACTCGAACGGGATTTGAACTCGCACCTTCGGGATACCGGTCCGCCGCTCTACCTGTTGAGCTATCGAGTCTACAGGGATTGGAGGCGAGTTTTTATCCAATTTAAGTGCACGAGATATTCTCGAGAGAACTTAACGCTATCCATGAGGATGGATGTGCAGTGTTTCAATTGTATTTCAGAATCATCCTCAGTGTATTATGAAACGATAACTTCACAATTAACCTACACAGCCGAAGTCAACTGAAAAATGTTGACTCGAGCGGGATTTAAACTCGCACCTTCGGGATACCGGTCCGCCACTCTACCTTTAGGTTAGGTTAGGTTAGGGTTAGGGTTAGGGTTAGGGTTAGGGTTATGGTTAGGGTTAGGGTTAGGATTAGTGTTAGGGTTAGGGTTAGGGTTATGGTTAGGGTTAGGTTAGGATTAGTGTAAGGGTTAGGGTTAGGGTTAGTGTTAGGGTTAGGGATAGGTAGGCGAGTTTTTATTCAATTTAAGTGCACGAGATATTCTCGCGACAACTTAACGCTATCCATGAGGATGGATGTGCAGTGTTTCAATTCTATTTCAGAATCATATTCACTGTATTATGAAACGATAACTTCACAATTAACCTACACTGCAGAAGTCAACTGAAAAATGTTTACTCGAGCGGGATTTGAACTCGCACCTTCGGGATACCGGTCCGCCGCTCTACCTTTAGGTTAGGTTAGGGTTAGGGTTAGGGTTAGGGTTAGGGTTAGGGTTAAGGTTAGGGTTAGGATTAGGGTTAGGGTTAGGGTTAGGTTAGGGTTAGGTTTAGGGTTAGGGTTAGGGTTAGTGTTAGGTTTAGGGTTAGGGTTAGGGTTAGGGATTGGAGGCGAGTTTTTATTCAATTTAAGTGCACGAGATATTCTCGCGACAACTTAACGCTATACATGAGGATGGATGTGCAGTGTTTCAATTCTATTTCAGAATCATCCTCAGGGTATTATGAAACGATAACTTCACAATTAACCTACACTGCCGAAGTCAACTGAAAAATGTTTACTCGAGCGTTATTTCAACTCGCACCTTCGGAATACCGGTCCACCGCTCTACCTGTTGAGCTATCGAGTCCACAGAGATGGGAGCGAGTTTTATCCAATCTAAGTGCACGAGATATTCTCGAGAGAACTTAACGCTATCCATGAGGATGGATGTGCAATGTTTCAATTCTATTTCAGAATCATCCTCAGGGTATTATGAAACGATAACTTCACAATTAACCTACACTGCCGAAGTCAACTGAAAAACGTTGACTCGAGCGGGATTTGAACTCGCACCTTTGGGATACCGGTCCGCCGCTCTACCTATAGGTTAGGTTCGGGTTAAGGTTAGGGTTAGGGTTAGGGTTAGGGTTAGGGTTAGGGTTAGGGTTAAGGTTAGGGTTAGGGTTAGGGTTAGGGTTAGGGTTAGTGTTAGGAATTGGAGGGGAGTTTTTATTCAATTTAAGTGCACGAGATATTCGCGAGAGAACTTAACGCTATCCATGAGGATGGATGTGCAATGTTTCAATTCTATTTCAGAATCATCCTCAGGGTATTATGAAACGATAACTTCACAATTAACCTACACTGCCGAAGTCAACTGAAAAACGTTGACTCGAGCGGGATTTGAACTCGCACCTTTGGGATACCGGTCCGCCGCTCTACCTGTTGAGCTATCGAGTCCACAGGGATTAGAGACGAGTTTTTATCCAATTTAAGTGCACGAGATATTCTCTAGAGAACTTAACGCTATCGATGAGGATGGATGTGCAGTGTTTCAATTGTATTTCAGAATTATCCTCAGGGTATTATGAGACGACAACTTCACAATTAAACTACACAGCCGAAGTCAACTGAAAATGTTGACTCGAACGGGATTTGAACTCGCACCTTCGGGATACCGGTCCGCCGCTCTACCTGTTGAGCTATCGAGTCTACAGGGATTGGAGGCGAGTTTTTATCCAATTTAAGTGCACGAGATATTCTCGAGAGAACTTAACGCTATCCATGAGGATGGATGTGCAGTGTTTCAATTGTATTTCAGAATCATCCTCAGTGTATTATGAAACGATAACTTCACAATTAACCTACACAGCCGAAGTCAACTGAAAAATGTTGACTCGAGCGGGATTTAAACTCGCACCTTCGGGATACCGGTCCGCCACTCTACCTTTAGGTTAGGTTAGGGTTAGGGTTAGGGTTAGGGTTAGGATTATGGTTAGGGTTAGGGTTAGGATTAGTGTTAGGGTTAGGGTTAGGGTTATGGTTAGGGTTAGGTTAGGATTAGTGTAAGGGTTAGGGTTAGGGTTAGTGTTAGGGTTAGGGATAGGTAGGCGAGTTTTTATTCAATTTAAGTGCACGAGATATTCTCGCGACAACTTAACGCTATCCATGAGGATGGATGTGCAGTGTTTCAATTCTATTTCAGAATCATATTCACTGTATTATGAAACGATAACTTCACAATTAACCTACACTGCAGAAGTCAACTGAAAAATGTTTACTCGAGCGGGATTTGAACTCGCACCTTCAGGATACCGGTCCGCCGCTCTACCTTTAGGTTAGGTTAGAGTTAAGGTTAGGGTTAGGATTAGGGTTAGGGTTAGGGTTAGGGTTAGGATTAGGGTTAGGGTTAGGGTTAGGTTAGGGTTAGGGTTAGGGTTAGGGTTAGGGTTAGGGTTAGGGTTAAGGTTAGGGTTAGGGTTAGGGTTAGTGTTAGGGTTAGGGTTAGGGTTAGGGTTAGGGTTAGGGTTAGTGTTAGGAATTGGAGGGGAGTTTTTATTCAATTTAAGTGCACGAGATATTCGCGAGAGAACTTAACGCTATCCATGAGGATGGATGTGCAATGTTTCAATTCTATTTCAGAATCATCCTCAGGGTATTATGAAACGATAACTTCACAATTAACCTACACTGCCGAAGTCAACTGAAAAACGTTGACTCGAGCGGGATTTGAACTCGCACCTTTGGGATACCGGTCCGCCGCTCTACCTGTTGAGCTATCGAGTCCACAGGGATTAGAGACGAGTTTTTATCCAATTTAAGTGCACGAGATATTCTCTAGAGAACTTAACGCTATCGATGAGGATGGATGTGCAGTGTTTCAATTGTATTTCAGAATTATCCTCAGGGTATTATGAGACGACAACTTCACAATTAAACTACACAGCCGAAGTCAACTGAAAATGTTGACTCGAACGGGATTTGAACTCGCACCTTCGGGATACCGGTCCGCCGCTCTACCTGTTGAGCTATCGAGTCTACAGGGATTGGAGGCGAGTTTTTATCCAATTTAAGTGCACGAGATATTCTCGAGAGAACTTAACGCTATCCATGAGGATGGATGTGCAGTGTTTCAATTGTATTTCAGAATCATCCTCAGTGTATTATGAAACGATAACTTCACAATTAACCTACACAGCCGAAGTCAACTGAAAAATGTTGACTCGAGCGGGATTTAAACTCGCACCTTCGGGATACCGGTCCGCCACTCTACCTTTAGGTTAGGTTAGGGTTAGGGTTAGGGTTAGGGTTAGGGTTATGGTTAGGGTTAGGGTTAGGATTAGTGTTAGGGTTAGGGTTAGGGTTATGGTTAGGGTTAGGTTAGGATTAGTGTAAGGGTTAGGGTTAGGGTTAGTGTTAGGGTTAGGGATAGGTAGGCGAGTTTTTATTCAATTTAAGTGCACGAGATATTCTCGCGACAACTTAACGCTATACATGAGGATGGATGTGCAGTGTTTCAATTCTATTTCAGAATCATCCTCAGGGTATTATGAAACGATAACTTCACAATTAACCTACACTGCCGAAGTCAACTGAAAAATGTTTACTCGAGCGTTATTTCAACTCGCACCTTCGGAATACCGGTCCACCGCTCTACCTGTTGAGCTATCGAGTCCACAGAGATGGGAGCGAGTTTTATCCAATCTAAGTGCACGAGATTTCTCGAGAGAACTTAACGCTATCCATGAGGATGGATGTGCAATGTTTCAATTCTATTTCAGAATCATCCTCAGGGTATTATGAAACGATAACTTCACAATTAACCTACACTGCCGAAGTCAACTGAAAAACGTTGACTCGAGCGGGATTTGAACTCGCACCTTTGGGATAACGGTCCGCCGCTCTACCTATAGGTTAGGTTCGGGTTAAGGTTAGGGTTAGGGTTAGGGTTAGGGTTAGGGTTAGGGTTAGGGTTAGGGTTAGGGTTAGGGTTAGGGTTAGGGTTAGTGTTAGGAATTGGAGGGGAGTTTTTATTCAATTTAAGTGCACGAGATATTCTCGCGATAACTTAACGCTATCCATGAGGATGGATGTGCAATGTTTCAATTCTATTTCAGAATCATCCTCAGGGTATTATGAAACGATAACTTCACAATTAACCTACACTGCCGAAGTCAACTGAAAAACGTTGACTCGAGCGGGATTTGAACTCGCACCTTTGGGATACCGGTCCGCCGCTCTACCTGTTGAGCTATCGAGTCCACAGGGATTAGAGGCGAGTTTTTATCCAATTTAAGTGCACGAGATATTCTCTAGAGAACTTAACGCTATCGATGAGGATGGATGTGCAGTGTTTCAATTGTATTTCAGAATTATCCTCAGGGTATTATGAGACGACAACTTCACAATTAAACTACACAGCCGAAGTCAACTGAAAATGTTGACTCGAACGGGATTTGAACTCGCACCTTCGGGATACCGGTCCGCCGCTCTACCTGTTGAGCTATCGAGTCTACAGGGATTGGAGGCGAGTTTTTATCCAATTTAAGTGCACGAGATATTCTCGAGAGAACTTAACGCTATCCATGAGGATGGATGTGCAGTGTTTCAATTGTATTTCAGAATCATCCTCAGTGTATTATGAAACGATAACTTCACAATTAACCTACACAGCCGAAGTCAACTGAAAAATGTTGACTCGAGCGGGATTTAAACTCGCACCTTCGGGATACCGGTCCGCCACTCTACCTTTAGGTTAGGTTAGGGTTAGGGTTAGGGTTAGGGTTAGGATTATGGTTAGGGTTAGGGTTAGGATTAGTGTTAGGGTTAGGGTTAGGGTTATGGTTAGGGTTAGGTTAGGATTAGTGTAAGGGTTAGGGTTAGGGTTAGTGTTAGGGTTAGGGATAGGTAGGCGAGTTTTTATTCAATTTAAGTGCACGAGATATTCTCGCGACAACTTAACGCTATCCATGAGGATGGATGTGCAGTGTTTCAATTCTATTTCAGAATCATATTCACTGTATTATGAAACGATAACTTCACAATTAACCTACACTGCAGAAGTCAACTGAAAAATGTTTACTCGAGCGGGATTTGAACTCGCACCTTCGGGATACCGGTCCGCCGCTCTACCTTTAGGTTAGGTTAGGGTTAGGGTTAGGGTTAGGGTTAGGGTTAGGGTTAGGGTTAGGATTAGGGTTAGGGTTAGGGTTAGGGTTAGGGTTAGGGTTAGGGTTAGGGTTAGGGTTAGGGTTAGGGTTAGTGTTAGGTTTAGGGTTAGGGTTAGGGTTAGGGATTGGAGGCGAGTTTTTATTCAATTTAAGTGCACGAGATATTCTCGCGACAACTTAACGCTATACATGAGGATGGATGTGCAGTGTTTCAATTCTATTTCAGAATCATCCTCAGGGTATTATGAAACGATAACTTCACAATTAACCTACACTGCCGAAGTCAACTGAAAAATGTTTACTCTAGCGTTATTTCAACTCGCACCTTCGGAATACCGGTCCACCGCTCTACCTGTTGAGCTATCGAGTCCACAGAGATGGGAGCGAGTTTTATCCAATCTAAGTGCACGAGATTTCTCGAGAGAACTTAACGCTATCCATGAGGATGGATGTGCAATGTTTCAATTCTATTTCAGAATCATCCTCAGGGTATTATGAAACGATAACTTCACAATTAACCTACACTGCCGAAGTCAACTGAAAAACGTTGACTCGAGCGGGATTTGAACTCGCACCTTTGGGATAACGGTCCGCCGCTCTACCTATAGGTTAGGTTCGGGTTAAGGTTAGGGTTAGGGTTAGGGTTAGGGTTAGGGTTAAGGTTAGGGTTAGGGTTAGGGTTAGGGTTAGAGTTAGGGTTAGGGTTAGGGTTAGGGTTAGAATTAGGGATAGGGTTAGGGTTAGGGTTAGGGTTAGGGTTAGGGTTAGGGTTAGGGTTAGGGTTAGGGTTAGGGTTAGTGTTAGGAATTGGAGGGGAGTTTTTATTCAATTTAAGTGCACGAGATATTCTCGCGATAACTTAACGCTATCCATGAGGATGGATGTGCAATGTTTCAATTCTATTTCAGAATCATCCTCAGGGTATTATGAAACGATAACTTCACAATTAACCTACACTGCCGAAGTCAACTGAAAAATGTTTACTCTAGCGGGATTTCAACTCGCACCTTCGGGATACCGGTCCGCCGCTCTACCTGTTGAGCTATCGAGTCCTTAGGGATTAGAGACGAGTTTTTATCCAATTTAAGTGCACGAGATATTCTCTAGAGAACTTAACGCTATCGATGAGGATGGATGTGCAGTGTTGCAATTGTATTTCAGAATTATCCTCAGGGTATTATGAGACGACAACTTCACAATTAAACTACACAGCCGAAGTCAACTGAAAAATGTTGACTCGAGCGGGATTTAAACTCGCACCTTCGGGATACCGGTCCGCCACTCTACCTTTAGGTTAGGTTAGGGTTAGGGTTAGGGTTAGGGTTAGGGTTATGGTTAGGGTTAGGGTTAGGGTTATGGTTAGGGTTAGGTTAGGATTAGTGTAAGGGTTAGGGTTAGGGTTAGTGTTAGGGTTAGGGATAGGTAGGCGAGTTTTTATTCAATTTAAGTGCACGAGATATTCTCGCGACAACTTAACGCTATCCATGAGGATGGATGTGCAGTGTTTCAATTCTATTTCAGAATCATATTCACTGTATTATGAAACGATAACTTCACAATTAACCTACACTGCAGAAGTCAACTGAAAAATGTTTACTCGAGCGGGATTTGAACTCGCACCTTCGGGATACCGGTCCGCCGCTCTACCTTTAGGTTAGGTTAGGGTTAGGGTTAGAGTTAGGGTTAGGGTTAGGGTTAGGGTTAGGGTTAGGGTTAGGTTAGGGTTACGGTTAGGGTTAGGGTTAGGGTTAGGGTTAGTGTTAGGGTTAGGGTTAGGGTTAGGGTTAGGGTTAGGGTTAGGGTTAGGGTTAGGGTTAGGGTTAGGGTTAGGGTTAAGGTTAGGGTTAGGTTAGGGTTAGGGTTAGGATTAGTTTAGGGTTAGGGTTAGGGTTAGGGATTGGAGGCGAGTTTTTATTGAACTTAAGTGCACGAGATATTCTCGCGACAACTTAACGCTATACATGAGGATGGATGTGCAGTGTTTCAATTCTATTTCAGAATCATCCTCAAGGTATTATGAAACGATAACTTCACAATTAACCTACACTGCCGAAGTCAACTGAAAAATGTTTACTCGAGCGTTATTTCAACTCGCACCTT
This sequence comes from Heliopora coerulea, assembly GCA_030142905.1. NCBI lineage: Eukaryota > Metazoa > Cnidaria > Anthozoa > Scleralcyonacea > Helioporidae > Heliopora > Heliopora coerulea. The sequence continues at coordinate 17,900 of JASJOG010000524.1, forward strand.
CGGAATACCGGTCCACCGCTCTACCTGTTGAGCTATCGAGTCCACAGAGATGGGAGCGAGTTTTATCCAATGTAAGTGCACGAGATATTCTCGAGAGAACTTAACGCTATCCATGAGGATGGATGTGCAATGTTTCAATTCTATTTCAGAATCATCCTCAGTGTATTATGAAACGATAACTTCACAATTAACCTACACAGCCGAAGTCAACTGAAAAATGTTGACTCGAGCGGGATTTAAACTCGCACCTTCGGGATTCCGGTCCGCCACTCTACCTATAGGTTAGGTTAGGGTTAGGGTTTGGGTTAAGGTTAGGGTTATGGTTAGGGTTAGGGTTAGGATTGGTGTTATGGTTAGGGTTAGGGTTAGGGTTATGGTTAGGGTTAGGTTAGGATTAGTGTAAGGGTTAGGGTTAGGGTTAGTGTTAGGGTTAGGGATAGGTAGGCGAGTTTTTATTCAATTTAAGTGCACGAGATATTCTCGCGACAACTTAACGCTATCCATGAGGATGGATGTGCAGTGTTTCAATTCTATTTCAGAATCATATTCACTGTATTATGAAACGATAACTTCACAAATAACCTACACCGCAGAAGTCAACTGAAAAATGTTTACTCGAGCGGGATTTGAACTCGCACCTTCGGGATGCCGGTCCGCCGCTCTAACTTTAAATTAGGTTAGGGTTAGGGTTATGGTTAGGGTTAGGGTTAGGGTTAGGGTTAGGGTTAGGGTTAGGGTTAGGGTTAGGGTTAGGGTTAGGGTTAGGGTTAGGTTAGGGTTAGGTTAGGGTTAGGGTTAGGGTTAGGGTTAGGGTTAGTGTTAGGGTTAGGGTTAGGGTTAGGGTTAGGGTTAGGGTTAGGGTTAGGGTTAGGGTTAGAGTTAGGTTAGGGTTAGGGTTAGTGTTAGGTTTAGGGTTAGGGTTAGGGTTAGGGATTGGAGGCGAGTTTTTATTCAATTTAAGTGCACGAGATATTCTCGCGACAACTTAACGCTATACATGAGGATGGATGTGCAGTGTTTCAATTCTATTTCAGAATCATCCTCAGGGTATTATGAAACGATAACTTCACAATTAACCTACACTGCCGAAGTCAACTGAAAAATGTTTACTCGAGCGTTATTTCAACTCGCACCTTCGGAATACCGGTCCACCGCTCTACCTGTTGAGCTATCGAGTCCACAGAGATGGGAGCGAGTTTTATCCAATGTAAGTGCACGAGATATTCTCGAGAGAACTTAACGCTATCCATGAGGATGGATGTGCAATGTTTCAATTCTATTTCAGAATCATCCTCAGGGTATTATGAAACGATAACTTCACAATTAACCTACACTGCCGAAGTCAACTGAAAAACGTTGACTCGAGCGGGATTTGAACTCGCACCTTTAGGATAACGGTCCGCCGCTCTACCTATAGGTTAGGTTCGGGTTAAGGTTAGGGTTAGGGTTAGGGTTAGGGTTAAGGTTAGGGTTAGGGTTAGAGTTAGGGTTAGAGTTAGGATTAGGGTTAGGGTTAGGGTTAGGGTTAGGGTTAGGGTTAGTGTTAGGAATTGGAGGGGAGTTTTTATTCAATTTAAGTGCACGAGATATTCGCGAGAGAACTTAACGATATCCATGAGGATGGATGTGCAATGTTTCAATTCTATTTCAGAATCATCCTCAGGGTATTATGAAACGATAAATTCACAATTAACGTACACTGCCGAAGTCAACTGAAAAATGTTTACTCGAGCGTTATTTCAACTCGCACCTTCGGAATACCGGTCCACCGCTCTACCTGTTGAGCTATCGAGTCCACAGAGATGGGAGCGAGTTTTATCCAATATAAGTGCACGAGATATTCTCGAGAAAACTTAACGCTATATATGAGGATGGATGTGCAATGTTTCAATTCTATTTCAGAATCATCCTCAGGGTATTATGAAACGATAACTTCACAATTAACCTACACTGCCGAAGTCAACTGAAAAACGTTGACTCGAGCGGGATTTGAACTCGCACCTTTGGGATACCGGTCCGCCGCTCTACCTGTTGAGCTATCGAGTCCACAGGGATTAGAGGCGAGTTTTTATCCAATTTAAGTGCACGAGATATTCTCTAG
>JASJOG010000524.1:25000-57500 GCA_030142905.1 Heliopora coerulea
TCGCGACAACTTTACGCTAATCATGAGGATGGATGTGCAGTGTTTCAATTCTATTTCAGAATCATCCTGAAGGTATTATGAAACGATAACTTCACAATTAACCTAGACTGCCGAAGTCAACTTAAAAATGTTGACTCGAGCGGGATTTGAACTCGCACCTTCGGGATACCGGTCCCCCGCTCTACCTTTAGGTTAGGTTAGGGTTAGGGTTAGGGTTAGGGTTAGGATAGGGTTAGGGTTAGGGTTAGGGTTAGGGTTAGGGTTAGGGTTAGGGTTAGGGTTAGGGTTAGGGATTGGAGGTGAGTTTTTATTCAATTTTAGTGCACGAGATATTCTCGCGACAACTTAATCCTATCCATGAGGATGGATGTGCAGTGTTTCAATTCTATTTCAGAATCATCCTCAGGGTATTATGAAACGATAAATTCACAATTAACGTACACTGCCGAAGTCAACTGAAAAATGTTTACTCGAGCGGGATTTGAACTCGCACCTTCGGGATACCGGTCCGCAGCTCTACCTTTAGGTTAGGTTAGGGTTAGGGTTATGGTTAGGGTTAGGGTTAGGGTTAGGGTTAGGATTAGGGTTAGGGATAGGGTTAGGGTTAGGGTTAGGGTTAGGGTTAGGGTTAGGGTTAGGGTTAGGGTTAGGGTTATGGTTAGGGTTAGGGTTAGGGTTAGTGTTAGGGTTAGGGTTAGGGTTATGGTTAGGGTTAGGTTAGGATTAGTGTAAGGGTTAGGGTTAGGGTTAGTGTTAGGGTTAGGGATAGGTAGCCGAGTTTTTATTCAATTTAAGTGCACGAGATATTCTCGCGACAACTTAACGCTATCCATGAGGATGGATGTGCAGTGTTTCAATATTACTTCAGAATCATATTCACTGTATTATGAAACGATAACTTCACAATTAACCTACACTGCAGAAGTCAACTGAAAAATGTTTACTCGAAGGGGATTTGAACTCGCAGCTTCGGGATACCTGTCCGAAGCTCTACCTTTAGGTTAGGTTAGGGTTAGGGTTATGGTTAGGGTTAGGGTTAGGGTTAGGGTTAGGATTAGGGTTAGGGATAGGGTTAGGTTTAGGGTTAGGGTTAGGGTTAGGGATTGGAGGCGAGTTTTTATTCAATTTAAGTGCACGAGATATTCTCGCGAGAACTTAACGCTATACATGAGGATGGATGTGCAGTGTTTACATTCTATTTCAATATCATCCTCAGGGTATTATGAAACGATAACTTCACAATTAACCTACACAGCCGAAGTCAACTGAAAAATGTTGACTCGAGCGGGATTTAAACTCGCACCTTCGGGATACCGGTCCGCCACTCTACCTTTAGGTTAGGTTAGGGTTAGGGTTAGGGTTAGGGTTAGGGTTATGGTTAGGGTTAGGATTAGGGTTAGTGTTAGGGTTAGGGTTAGGGTTAGGGTTATGGTTAGGGTTAGGTTAGGATTAGTGTAAGGGTTAGGGTTAGGGTTAGTGTTAGGGTTAGGGATAGGTAGCCGAGTTTTTATTCAATTTAAGTGCACGAGATATTCTCGCGACAACTTAACGCTATCCATGAGGATGGATGTGCAGTGTTTCAATTCTATTTCAGAATCATATTCACTGTATTATGAAACGATAACTTCACAATTAACCTACACTGCAGAAGTCAACTGAAAAATGTTTACTCGAGCAGGATTTGAACTCGCACCTTCGGGATACCGGTCCGCCGCTCTACCTTTAGGTTAGGTTAGGGTTAGGGTTAGGGTTAGGGTTAGGGTTAGGGTTAGGGTTAGGGTTAGGGTTGGGGTTAGGGTTAGGGTTAGGGTTAGGGTTAGGTTAGGGTTAGGGTTAGGGTTAGGGTTAAGGTTAGGGTTAGGGTTAGGGTTAGGGTTAGGGTTAGGGTTAGGGTTAGGGTTAGGGTTACGGTTATGGTTAGGGTAAGGGTTAGGGTTAGGGTTAGGGTTAGGGTTAGGGTTAGGGTTAGGGTTAGGGTTAGGGTTAGTGTTAGGGTTAGGGTTAGGGTTAGGGTTAGGGTTAGGGTTAGGGTTAGGGTTAGGGTTAGGATTAGGGTTAGGGTTAGGGTTAGTGTTAGGAATTGGAGGGGAGTTTTTATTCAATTTAAGTGCACGAGATATTCGCGAGAGAACTTAACGCTATCCATGAGGATGGATGTGCAGTGTTTCAATTGTATTTCAGAATCATCCTTAGTGTATTATGAAACGACAACTTCACAATTAATCTACACAGCCGAAGTCAACTGAAAAATGTTGACTCGAGCGGGATTTAAACTCGCACCTTCGGGATACCGGTCCGCAACTCTACCTTTAGGTTAGGTTAGGATTAGGGTTAGGGTTAGGGTTAGGGTTAGGGTTAGGGTTAGGGTTAGGGTTAGGGTTAGGGTTAGGGTTAGGGTTAGGGTTAGGGTTAGAGTTAGGGTTAAGTTTAGGGTTAGGGTTAGGGTTAGGGATTGGAGGTGAGTTTTTATTCAATTTTAGTGCACGAGATATTCTCGCGACAACTTAATCCTATCCATGAGGATGGATGTGCAGTATTTCAATTCTATTTCAGAATCATCCTCAGGGTATTATGAAACGATAAATTCACAATTAACGTACACTGCCGAAGTCAACTGAAAAATGTTTACTCGAGCGGGATTTGAACTCGCACCTTCGGGATACCGGTCCGCAGCTCTACCTTTAGGTTAGGTTAGGGTTAGGGTTATCGTTAGGGTTAGGGTTGGGTTAGGGTTAGGATTAGGGTTAGGGATAGGGTTAGGGTTAGGGTTAGGGTTAGGGTTAGGGTTAGGTTAGGGTTAGGGTTAGGGTTAGGGTTAGGGTTAGGGTTAGGGTTAGGGTTAGGGTTAGGGTTAGGGTTAGGTTAGGGTTAGGGTTAGGGTTAGGTTTAGGGTTAGGGTTAGGGTTAGGGATTGGAGGCGAGTTTTTATTCAATTTAAGTGCACGAGATATTCTCGTGACAACTTAACGCTATACATGAGGATGGATGTGCAGTGTTTACATTCTATTTCAAAATCATCCTCATGGTAATATGAAACGATAACTTCACAATTAACCTACACAGCCGAAGTCAACTGAAAAATGTTGACTCGAGCGGGATTTAAACTCGCACCTTCGGGATACCGGTCCGCCACTCTACCTTTAGGTTAGTTTAGGGTTAGGGTTAGGGTTAGGGTTAGGGTTAGGGTTATGGTTAGGGTTAGGATTAGGGTTAGTATAAGGGTTAGGGTTAGGGTTATGGTGAGGGTTAGGTTAGGATTAGTGTAAGGGTTAGGGTTAGGGTTAGTGTTAGGGTTAGGGATAGGTAGGCGAGTTTTTATTCAATTTAAGTGCACAAGATATTCTCGCGACAACTTAACGCTATCCATGAGGATGGATGTGCAGTGTTTCAATTCTATTTCAGAATCATCGTCTGGGTATTATGAAACGATAACTTCACAATTAACCTACCCTGCCGAAGTCAACTTAAAAATGTTGACTCGAGCGGGATTTGAACTCGCACCTTCGGGATACCGGTCCTCCGCTCTCCCGGTTGAGCTGTCGAGTCCACAGGGATTAGAGGTGAGTTTTTATCCAATTTAAGTGCACGAGTTATTCTCGCGACAACTTTACGCTAATCATGAGGATGGATGTGCAGTGTTTCAATTCTATTTCAGAATCATCCTCTGGGTATTATGAAACGATAACTTCACAATTAACCTACCCTGCCGAAGTCAACTGAAAAACGTTGACTCGAGCGGGATTTGAACTCGCACCTTTGGGATACCGGTCCGCCGCTCTACCTGTTGAGCTATCGAGTCCACAGGGATTAGAGGCGAGTTTTTATCCAATTTAAGTGCACGAGATATTCTCTAGAGAACTTAACGCTAACGATGAGGATGGATGTGCAGTGTTTCAATTGTATTTCAGAATTATCCTCAGGGTATTATGAGACGACAACTTCACAATTAAACTACACAGCCGAAGTCAACTGAAAATGTTGACTCGAACGTGATTTGAACTCGCACCTTCGGGATACCGGTCCGCCGCTCTACCTGTTGAGCTATCGAGTCTACAGGGATTGGAGGCGAGTTTTTATCCAATTTAAGTGCACGAGATATTCTCGAGAGAACTTAACGCTATCCATGAGGATGCATGTGCAGTGTTTCAATTGTATTTCAGAATCATCCTCAGTGTATTATGAAACGATAACTTCACAATTAACCTACACAGCCGAAGTCAACTGAAAAATGTTGACTCGAGCGGGATTTAAACTCGCACCTTCGGGATACCAGTCCACCACTCTACCTTTAAATTAGGTTAGGGTTATGGTAAGGGTTAGGGTTAGGGTTAGGGTTAGGATTAGGGTTAGGGTTAGGGTTAGGGTTTGGGTTAGGGTTAGAGTTAGGTTAGGGTGAGGGTTAGGGTTAGGTTTAGGGTTAGGGTTAGGGTTAGGGATTGGAGGTGAGTTTTTATTCAATTTAAGTGCACGAGATATTCTCGCGACAACTTAACGCTATACATGAGGATGGATGTGCAGTGTTTCAATTCTATTTCAGAATCATCCTCAGGGTATTATGAAACGATAACTTCACAATTAACCTACACTGCAGAAGTCAACTGAAAAATGTTTACTCGAGCGTTATTTCAACTCGCACCTTCGGAATAACGGTCCACCGCTCTACCTGTTGAGCTATCGAGTCCACAGAGATGGGAGCGCGTTTTATCCAATGTAAGTGCACGAGATATTGTCGAGAGAACTTAACGCTATCCATGAGGATGGATGTGCAATGTTTCAATTCTATTTCAGAATCATCCTCAGGGTATTATGAAACGATAACTTCACAATTAACCTACACTGCCGAAGTCAATTGAAAAACGTTGACTCGAGCGGGATTTGAACTCGCACCTTTGGGATAACGGTCCGCCGCTCTACCTATAGGTTAGGTTCGGGTTAAGGTTAGGGTTAGGGTTAGGGTTAGGGTTAGGGTTAAGGTTAGGGTTAGGGTTAGGGTTAGGGTTAGGGTTAGAGTTAGGATTAGGGTTAGGGTTAGGGTTAGGGTTAGGGTTAGGGTTAGGGTTAGTGTTAGGAATTGGAGGGGAGTTTTTATTCAATTTAAGTGCACGAGATATTCTCGCGATAACTTAACGCTATCCATGAGGATGGATGTGCAGTGTTTCAATTCTATTTCAGAATCATCCTCAGTGTATTATGAAACGATAACTTCACAATTAACCTACACAGCCGAAGTCAACTGAAAAATGTTGACTCGAGCGGGATTTAAACTCGCACCTTCGGGATACCGGTCCGCCACTCTACCTTTAGGTTAGGTTAGGGTTAGGGTTAGGGTTAGGGTTAGGGTTATGGTTAGGGTTAGGGTTAGGATTAGTGTTATGGTTAGTGTTAGGGTTAGGGTTATGGTTAGGGTTAGGTTAGGATTAGTGTAAGGGTTAGGGTTAGGGTTAGTGTTAGGGTTAGGGATAGGTAGGCGAGTTTTTATTCAATTTAAGTGCACGAGATATTCTCGCGACAACTTAACGCTATCCATGAGGATGGATGTGCAGTGTTTCAATTCTATTTCAGAATCATATTCACTGTATTATGAAACGATAACTTCACAATTAACCTACACTGCAGAAGTCAACTGAAAAATATTTACTCGAGCGGGATTTGAACTCGCACTTTCGGGATACCGGGCCGCCGCTCTACTTTTAGGTTAGGTTAGGGTTAGGGTTAGTGTTAGGGTTAGGGATAGGGTTACGTTTAGGGTTAGGGTTAGGGTTAGGGTTAGGATTAGGGTTAGGGTTAGGGTTAGGGTTAGGTTAGGGTTAGGGTTAGGGTTAGGGTTAGGGTTAGGGTTAGGGTTAGGGTTAGGGTTAGGGTTAGGGTTAGAGTTAGGGTTAGGGTTAGGGTAAGGTTAGGGTTAGGGTTAGTGTTAGGGTTAGGTTTAGGGTTAGGGTTAGGGTTAGGGATTGGAGGCGAGTTTTTATTCAATTTAAGTTCACGAGATATTCTCGCGACAACTTAACGCTATCCATGAGGATGGATGTGCAGTGTTTCAATTCTATTTCATAATCATATTCACTGTATTATGAAACGATAACTTCACAATTAACCTACACTGCAGAAGTCAACGGAAAAATTTTTACTCAAGCGGGATTTGAACTCGCACCTTCGGGATACCGGTCCGCCGCTCTACCTTTAGGTTAGGTTAGGGTTAGGGTTAGTGTTAGGGTTAGGGTTAGGGTTAGGGTTAGGGTTAGGGTTAGGGTTAGGGTTAGGTTAGGGTTAGGGTTAGGGTTAGGGTTAAGGTTAGGGTTAGGGTTAGGGTTAGGGTTAGGTTAGGGTTAGGGTTAGGGTTAGGGTTAGGGTTAGGGTTAGGGTTAGGGTTAGGGTTAGGGTTAGGGTTAGGGTTAGGGTTAGGGTTAGGGTTAGGGTTAGGGTTAGGGTTAGGGTTAGGGTTAGGGTTAGGGTTAGGATTAGGGTTAGGGTTAGGGTTAGTGTTAGGAATTGGAGGGGAGTTTTTATTCAATTTAAGTGCACGAGATATTCGCGAGAGAACTTAACGCTATCCATGAGGATGGATGTGCAGTGTTTCAATTGTATTTCAGAATCATCCTTAGTGTATTATGAAACGACAACTTCACAATTAATCTACACAGCCGAAGTCAACTGAAAAATGTTGACTCGAGCGGGATTTAAACTCGCACCTTCGGGATACCGGTCCGCAACTCTACCTTTAGGTTAGGTTAGGATTAGGGTTAGGGTTAGGGTTAGGGTTAGGGTTAGGGTTAGGGTTAGGGTTAGGGTTAGGGTTAGGGTTAGGGTTAGGGTTAGGGTTAGGGTTAGGGTTAGAGTTAGGGTTAAGTTTAGGGTTAGGGTTAGGGTTAGGGATTGGAGGTGAGTTTTTATTCAATTTTAGTGCACGAGATATTCTCGCGACAACTTAATCCTATCCATGAGGATGGATGTGCAGTATTTCAATTCTATTTCAGAATCATCCTCAGGGTATTATGAAACGATAAATTCACAATTAACGTACACTGCCGAAGTCAACTGAAAAATGTTTACTCGAGCGGGATTTGAACTCGCACCTTCGGGATACCGGTCCGCAGCTCTACCTTTAGGTTAGGTTAGGGTTAGGGTTATCGTTAGGGTTAGGGTTAGGGTTAGGGTTAGGATTAGGGTTAGGGATAGGGTTAGGGTTAGGGTTAGGGTTAGGGTTAGGGTTAGGTTAGGGTTAGGGTTAGGGTTAGGGTTAGGGTTAGGGTTAGGGTTAGGGTTAGGGTTAGGGTTAGGGTTAGGTTAGGGTTAGGGTTAGGGTTAGGTTTAGGGTTAGGGTTAGGGTTAGGGATTGGAGGCGAGTTTTTATTCAATTTAAGTGCACGAGATATTCTCGTGACAACTTAACGCTATACATGAGGATGGATGTGCAGTGTTTACATTCTATTTCAAAATCATCCTCATGGTAATATGAAACGATAACTTCACAATTAACCTACACAGCCGAAGTCAACTGAAAAATGTTGACTCGAGCGGGATTTAAACTCGCACCTTCGGGATACCGGTCCGCCACTCTACCTTTAGGTTAGTTTAGGGTTAGGGTTAGGGTTAGGGTTAGGGTTAGGGTTATGGTTAGGGTTAGGATTAGGGTTAGTATAAGGGTTAGGGTTAGGGTTATGGTGAGGGTTAGGTTAGGATTAGTGTAAGGGTTAGGGTTAGGGTTAGTGTTAGGGTTAGGGATAGGTAGGCGAGTTTTTATTCAATTTAAGTGCACAAGATATTCTCGCGACAACTTAACGCTATCCATGAGGATGGATGTGCAGTGTTTCAATTCTATTTCAGAATCATCGTCTGGGTATTATGAAACGATAACTTCACAATTAACCTACCCTGCCGAAGTCAACTTAAAAATGTTGACTCGAGCGGGATTTGAACTCGCACCTTCGGGATACCGGTCCTCCGCTCTACCTTTCGGTTAGGTTAGGATTAGGGTTAGGGTTAGGGTTAGGGTTATTGGGTTAGGGTTAGGGTTAGGGTTAGGGTTAGGGTTAGGGTTAGGGTTAGGGTTAGGGTTAGGGTTAGGGTTAGGGTTAGGGATTGGTGGCGAGTTTTTATTCAATTTAAGTGCACGAGATATTCTCGCGACAACTTAACGTTTTCCATGAGGATGGATGTGCAGTGTTTCAATTCTATTTCAGAATCATCATCAGGGTATTAGGAAACGATAACTTCACAATTAACCTACACTGCCGAAGTCAACTGAAAAATGTTGACTCGATCGGGATTTAAACTCGTACCTTCGGGTTACCGGTCCGACTCTCTCCCGGTTGAGCTATCGAGTCCACAGGGGTTAGAGGTGAGTTTTTATCCAATTTAAGTGCACGAGTTATTCTCGCGACAACTTTACGCTAATCATGAGGATGGATGTGCAGTGTTTCAATTCTATTTCAGAATCATCCTGAAGGTATTATGAAACGATAACTTCACAATTAACCTAGACTGCCGAAGTCAACTTAAAAATGTTGACTCGAGCGGGATTTGAACTCGCACCTTCGGGATACCGGTCCCCCGCTCTACCTTTAGGTTAGGTTAGGGTTAGGGTTAGGGTTAGGGTTAGGATAGGGTTAGGGTTAGGGTTAGGGTTAGGGTTAGGGTTAGGGTTAGGGTTAGGGTTAGGGTTAGGGTTAGGGTTAGGGTTAGGGTTAGGGTTAGGGTTAGGGTTAGGGTTAGGGTTAGGGTTAGGGTTAGGGTTAGGGTTAGGGATTGGAGGTGAGTTTTTATTCAATTTTAGTGCACGAGATATTCTCGCGACAACTTAATCCTATCCATGAGGATGGATGTGCAGTGTTTCAATTCTATTTCAGAATCATCCTCAGGGTATTATGAAACGATAAATTCACAATTAACGTACACTGCCGAAGTCAACTGAAAAATGTTTACTCGAGCGGGATTTGAACTCGCACCTTCGGGATACCGGTCCGCAGCTCTACCTTTAGGTTAGGTTAGGGTTAGGGTTATGGTTAGGGTTAGGGTTAGGGTTAGGGTTAGGATTAGGGTTAGGGATAGGGTTAGGGTTAGGGTTAGGGTTAGGGTTAGGGTTAGGGTTAGGGTTAGGGTTAGGGTTATGGTTAGGGTTAGGGTTAGGGTTAGTGTTAGGGTTAGGGTTAGGGTTATGGTTAGGGTTAGGTTAGGATTAGTGTAAGGGTTAGGGTTAGGGTTAGTGTTAGGGTTAGGGATAGGTAGCCGAGTTTTTATTCAATTTAAGTGCACGAGATATTCTCGCGACAACTTAACGCTATCCATGAGGATGGATGTGCAGTGTTTCAATATTACTTCAGAATCATATTCACTGTATTATGAAACGATAACTTCACAATTAACCTACACTGCAGAAGTCAACTGAAAAATGTTTACTCGAAGGGGATTTGAACTCGCAGCTTCGGGATACCTGTCCGAAGCTCTACCTTTAGGTTAGGTTAGGGTTAGGGTTATGGTTAGGGTTAGGGTTAGGGTTAGGGTTAGGATTAGGGTTAGGGATAGGGTTAGGTTTAGGGTTAGGGTTAGGGTTAGGGATTGGAGGCGAGTTTTTATTCAATTTAAGTGCACGAGATATTCTCGCGAGAACTTAACGCTATACATGAGGATGGATGTGCAGTGTTTACATTCTATTTCAATATCATCCTCAGGGTATTATGAAACGATAACTTCACAATTAACCTACACAGCCGAAGTCAACTGAAAAATGTTGACTCGAGCGGGATTTAAACTCGCACCTTCGGGATACCGGTCCGCCACTCTACCTTTAGGTTAGGTTAGGGTTAGGGTTAGGGTTAGGGTTAGGGTTATGGTTAGGGTTAGGATTAGGGTTAGTGTTAGGGTTAGGGTTAGGGTTAGGGTTATGGTTAGGGTTAGGTTAGGATTAGTGTAAGGGTTAGGGTTAGGGTTAGTGTTAGGGTTAGGGATAGGTAGCCGAGTTTTTATTCAATTTAAGTGCACGAGATATTCTCGCGACAACTTAACGCTATCCATGAGGATGGATGTGCAGTGTTTCAATTCTATTTCAGAATCATATTCACTGTATTATGAAACGATAACTTCACAATTAACCTACACTGCAGAAGTCAACTGAAAAATGTTTACTCGAGCAGGATTTGAACTCGCACCTTCGGGATACCGGTCCGCCGCTCTACCTTTAGGTTAGGTTAGGGTTAGGGTTAGGGTTAGGGTTAGGGTTAGGGTTAGGGTTAGGGTTAGGGTTGGGGTTAGGGTTAGGGTTAGGGTTAGGGTTAGGTTAGGGTTAGGGTTAGGGTTAGGGTTAAGGTTAGGGTTAGGATTAGGGTTAGGGTTAGGGTTAGGGTTAGGGTTAGGGTTACGGTTATGGTTAGGGTAAGGGTTAGGGTTAGGGTTAGGGTTAGGGTTAGGGTTAGGGTTAGTGTTAGGAATTGGAGGGGAGTTTTTATTCAATTTAAGTGCACGAGATATTCGCGAGAGAACTTAACGCTATCCATGAGGATGGATGTGCAGTGTTTCAAATGTATTTCAGAATCATCCTTAGTGTATTATGAAACGACAACTTCACAATTAACCTACACAGCCGAAGTCAACTGAAAAATGTTGACTCGAGCGGGATTTAAACTCGCACCTTCGGGATACCGGTCCGCAGCTCTACCTTTAGGTTAGGTTAGGGTTAGGGTTAGGGTTAGGGTTAGGGTTAGGGTTAGGGTTAGGGTTAGGGTTAGGGTTAGGGATTGGAGGTGAGTTTTTATTCAATTTTAGTGCACGAGATATTCTCGCGACAACTTAATCCTATCCATGAGGATGGATGTGCAGTGTTTCAATTCTATTTCTGAATCATCCTCAGGGTATTATGAAACGATAAATTCACAATTAACGTACACTGCCGAAGTCAACTGAAAAATGTTTACTCGAGCGGTATTTGAACTCGCACCTTCGGGATACCGGTCCGCAGCTCTAACTTTAGGTTAGGTTAGCGTTAGGGTTATGGTTAGGGTTAGGGTTAGGGTTAGGGTTAGGATTAGGGTTAGGGATAGGGTTAGGGTTAGGGTTATGGTTAGGTTTAGGGTTAGGGTTAGGGTTAGGGATTGGAGGCGAGTTTTTATTCAATTTAAGTGCACGAGACATTCTCGCGACAACTTGACGCTATACATGAGGATGGATGTGCAGTGTTTACATTCTATTTCAAAATCTTCCTCTGGGTATTATGAAACGATAACTTCACAATTAACCTACACAGCCGAAGTCAACTGAAAAATGTTGACTCGAGCGGGATTTAAACTCGCACCTTCGGGAAACCGGTCCGCCACTCTACATTTAGGTTAGGTTAGCGTTAGGGTTAGGTTTAGGGTTAGGGTTATGGTTAGGGTTAGGGTTAGGATTAGTGTTAGGGTTAGGGTTAGGGTTATGGTTAGGGTTAGGTTAGGATTAGTGTAAGGGTTAGCGTTAGGGTTAGTGTTAGGGTTAGGGATAGGTAGGCGAGTTTTTATTCAATTTAAGTGCACGAGATATTCTCGCGACAACTTAACGCTATCCATGAGGATGGATGTGCAGTGTTTCAATTCTATTTCAGAATCATATTCACTGTATTATGAAACGATAACTTCACAATTAACCTACACTGCAGAAGTCAACTGAAAAATGTTTACTCGAGCGGGATTTGAACTTGCACCTTCGGGATACCGGTCCGCCGCTCTACCTTTAGGTTAGGTTAGGGTTAGGGTTAGGGTTAGGGTTAGGGTTAGGGTTAGGGTTAGGGTTAGGGTTAGGGTTAGGTTAGGGTTAGGGTTAGGGTTAGGGTTAAGGTTAGGGTTAGGTTTAGGGTTAGGGTTAGGGTTAGGGTTAGGGTTAGGGTTAGGGTTAGGGTTAGGGTTAGGGTTAGGGTTAGGGTAAGGGTTAGGGTTAGGGTTAGGGTTAGGGTTAGGGTTAGGGTTAGGGTTAGTGTTAGGAATTGGAGGGGAGTTTTTATTCAATTTAAGTGCACGAGATATTCGCGAGAGAACTTAACGCTATCCATGAGGATGGATGTGCAGTGTTTCAATTGTATTCCAGAATCATCCTTAGTGTATTATGAAACGACAATTTCACAATTAACCTACACAGCCGAAGTCAACTGAAAAATGTTGACTCGAGCAGGATTTAAACTCGCACCTTCGGGATACCGGTCCGCAACTCTACCTTTAGGTTAGGTTAGGGTTAGGGTTAGGGTTAGGGTTAGGGTTAGGGTTACGGTTAGGGTTAGGGTTAGGGTTAGGGTTAGGGTTAGGGTTAGGGTTAGGATTAGGGTTAGGGTTAGGGTTAGGTTAGGGTTAGGGTTAGGGTTAGGGTTAGGGTTAGGGATTGGAGGTGAGTTTTTATTCAATTTTAGTGCACGAGATATTCTCGCGACAACTTAACGCTATACATGAGGATGGATGTGCAGTGTTTACATTCTATTTCAAAATCATCCTCAGGGTATTATGAAACGATAACTTCACAATTAACCTACACAGCCGAAGTCAACTGAAAAATGTTGACTCGAGCGGGATTTAAACTCGCACCTTCGGTATACCGGTCCGCCACTCTACCTTAAGTTAGTTTAGGGTTAGGGTTAGGGTTAGGGTTAGGGTTAGGGTTAGGGTTAGGATTAGGGTTAGTGTTAGGGTTAGGGTTAGGGTTATTGTTAGGGTTAGGTTAGGATTAGTGTAAGGGTTAGGGTTAGGGTTAGTGTTAGGGTTAGGGATAGGTAGGCGAGTTTTTATTCAATTTAAGTGCACAAGATATTCTCGCGACAACTTAACGCTATCCATGAGGATGGATGTGAAGTGTTTCAATTCTATTTCAGAATCATATTCACTGTATTATGATACAATAACTTCACAATTAACCTACACAGCAGAAGTCAACTGAAAAATGTTTACTCGAGCGGGATTTGAACTCGCACCTTCGGGATACCGGTCCGCCGCTCTACCTTTAGGTTAGGTTAGGGTTAGGGTTAGGGTTAGGGTTAGGGTTTGGGTTATGGTTAGGGTTAGGGTTAGGGTTAGGGTTAGGGTTAGGGTTAGGGTTATGGTTAGGGTTAGGTTAGGATTAGTGTAAGGGTTAGGGTTAGGGTTAGTTTTAGGGTTAGGGATAGGTAGGCGAGTTTTTATTCAATTTAAGTGCGCGAGATATTCTCGCGACAACTTAACGCTATCCATGAGGATGGATGTGCAGTGTTTCAATTCTATTTCAGAATCATATTCACTGTATTATGAAACGATAACTTCACAATTAACCTACACTGCAGAAGTCAACTGAAAAATGTTTACTCGAGCGGGATTTGAACTTGCACCTTCGGGATACCGGTCCGCCGCTCTACTTTTAGGTTAGGTTAGGGTTAGGGTTAGGGTTAGGGTTAGGGTTAGGGTTAGGGTTAGGGTTAGGGTTAGGGTTAGGGTTAGGGTTAGGGTTAGGGTTAGGGTTAGGGTTAAGGTTAGGGTTAGGTTAGGGTTAGGGTTAGGGTTAGGGTTAGGGTTAGGGTTAGGGTTAGGGTTAGGGTTAGGGTTATGGTTAGAGTTAGGGTTAGGGTTAGGGTAAGGTTAGGGTTAGGGTTAGTGTTAGGGTTAGGTTTAGGGTTAGGGATTGGAGGCGAGTTTTTATTCAATTTAAGTGCACGAGATATTCTCGCGACAACTTAACGCTGTCCATGAGGATGGATGTGCAGTGTTTCAATTGTATTTCAGAATTATCCTCAGGGTATTATGAGACGACATCTTCACAATTAAACTACACAGCCGAAGTCAATTGAAAATGTTGACTCGAACGGGATTTGAACTCGCACCTTCGGGATACCGGTCCGCCGCTCTACCTGTTGAGCTATCGAGTCTACAGAGATTGGAGGCGAGTTTTTATCCAATTTAATTGCACGAGATATTCTCGAGAGAACTTAACGCTATCCATGAGGATGGATGTGCAGTGTTTCAATTGTATTTCAGAATCATCCTCAGTGTATTATGAAACGATAACTTCACAATTAACCTACACAGCCGAAGTCAACTGAAAAATGTTGACTCGAGCGGGATTTAAACTCGCACCTTCGGGATACCGGTCCGCCACTCTACCTATAGGTTAGGTTAGGGTTAGGGTTTGGGTTAAGGTTAGGGTTATGGTTAGGGTTAGGGTTAGGATTAGTGTTATGGTTAGGGTTAGGGTTAGGATTATGGTAAGGGTTAGGTTAGGATTAGTGTAAGGGTTAGGGTTAGGGTTAGGGTTAGGGATAGGTAGGTGAGTTTTTATTCAATTTAAGTGCACGTGATATTCGCGAGAGAACTTAACGCTATCCATGAGGATGGATGTACAGTGTTTCAATTGTATTTCAGAATCATCCTTAGTGAATTATGAAACGACAACTTCACAATTAACCTACACAGCCGAAGTCAACTGAAAAATGTTGACTCGAGCAGGATTTAAACTCGCACCTTCGGGATACCGGTCCGCAACTCTACCTTTAGGTTAGGTTAGGGTTAGGGTTAGGGTTAGGGTTAGGGTTAGGGTTAGGGTTACGGTAAGGGTTAGGGTTAGGGTTAGGGTTAGGGTTAGGGTTAGGGTTAGGGTTAGGGTTAGGTTAGGGTTAGGGTTAGGGTTAGGTTTAGGGTTAGGGTTAGGGTTAGGGATTGGAGACGAGTTTTTATTCAATTTTAGTGCACGAGATATTCTCGCGACAACTTAACGCTATACATGAGGATGGATGTGCAGTGTTTACATTCTATTTCAAAATCATCCTCAGGGTATTATGAAACGATAACTTCACAATTAACCTACACAGCCGAAGTCAACTGAAAAATGTTGACTCGAGCGGGATTTAAACTCACACCTTCGGGATACCGGTCCGCCACTCTACCTTAAGTTAGTTTAGGGTTAGGGTTAGGGTTAGGGTTAGGGTTATGGTTATGGTTAGGGTTAGGATTAGGGTTAGTGTTAGGGTTAGGGTTAGGGTTATGGTTAATGTTAGGTTAGGATTAGTGTAAGGGTTAGGGTTAGGGTTAGTGTTAGGGTTAGGGATAGGTAGGCGAGTTTTTATTCAATTTAAGTGCACGAGATATTCTCGCGACAACTTAACGCTATCCATGAGGATGGATGTGCAGTGTTTCAATTCTATTTCAGAATCATATTTACAGTATTATGAAACGATAACTTCACAATTAACCTACACTGCAGAAGTCAACTGAAAAATGTTTACTCGAGCAGGATTTGAACTCGCACCTTCGGGATACCGGTCCGCCGCTCTACTTTTAGGTTAGGTTAGGGTTAGGGTTTGGGTTAGGGTTAGGGTTAGGGTTAGGGTTAGGGTTAGGGTTAGGATTAGGGTTAGGGTTAGGGTTAGCGTTAGGGTTATGGTTAGGGTAAGGATTAGGGTTAGTGTTAGGGTTAGGGTTAGGGTTATGGTTAGGGTTAGGTTAGGATTAGTGTAAGGGTTAGGGTTAGGGTTAGTGTTAGGGTTAGGGATAGGTAGGCGAGTTTTTATTCAATTTAAGTGCACGAGATATTCTCGCGACAACTTAACGCTATCCATGAGGATGGATGTGCAGGGTTTCAATTCTATTTCAGAATCATATTCACTGTATAATGAAACGATAACTTCACAATTAACCTACACTGCAGAAGTCAACTGAAAAATGTTTACTCGAGCGGGATTTGAACTCGCACCTTCGGGATACCGGTCCGCCGCTCTACCTGTTGAGCTATCGAGTCTACAGAGATTGGAGGCGAGTTTTTATCCAATTTAATTGCACGAGATATTCTCGAGAGAACTTAACGCTATCCATGAGGATGGATGTGCAGTGTTTCAATTGTATTTCAGAATCATCCTCAGTGTATTATGAAACGATAACTTCACAATTAACCTACACAGCCGAAGTCAACTGAAAAATGTTGACTCGAGCGGGATTTAAACTCGCACCTTCGGGATACCGGTCCGCCACTCTACCTATAGGTTAGGTTAGGGTTAGGGTTTGGGTTAAGGTTAGGGTTATGGTTAGGGTTAGGGTTAGGATTAGTGTTATGGTTAGGGTTAGGGTTAGGCTTATGGTAAGGGTTAGGTTAGGATTAGTGTAAGGGTTAGGGTTAGGGTTAGGGTTAGGGATAGGTAGGTGAGTTTTTATTCAATTTAAGTGCACGTGATATTCGAGAGAGAACTTAACGCTATCCATGAGAATGGATGTACAGTGTTTCAATTGTATTTCAGAATCATCCTTAGTGTATTATGAAACGACAACTTCACAATTAACCTACACAGCCGAAGTCAACTGAAAAATGTTGACTCGAGCAGGATTTAAACTCGCACCTTCGGGATACCGGTCCGCAACTCTACCTTAAGGTTAGGGTAGGGTTAGGGTTAGGGTTAGGGTTAGGGTTAGGTTTACGGTAAGGGTTAGGGTTAGGGTTAGGGTTAGGGTTAGGGTTAGGGTTAGGGTTAGGTTAGGGTTAGGGTTAGGGTTAGGGTTAGGGTTAGGGTTAGGGTTAGGGTTAGGGTTAGGGTTAGGGTAAGGGTTAGGGTTAGGGTTAGGGTTAGGGTTAGGGTTAGGGTTAAGGTTAGTGTTAGGAATTGGAGGGGAGTTTTTATTCAATTTAAGTGCACGAGATATTCGCGAGAGAACTTAACGCTATCCATGAGGATGGATATGCAGTGTTTCAATTGTATTCCAGAATCATCCTTAGTGTATTATGAAACGACAACTTCACAATTAACCTACACAGCCGAAGTCAACTGAAAAATGTTGACTCGAGCAGGATTTAAACTCGCACCTTCGGGATACCGGTCCGTAACTCTACCTTTAGGTTAGGTTAGGGTTAGGGTTAGGGTTAGGGTTAGGGTTAGGGTTAGGGTTAGGATTAGGGTTAGGGTTAGGGTTAGGTTAGGGTTAGGGTTAGGGTTAGGGTTAGGGTTAGGGATTGGAGGTGAGTTTTTATTCAATTTTAGTGCACGAGATATTCTCGCGACAACTTAACGCTATACATGAGGATGGATGTGCAGTGTTTACATTCTATTTCAAAATCATCCTCAGGGTATTATGAAACGATAACTTCACAATTAACCTACACAGCCGAAGTCAACTGAAAAATGTTGACTCGAGCGGGATTTAAACTCGCACCTTCGGTATACCGGTCCGCCACTCTACCTTAAGTTAGTTTAGGGTTAGGGTTAGGGTTAGGGTTAGGGTTAGGGTTAGGGTTAGGATTAGGGTTAGTGTTAGGGTTAGGGTTAGGGTTATTGTTAGGGTTAGGTTAGGATTAGTGTAAGGGTTAGGGTTAGGGTTAGTGTTAGGGTTAGGGATAGGTAGGCGAGTTTTTATTCAATTTAAGTGCACAAGATATTCTCGCGACAACTTAACGCTATCCATGAGGATGGATGTGAAGTGTTTCAATTCTATTTCAGAATCATATTCACTGTATTATGATACAATAACTTCACAATTAACCTACACAGCAGAAGTCAACTGAAAAATGTTTACTCGAGCGGGATTTGAACTCGCACCTTCGGGATACCGGTCCGCCGCTCTACCTTTAGGTTAGGTTAGGGTTAGGGTTAGGGTTAGGGTTAGGGTTAGGGTTATGGTTAGGGTTAGGGTTAGGGTTAGGGTTAGGGTTAGGGTTAGGGTTAGGGTTATGGGTAGGGTTAGGTTAGGATTAGTGTAAGGGTTAGGGTTAGGGTTAGTTTTAGGGTTAGGGATAGGTAGGCGAGTTTTTATTCAATTTAAGTGCGCGAGATATTCTCGCGACAACTTAACGCTATCCATGAGGATGGATGTGCAGTGTTTCAATTCTATTTCAGAATCATATTCACTGTATTATGAAACGATAACTTCACAATTAACCTACACTGCAGAAGTCAACTGAAAAATGTTTACTCGAGCGGGATTTGAACTTGCACCTTCGGGATACCGGTCCGCCGCTCTACTTTTAGGTTAGGTTAGGGTTAGGGTTAGGGTTAGGGTTAGGGTTAGGGTTAGGGTTAGGGTTAGGGTTAGGGTTAGGGTTAGGGTTAGGGTTAGGGTTAGGGTTAAGGTTAGGGTTAGGTTAGGGTTAGGGTTAGGGTTAGGGTTAGGGTTAGGGTTAGGGTTAGGGTTAGGGTTATGGTTAGAGTTAGGGTTAGGGTTAGGGTAAAGTTAGGGTTAGGGTTAGTGTTAGGGTTAGGTTTAGGGTTAGGGATTGGAGGCGAGTTTTTATTCAATTTAAGTGCACGAGATATTCACGCGACAACTTAACGCTGTCCATGAGGATGGATGTGCAGTGTTTCAATTGTATTTCAGAATTATCCTCAGGGTATTATGAGACGACATCTTCACAATTAAACTACACAGCCGAAGTCAATTGAAAATGTTGACTCGAACGGGATTTGAACTCGCACCTTCGGGATACCGGTCCGCCGCTCTACCTGTTGAGCTATCGAGTCTACAGAGATTGGAGGCGAGTTTTTATCCAATTTAATTGCACGAGATATTCTCGAGAGAACTTAACGCTATCCATGAGGATGGATGTGCAGTGTTTCAATTGTATTTCAGAATCATCCTCAGTGTATTATGAAACGATAACTTCACAATTAACCTACACAGCCGAAGTCAACTGAAAAATGTTGACTCGAGCGGGATTTAAACTCGCACCTTCGGGATACCGGTCCGCCACTCTACCTATAGGTTAGGTTAGGGTTAGGGTTTGGGTTAAGGTTAGGGTTATGGTTAGGGTTAGGGTTAGGATTAGTGTTATGGTTAGGGTTAGGGTTAGGATTATGGTAAGGGTTAGGTTAGGATTAGTGTAAGGGTTAGGGTTAGGGTTAGGGTTAGGGATAGGTAGGTGAGTTTTTATTCAATTTAAGTGCACGTGATATTCGCGAGAGAACTTAACGCTATCCATGAGGATGGATGTACAGTGTTTCAATTGTATTTCAGAATCATCCTTAGTGTATTATGAAACGACAACTTCACAATTAACCTACACAGCCGAAGTCAACTGAAAAATGTTGACTCGAGCAGGATTTAAACTCGCACCTTCGGGATACCGGTCCGCAACTCTACCTTTAGGTTAGGTTAGGGTTAGGGTTAGGGTTAGGGTTAGGGTTAGGGTTACGGTAAGGGTTAGGGTTAGGGTTAGGGTTAGGGTTAGGGTTAGGGTTAGGGTTAGGGTTAGGGTTAGGTTAGGGTTAGGGTTAGGGTTAGGTTTAGGGTTAGGGTTAGGGTTAGGGATTGGAGACGAGTTTTTATTCAATTTTAGTGCACGAGATATTCTCGCGACAACTTAACGCTATACATGAGGATGGATGTGCAGTGTTTACATTCTATTTCAAAATCATCCTCAGGGTATTATGAAACGATAACTTCACAATTAACCTACACAGCCGAAGTCAACTGAAAAATGTTGACTCGAGCGGGATTTAAACTCACACCTTCGGGATACCGGTCCGCCACTCTACCTTAAGTTAGTTTAGGGTTAGGGTTAGGGTTAGGGTTAGGGTTATGGTTATGGTTAGGGTTAGGATTAGGGTTAGTGTTAGGGTTAGGGTTAGGGTTATGGTTAATGTTAGGTTAGGATTAGTGTAAGGGTTAGGGTTAGGGTTAGTGTTAGGGTTAGGGATAGGTAGGCGAGTTTTTATTCAATTTAAGTGCACGAGATATTCTCGCGACAACTTAACGCTATCCATGAGGATGGATGTGCAGTGTTTCAATTCTATTTCAGAATCATATTTACAGTATTATGAAACGATAACTTCACAATTAACCTACACTGCAGAAGTCAACTGAAAAATGTTTACTCGAGCGGGATTTGAACTCGCACCTTCGGGATACCGGTCCGCCGCTCTACTTTTAGGTTAGGTTAGGGTTAGGGTTTGGGTTAGGGTTAGGGTTAGGGTTAGGGTTAGGGTTAGGGTTAGGGTTAGGGTTAGGGTTAGGGTTAGGGTTAGGGTTAGGGTTAGGGTTAGGGTTAGGTTAGGGTTAGGGTTAGGTTTAGGGTTAGGGTTAGGGTTAGGGATTGGAGGCGAGTTTTTATTCAATTTAAGTGCACGAGATATTCTCGCGACAACTTAACGCTATCCATGAGGATGGATGTGCAGTGTTTCAATTCTATTTCAGAATCATATTTACTGTATTATGATACAATAACTTCACAATTAACCTACACTGCAGAAGTCAACTGAAAAATGTTTACTCGAGCGGGATTTGAACTCGCACCTTCGGGATACCGGTCCGCCGCTTTACTTTTAGGTTAGGTTAGGGTTAGGGTTAGGGTTAGGGTTAGGGTTAGGGTTAGGGTTAGGGTTAGGGTTAGGGTTAGGGTTAGGGTTAGGGTTAGGATTAGGGTTAGGGTTAGGGTTAGGGTTAGGGTTATGGTTAGGGTTAGGATTAGGGTTAGTGTTAGGGTTAGGGTTAGGGTTATGGTTAGGGTTAGGTTAGGATTAGTGTAAGGGTTAGGGTTAGGGTTAGTGTTAGGGTTAGGGATAGGTAGGCGAGTTTTTATTCAATTTAAGTGCACGAGATATTCTCGCGACAACTTAACGCTATCCATGAGGATGGATGTGCAGGGTTTCAATTCTATTTCAGAATCATATTCACTGTATTATGAAACGATAACTTCACAATTAACCTACACTGCAGAAGTGAACTGAAAAATGTTTACTCGAGCGGGATTTGAACTCGCACCTTCGGGATACCGGTCCGCCGCTCTACTTTTAGGTTAGGTTAGGGTTAGGGTTAGGGTTAGGGTTAGGGTTAGGGTTAGTGTTAGGGTTAGGGTTAGGGTTAGGGTTAGGGTTAGGGTTAGGGTTAGGGTTAGGGTTAGGGTTAGGGTTAGGGTTAGGGTTAGGGTTAGGGTTAGGGTTAGGGTTAGGGTTAGGGTTAGGTTAGGGTTAGGGTTAGGTTTAGGGTTAGGGTTAGGGTTAGGGATTGGAGGCGAGTTTTTATTCAATTTAAGTGCACGAGAAATTCTCGCGACAACTTAACGCTATCCATGAGGATGGATGTGCAGTGTTTCAATTGTATTTCAGAATCATCCTCAGTGTATTATGAAACGATAACTTCACAATTAACCTACACAGCCGAAGTCAACTGAAAAATGTTGACTCGAGCGGGATTTAAACTCGCACCTTCGGGATACCGGTCCGCCACTCTACCTATAGGTTAGGTTAGGGTTAGGGTTTGGGTTAAGGTTAGGGTTATGGTTAGGGTTAGGGTTAGGATTAGTGTTATGGTTAGGGTTAGGGTTAGGGTTATGGTAAGGGTTAGGTTAGGATTAGTGTAAGGGTTAGGGTTAGGATTAGGGTTAGGGTTAGGGATAAGTAGGTGAGTTTTTATTCAATTTAAGTGCACGTGATATTCGCGAGAGAACTTAACGCTATCCATGAGGATGGATGTACAGTGTTTCAATTGTATTTCAGAATCATCCTTAGTGTATTATGAAACGACAACTTCACAATTAACCTACACAGCCGAAGTCAACTGAAAAATGTTGACTCGAGCAGGATTTAAACTCGCACCTTCGGGATACCAGTCCGCAACTCTACCTTAAGGTTAGGTTAGGGTTAGGGTTAGGGTTAGGGTTAGGGTTAGGGTTACGGTAAGGGTTAGGGTTAGGGTTAGGGTTAGGGTTAGGGTTAGGGTTAGGGTTAGGGTTAGGGTTAGGGTTAGGGTTAGGGTTAGGGTTAGGGTTAGGGTTAGGGTTAGGGTTAGGGTTAGGGTTAGGGATTGGAGGTGAGTTTTTATTCAATTTTAGTGCACGAGATATTCTCGCGACAACTTAACGCTATACATGAGGATGGATGTGCAGTGTTTACATTCTATTTCAAAATCATCCTCAGGGTATTATGAAACGATAACTTCACAATTAACCTACACAGCCGAAGTCAACTGAAAAATGTTGACTCGAGCTGGATTTAAACTCGCACCTTCTGGATACCGGTCCGCCACTCTACCTTTAGGTTAGGTTAGGGTTAGGGTTAGGGTTAGGGTTAGGGTTAGGGTTAGGGTTAGTGTTAGGGTTAGGGTTAGGGTTATGGTTAGGGTTAGGTTAGGATTAGTGTAAGGGTTAGGGTTAGGGTTAGTGTTAGGGTTAGGGATAGGTAGGCGAGTTTTTATTCAATTTAAGTGCACGAGATATTCTCGCGACAACTTAACGCTATCCATGAGGATGGATGTGCAGTGTTTCAATTCTATTTCAGAATCATATTTACTGTATTATGAAACGATAACTTCACAATTAACCTACACTGCAGAAGTCAACTGAAAAATGTTTACTCGAGCGGGATTTGAACTCGCACCTTCGGGATACCGGTCCGCCGCTCTACTTTTAGGTTAGGTTAGGATTAGGGTTAGGGTTAGGGTTAGGGTTAGGGTTAGGGTTAGGGTTATGGTTAGGGTTAGGATTAGGGTTAGTGTTAGGGTTAGTGTTAGGGTTATGGTTAGGGTTAGGTTAGGATTAGTGTAAGGGTTAGGGTTAGGGTTAGTGTTAGGGTTAGGGATAGGTAGCCGAGTTTTTATTCAATTTAAGTGCACGAGATATTCTCGCGACAACTTAACGCTATCCATGAGGATGGATGTGCAGGGTTTCAATTCTATTTCAGAATCATATTCACTGTATTATGAAACGATAACTTCACAATTAACCTACACGGCAGAGGTCAACTGAAAAATGTTTACTCGAGCGGGATTTGAACTCGCACCTTCGGGATACCGGTCCGCCGCTCTACTTTTAGGATAGGTTAGGGTTAGGGTTAGGGTTAGGGTTAGGGTTAGTGTTAGGGTTAGGGTTAGGGTTAGGGTTAGGGTTAGGGTTAGGGTTAGGGTTAGGGTTAGGGTTAGGGTTAGGGTTAGGGTTAGGGTTAGGGTTAGGGTTAGGGTTAGGGTTAGGGTTAGGGTTAGGGTTAGGGTTAGGGTTAGGGTTAGGGTTAGGGTTAGGTTAGGGTTAGGGTTAGGGTTAGGTTTAGGGTTAGGGTTAGGGTTAGGGATTGGAGGCGAGTTTTTATTCAATTTAAGTGCACGAGAAATTCTCGCGACAACTTTACGCTATCCATGATGATGGATGTGCAGTGTTTCAATTGTATTTCAGAATCATCCTCAGTGTATTATGAAACGATAACTTCACAATTAACCTACACAGCCGAAGTCAACTGAAAAATGTTGACTCGAGCGGGATTTAAACTCGCACCTTCGGGATACCGGTCTGCCACTCTACCTTTAGGTTAGGTTAGGGTTAGGGTTAGGGTTGGGGTTAGGGTTAGGGTTAGGGTTAGGGTTAGGGTTAGGGTTAGGGTTAGTGTTAGGGTTAGGGTTAGGGTTATGGTTAGGGTTAGGTTAGGATTAGTGTAAGGGTTAGGGTTAGGGTTAGTGTTAGGGTTAGGGATAGGTAGGCGAGTTTTTATTCAATTTAAGTGCACGAGATATTCTCGCGACAACTTAACGCTATCCATGAGGATGGATGTGCAGTGTTTCAATTCTATTTCAGAATCATATTCACTGTATTATGAAACGATAACTTCACAATTAACCTACACTGCAGAAGTCAACTGAAAAATGTTTACTCGAGCGGGATTTGAACTCGCACCTTCGGGATACCGGTCCGCAGCTCTACCTTTAGGTTAGGTTAGGGTTAGGGTTATGGTTAGGGTTAGGGTTAGGGTTAGGGTTAGGATTAGGGTTAGGGATAGGGTTAGGGTTAGAGTTAGGGTTAGGGTTAGGGTAAGGTTAGGGTTAGGGTTAGTGTTAGGGTTAGGTTTAGGGTTAGGGATTGGAGGCGAGTTTTTATTCAATTTAAGTGCACGAGATATTCTCGCGACAACTTAACGCTGTCCATGAGGATGGATGTGCAGTGTTTCAATTGTATTTCAGAATTATCCTCAGGGTATTATGAGACGACAACTTCACAATTAAACTACACAGCCGAAGTCAACTGAAAATGTTGACTCGAACGGGATTTGAACTCGCACCTTCGGGATACCGGTCCGCCGCTCTACCTGTTGAGCTATCGAGTCTACTGAGATTGGAGGCGAGTTTTTATCCAATTTAAGTGCACGAGATATTCTCGAGAGAACTTAACGCTATCCATGAGGATGGATGTGCAGTGTTTCAATTGTATTTCAGAATCATCCTCAGTGCATTATGAAACGATAACTTCACAATTAACCTACACAGCCGAAGTCAACTGAAAAATGTAGACTCGAGCGGGATTTAAACTCGCACCTTCGGGATACCGGTCCGCCACTCTACCTATAGGTTAGGTTAGGGTTAGGGTTTGGGTTAAGGTTAGGGTTATGGTTAGGGTTAGGGTTAGGATTAGTGTTATGGTTAGGGTTAGGGTTAGGGTTATGGTTAGGGTTAGGTTAGGATTAGTGTAAGGGTTAGGATTAGGGTTAGTGTTAGGGTTAGGGATAGGTAGGCGAGTATTTATTCAATTTAAGTGCACGAGATATTCTCGCGACAACTTAACGCTATACATGAGGATGGATGTGCAGTGTTTACATTCTATTTCAAAATCATCCTCAGGGTATTATGAAACGATAACTTCACAATTAACCTACACAGCCGAAGTCAACTGAAAAATGTTGACTCGAGCGGGATTTAAACTCGCACCTTCGGGATACCGGTCCGCCACTCTACCTTAAGTTAGTTTAGGGTTAGGGTTAGGGTTAGGGTTAGGGTTATGGTTAGGGTTAGGATTAGGGTTAGTGTTTGGGTTAGGGTTAGGGTTATGGTTAGGGTTAGGTTAGGATTAGTGTAAGGGTTAGGGTTAGGGTTAGTGTTAGGGTTAGGGATAGGTAGGCGAGTTTTTATTCAATTAAAGTGCACAAGATATTCTCGCGACAACTTAACGCTATCCATGAGGATGGATGTGCAGTGTTTCAATTCTATTTCAGAATCATATTCACTGTATTATGAAACGATAACTTCACAATTAACCTAAACTGCAGAAGTCAACTGAAAAATGTTTACTCGAGCGGGATTTGAACTCGCACCTTCGGGATATCGGTCCGCCGCTCTACCTTTAGGTTAGGTTAGGGTTAGGCTTAGGGTTAGGGTTAGGGTTAGGGTTAGGGTTAGGGTTAGTGTTAGGAATTGGAGGGGAGTTATTATTCATTTTAAGTGCACGAGATATTCGCGAGAGAACTTAGCGCTATCCATGAGGATGGATGTGCAGTGTTTCAATTGTATTTCAGAATCATCCTTAGTGTATTATGAAACGACAACTTCACAATTAACCTACACAGCCGAAGTCAACTGAAAAATGTTTACTCGAGCGGGATTTGAACTCGCACCTTCGGGATACCGGTCCGCAGCTCTACCTTTAGGTTAGGTTAGGGTTAGGGTTATGGTTAGGGTTAGGGTTAGGGTTAGGGTTAGGGTTAGGGTTAGGGTTAGGGTTAGGGTTAGGGTTAGGGTTAGGGTTAGGGTTAGGGTTAGGGTTAGGGTTAGGGTTAGGGTTAGGGTTAGGGTTAGGGTTAGGGTTAGGTTAGGGTTAGGGTTAGGGTTAGGGTTAGGGTTAGAGTTAAGGTTAGGGTTAGGGTTAGGGTTAGGGTTAGGGATTGGAGGTGAGTTTTTATTCAATTTTAGTGCACGAGATATTCTCGCGACAACTTAATCCTATCCATGAGGATGGATGTGCAGTGTTTCAATTCTATTACAGAATCATCCTCAGGGTATTATGAAACGATAAATTCACAATTAACGTACACTGCCGAAGTCAACTTAAAAATGTTGACTCAAGCGGGATTTGATCTCGCACCTTCGGGATACCGGTCCGCCGCTCTCCCGGTTGAGCTATCGAGTCCACAGGGATTAGAGGTGAGTTTTTATCCAATTTAAGTGCACGAGTTATTCTCGCGACAACTTTACGCTAATCATGAGGATGGATGTGCAGTGTTTCAATTCTATTTCAGAATCATCCTCAAGGTATTATGAAACGATAACTTCACAATTAACCTACACTGCCGAAGTCAACTGAAAAATGTTGACTCGAGCGGGATTTGAACTCGCACCTTCGGGATACCGGTCCGCAACTCTACCTTTAGGTTAGGTTAGGGTTAGGGTTAGGGTTAGGGTTAGGGTTAGGGTTAGGGTTAGGGTTAGGGTTAGGGTTAGGGTTAGGGTTAGGGTTAGGGTTAGGGTTAGGGTTAGGGTTAGGGTTAGGTTTAGGGTTAGGGTTAGGGTTAGGGATTGGAGGCGAGTTTTTATTCAATTTAAGTGCACGAGACATTCTCGCGACAACTTAACGCTATCCATGAGGATGGATGTGCAGTGTTTCAATTGTATTTCAGAATCATCCTCAGTGTATTATGAAACGATAACTTCACAATTAACCTACACAGCCGAAGTCAACTGAAAAATGTTGACTCGAGCGGGATTTAAACTCGCACCTTCGGGATACCGGTCCACCACTCTACCTTTAGGTTAGGTTAGGGTTAGGGTTAGGGTTGGGGTTAGGGTTAGGGTTAGGGTTATGGTTAGGGTTAGGATTAGGGTTAGTGTTAGGGTTAGGGTTAGGGTTATGGTTAGGGTTAGGTTAGGATTAGTGTAAGGGTTAGGGTTAGGGTTAGTGTTAGGGTTAGGGATAGGTAGCCGAGTTTTTATTCAATTTAAGTGCACGAGATATTCTCGCGACAACTTAACGCTATCCATGAGGATGGATGTGCAGTGTTTCAATTCTTTTTCAGAATCATATTCACTGTATTATGAAACGATAACTTCACAATTAACCTACACTGCAGAAGTCAACTGAAAAATGTTTACTCGAGCGGGATTTGAACTCGCACCTTCGGGATACCGGTCCGCAACTCTACCTTTAGGTTAGGTTAGGGTTAGGGTTATGGTTAAGGTTAGGGTTAGGGTTAGGGTTAGGATTAGGGTTAGGGATAGGGTTAGGTTTAGGGTTAGGGTTAGGGTTAGGGATTGGAGGCGAGTTTTTATTCAATTTAAGTGCACGAGACATTCTCGCGACAACTTAACGCTATCCATGAGGATGGATGTGCAGTGTTTCAATTGTATTTCAGAATCATCCTCAGTGTATTATGAAACGATAACTTCACAATTAACCTACACAGCCGAAGTCAACTGAAAAATGTTGACTCGAGCGGGATTTAAACTCGCACCTTCGGGATACCGGTCCGCCACTCTACCTTTAGGTTAGGTTATGGTTAGGGTTAGGGTTGGGGTTAGGGTTAGGGTTAGGGTTATGGTTAGGGTTAGGATTAGGGTTAGTGTTAGGGTTAGGGTTAGGGTTATGGTTAGGGTTAGGTTAGGATTAGTGTAAGGGTTAGGGTTAGGGTTAGTGTTAGGGTTAGGGATAGGTAGCCGAGTTTTTATTCAATTTAAGTGCACGAGATAATCTCGCGACAACTTAACGCTATCCATGAGGATGGATGTGCAGTGTTTCAATTCTATTTCAGAATCATATTCACTGTATTATGAAACGATAACTTCACAATTAACCTACACTGCAGAAGTCAACTGAAAAATGTTTACTCGAGCGGGATTTGAACTCGCACCTTCGGGAAAAAAACTGTCCGCAACTCTACCTTTAGGTTAGGTTAGGGTTAGGGTTATGGTTAGGGTTAGGGTTAGGGTTAGGGTTAGGATTAGGGTTAGGGATAGGGTTAGGTTTAAGGTTAGGGTTAGGGTTAGGGATTGGAGGCGAGTTTTTATTCAATTTAAGTGCACGAGATATTCTCGCGACAACTTAACGCTATACATGAGGATGGATGTGCAGTGTTTACATTCTATTTCAAAATCATCCTCAGGGTATTATGAAACGATAACTTCACAATTAACCTACACAGCCGAAGTCAACTGAAAAATATTGACTCGAGCGGGATTTAAACTCGCACCTTCGGGATACCGGTCCGCCACTCTACCTTTAGGTTAGGTTAGGGTTAGGGTTAGGGTTAGGGTTATGGTCAGGGTTAGGATTAGGGTTAGTGTTAGGGTTAGGGTTAGGGTTATGGTTAGGGTTAGGTTAGGATTAGTGTAAGGGTTAGGGTTAGGGTTAGTGTTAGGGTTAGGGATAGGTTGGCGAGTTTTTATTCAATTTAAGTGCACGAGATATTCTCGCGACAACTTAACGCTATCCATGAGGATGGATGTGCAGTGTTTCAATTCTATTTCAGAATCATATTCACTGTATTATGAAACGATAACTTCACAATTAACATACACTGCAGAAGTCAACTGAAAAATGTTTACTCGAGCGGGATTTGAACTCGCACCTTCGGGATACCGGTCCGCCGCTCTACCTTTAGGTTAGGTTAGGGTTAGGGTTAGGGTTAGGGTTAGGGTTAGGGTTAGGATTAGGGTTAGGGTTAGGGTTAGGGTTAGGGTTAGGTTAGGGTTAGGGTTAGGGTTAGGGTTAGGGTTAGGGATTGGAGGTGAGTTTTTATTCAATTTTAGTGCACGAGATATTCTCGCGACAACTTAATCCATCCATGAGGATGGATGTGCAGTGTTTCAATTCTATTTCTGAATCATCATCAGGGTATTATGAAACGATAAATTCACAATTAACGTACACTGCCGAAGTCAACTGTAAAATGTTTACTCGAGCGGTATTTGAACTCGCACCTTCGGGATACCGGTCCGCAACTCTACCTTTAGGTTAGGTTAGCGTTAGGGTTATGGTTAGGGTTAGGGTTAGGTTTAGGGTTAGGTTTAGGGTTAGGGTTAGGGTTAGGGATTGGAGGCGAGTTTTTATTCAATTTAAGTGCACGAGACATTCTCGCGACAACTTAAAGCTATACATGAGGATGGATGTGCAGTGTTTACATTCTATTTCAAAATCATCCTCAGTGTATTATGAAACGATAACTTCATAATTAACCTACACAGCCGAAGTCAACTGAAAAATGTTGACTCGAGCGGGATTTAAACTCGCACCTTCGGGATACCGGTCCGCCACTCTACCTTTAGGTTAGGTTAGGGTTAGGGTTAGGGTTAGGGTTAGGGTTATGGTTAGGGTTAGGGTTAGGGTTAGTGTTAAGGTTAGGGTTAGGGTTATGGTAGGGTTAGGTTAGGATTAGTGTAAGGGTTAGGGTTAGGGTTAGTGTTAGTGTTAGGGATAGGTAGGCGAGTTTTTATTCAATTTAAGTGCACGAGATATTCTCGCGACAACTTAACGCTATCCATGAGGATGGATGTGCAGTGTTTCAATTCTATTTCAGAATCATATTCACTGTATTATGAAACGATAACTTCACAATTAACCTACACTGCAGAAGTCAACTGAAAAATGTTTACTCGAGCGGGATTTGAACTCGCACCTTCGGGATACCGGTCCGCCGCTCTACCTTTAGGTTAGGTTAGGGTTAGGGTTAGGGTTAGGGTTATGGTTAGGGT
Source organism: Heliopora coerulea (assembly GCA_030142905.1). Classification (NCBI taxonomy): domain Eukaryota; kingdom Metazoa; phylum Cnidaria; class Anthozoa; order Scleralcyonacea; family Helioporidae; genus Heliopora; species Heliopora coerulea. The sequence continues at coordinate 54,319 of JASJOG010000524.1, forward strand.
TAGGGTTAGGGTTAGGGTTAGGGTTATGGTTAGGTTAGCGTTAGGGTTAGGGTTAGGGTTAAGGTTAGGGTTAGGGTTAGGGTTAGGGTTAGGGTTAGGGTTAGGGTTAGGGTTAGGGTTAGGGTTAGGGTTAGGGTTAGGGTTAGGGTTAGGGTTAGGGTTAGGGTTAGGGTTAGTGTTAGGAATTGGAGGGGAGTTTTTATTCAATTTAAGTGCACGAGATATTCGCGAGAGAACTTAACGCTATCCATGAGGATGGATGTGCAGTGTTTCAATTGTATTTCAGAATCATCCTCAGGGTATTATGAAACGACAACTTCACAATTAACCTACACAGCCGAAGTCAACTGAAAAATGTTGACTCGAGCGGGATTTAAACTCGCACCTCCGGGATACCGGTCCGCAACTCTACCTTTAGGTTAGGTTAGGGTTAGGGTTAGGGTTAGAGTTAGGGTTAGGGTTACGGTTAGGGTTAGGGTTAGGGTTAGGGTTAGGGTTAGGGTTAGGGTTAGGGTTAGGGTTAGGTTAGGGTTAGGGTTAGGGTTAGGGTTAGGGATTGGAGGTGAGTTTTTATTCAATTTTAATGCACGAGACATTCTCGCGACAACTTAACGCTATCCATGAGGATGGATGTGCAGTGTTTACATTCTATTTCAAAATCATCCTCAGGGTATTATGAAACGATAACTTCTCAATTAATCTACACAGCCGAAGTCAACTGAAAAATGTTGACTCGAGCGGGATTTAAACTCGCACCTTCGGGATACCGGTCCGCCACTCTACCTTAAGTTAGTTTAGGGTTAGGGTTAGGGTTAGGGTTAGGGTTAGGGTTATGGTTAGGGTTAGGATTAGGGTTAGTGTTAGGGTTAGGGTTAGGGTTATGGTTAGGGTTAGGTTAGGATTAGTGTAAGGGTTAGGGTTAGGGTTAGTGTTAGGGTTAGGGATAGGTAGGCAAGTTTTTATTCAATTTAAGTGCACAAGATATTCTCGCGACAACTTAACGCTATCCATGAGGATGGATGTGCAGTGTTTCAATTCTATTTCAGAATCATACACACTGTATTATGAAACAATAATTTCACAATTAACCTACACTGCAGAGGTCAACTGAAAAATGTTTACTCGAGCGGAATTTGAACTCGCACCTTCGGGATACCGGTCCGCCGCTCTACCTTTAGGTTAGGTTAGGGTTAGGGTTAGGGTTAGGGTTAGGGTTAGGGTTAGGGTTAGGGTTAGGGTTAGGGTTAGGGTTAGGGTTAGGGTTAGGGTTAGGGTTAGGGTTAGGGTTAGGGTTAGGGTTAGGGTTAGGGTTAGGGTTAGGGTTAGGGTTAGGGTTAGGGTTAGGTTAGGGTTAGGGTTAGGGTTAGGGTTAGGGTTAGGGTTAGGGTTAGGGTTAGGGTTAGGGTTAGGGTTAGGGTTAGTGTTAGGAATTGGAGGGGAGTTTTTATTCAATTTAAGTGCACGAGATATTCTCTAGAGAACTTAACGCTATCGATGAGGATGGATGTGTAGTGTTTCAATTGTATTTCAGAATTATCCTCAGGTTTTATGAGACGACAACTTCACAATTAAACTACACAGCCGAAGTCAACTGAAAATGTTGGCTCGAACGGGATTTGAACTCGCACTTTCGTGATACCGGTCCGCCGCTCTACCTGTTGAGCTATCGAGTCTACAGGGATTGGAGGCGAGTTTTTATCCAATTTAAGTGCACGAGATATTCTCGAGAGAACTTAACGCTATCCATGAGGATGGATGTGCAGTGTTTCAATTGTATTTGAGAATCATCCTCAGTGTATTATGAAACGATAACTTCACAATTAACCTACACAGCCGAAGTCAACTGAAAAATGTTGACTCGAGCGGGATTTAAACTCGCACCTTCGGGATACCGGTCCGCAACTCTACCTTTAGGTTAGGTTAGGGTTAGGGTTAGGGTTAGGGTTAGGGTTAGGGTTACGGTTAGGGTTAGGGTTAGGGTTAGGGTTAGGGTTAGGGTTAGGGTTAGGGTTAGGGTTAGGGTTAGGGTTAGGTTATGGTTAGGGTTAGGGTTAGGGTTAGGGTTAGGGATTGGAGGTGAGTTTTTATTCAATTTTAGTGCACGAGATATTCTCGCGACAACATAACGCTATACATGAGGATGGATGTGCAGTGTTTACATTCTATTTCAAAATCATCCTCAGGGTATTATGAAACGATAACTTCACAATTAACCTACACAGCCGAAGTCAACTGAAAAATGTTGACTCGAGCGGGATTTAAACTCGCACCTTCGGGATACCGGTCCGCCACTCTACCTTAAGTTAGTTTAGGGTTAGGGTTAGGGTTAGGGTTAGGGTTAGGGTTATGGTTAGGGTTTGGATTAGAGTTAGTGTTAGGGTTAGGGTTAGGGTTATGGTTAGGGTTAGGTTAGGATTAGTGTAAGGGTTAGGGTTAGGGTTAGTGTTAGGGTAAGGGATAGGTAGGCGAGTTTTTATTCAATTTAAGTGCACAAGATATTCTCTCGACAACTTAACGCTATCCATGAGGATGGATGTGCAGTGTTTCAATTCTATTTCAGAATCATATTCACTGTATTATGAAACAATAACTTCACAATTAACCTAAACTGCAGAAGTCAACTGAAAAATGTTTACTCGAGCGGGATTTGAACACGCACCTTCGGGATACCGGTCCGCCCCTCTACCTTTAGGTTAGGTTAGGGTTAGGGTTAGGGTTAGGGTTAGGGTTAGGGTTAGGGTTAGGGTTAGGGTTAGGGTTAGGGTTAGGGTTAGGGTTAGGGTTAGGGTTAGGGTTAGGGTTAGGGTTAGGGTTAGGGTTAGGATAAGGGTTAGTGTTAGGTTAGCGTTAGGGTTAGGGTTAGGGTTAGGGTTAGGGTAAGGGTTAGGGTTAGGGTTAGGGTTAGGGTTACGGTTAGGGTTAGGGTTAGGTTAGTGTTAGGGTTAGGGTTAGGGTTAGGGTTAGGGTTAGGGTTAGGGTTAGGGTTAGGGTTAGTGTTAGGAATTGGATGGGAGTTTTTATTCAATTTAAGTGCGCGAGATATTCTCGCGATAACTTAACGGTATCCATGAGGATGGATGTGCAGTGTTTCAATTCTATTTCAGAATCATCCTCAGGGTATTATGAAACGATAACTTCACAATTAACCTACACTGCCGAAGTCAACTGAAAAATTTTGACTC
>JASJOG010000524.1:70000-128146 GCA_030142905.1 Heliopora coerulea
GGTTAGGGTTAGGGTTAGGGTTAGGGTTAGGGTTAGGGTTAGGGTTAGGGTTAGGGTTAGGGATTGGAGGTGAGTTTTTATTCAATTTTAGTGCACGAGATATTCTCGCGACAACTTAATCCTATCCATGAGGATGGATGTGCAGTGTTTCAATTCTTTTTCAGAATCATCCTCAGGGTATTATGAAACGATAAATTCACAATTAACGTACACTGCCGAAGTCAACTGAAAAATGTTTACTCGGGCGGGATCTGAACTCGCACCTTCGGGATACCGGTCCGCAGCTCTACCTTTAGGTTAGGTTAGGGTTAGGGTTATGGTTAGGGTTAGGGTTAGGGTTAGGGTTAGGATTAGGGTTAGGGATAGGGTTAGGGTTAGGGTTAGGGTTAGGGTTAGGGTTAGGGTTAGGGTTAGGGTTAGGGTTAGCGTTAGGGTTAGGTTAGGGTTAGGGTTAGGGTTAGGGTTAGGGTTAGGGTTAGGGTTAGGGTTATGGTTAAGGTTAGGGTTAGGGTTAGTGTTAGGGTTAGGGTTAGGGTTATGGTTAGGGTTAGGTTAGGATTAGTGTAAGGGTTAGGGTTAGGGTTAGTTTTAGGGTTAGGGATAGGTAGGCGAGTTTTTATTCAATTTAAGTGCACGAGATATTCTCGCGACAACTTAACGCTATCCATGAGGATGGATGTGCAGTGTTTCAATTCTATTTCAGAATCATATTCACTGTATTATGAAACGATAACTTCACAATTAACCTACACTGCAGAAGTCAACTGAAAAATGTTTACTCGAGCGGGATTTGAACTCGCACCTTCGGGATACCGGGCCGCCGCTCTACTTTTAGGTTAGGTTAGGGTTAGGGTTAGGGTTAGGGTTAGGGTTAGGGTTAGGGTTAGGATTAGGGTTAGGGTTAGGGTTAGGGTTAGGGTTAGGGTTAGGGTTAGGGTTAGGGTTAGGGTTAGGGTTAGAGTTAGGGTTAGGGTTAGGGTAAGGTTAGGGTTAGGGTTAGTGTTAGGGTTAGGTTTAGGGTTAGGGATTGGAGGCGAGTTTTTATTCAATTTAAGTGCACGAGATATTCTCGCGTCAACTTAACCGTATCCATGAGGATGGATGTGCAGTGTTTCAATTGTATTTCAGAATTATCCTCAGGGTATTATGAGACGACAACTTCACAATTAACCTAAACTGCAGAAGTCAACTGAAAAATGTTTACTCGAGCGGGATTTGAACTCGCACCTTCGGGATATCGGTCCGCCGCTCTACCTTTAGGTTAGGTTAGGGTTAGGGTTAGGGTTAGGGTTAGGATTAGGGTTAGGGTTAGGGTTAGGGTTAGGGTTAGTGTTAGGAATTGGAGGGGAGTTATTATTCAATTTTAGTGCACGAGATATTCTCGCGACAACTTAATCCTATCCATGAGGATGGATGTGCAGTGTTTCAATTCTTTTTCAGAATCATCCTCAGGGTATTATGAAACGATAAATTCACAATTAACGTACACTGCCGAAGTCAACTGAAAAATGTTTACTCGGGCGGGATCTGAACTCGCACCTTCGGGATACCGGTCCGCAGCTCTACCTTTAGGTTAGGTTAGGGTTAGGGTTATGGTTAGGGTTAGGGTTAGGGTTAGGGTTAGGATTAGGGTTAGGGATAGGGTTAGGGTTAGGGTTAGGGTTAGGGTTAGGGTTAGGGTTAGGGTTAGGGTTAGGGTTAGGGTTAGGGTTATGGTTAGGGTTAGGTTAGGATTAGTGTAAGGGTTAGGATTAGGGTTAGTTTTAGGGTTAGGGATAGGTAGGCGAGTTTTTATTCAATTTAAGTGCACGAGATATTCTCGCGACAACTTAACGCTATCCATGAGGATGGATGTGCAGTGTTTCAATTCTATTTCAGAATCATATTCACTGTATTATGAAACGATAACTTCACAATTAACCTACACTGCAGAAGTCAACTGAAAAATGTTTACTCGAGCGGGATTTGAACTCGCCCTTCGGGATACCGGGCCGCCGCTCTACTTTTAGGTTAGGTTAGGGTTAGGGTTAGGGTTAGGGTTAGGGTTAGGGTTAGGATTAGGGTTAGGGTTAGGGTTAGGGTTAGGGTTAGGGTTAGGGTTAGGGTTAGGGTTAGGGTTAGAGTTAGGGTTAGGGTTAGGGTAAGGTTAGGGTTAGGGTTAGGGTTAGTGTTAGGGTTAGGTTTAGGGTTACGGATTGGAGGCGAGTTTTTATTCAATTTAAGTGCACGAGATATTCTCGCGTCAACTTAACCGTACCCATGAGGATGGATGTGCAGTGTTTCAATTGTATTTCAGAATTATCCTCAGGGTATTATGAGACGACAACTTCACAATTAACCTAAACTGCAGAAGTCAACTGAAAAATGTTTACTCGAGCGGGATTTGAACTCGCACCTTCGGGATATCGGTCCGCCGCTCTACCTTTAGGTTAGGTTAGGGTTAGGGTTAGGGTTAGGGTTAGGGTTAGGGTTAGGGTTAGGGTTAGGGTTAGGGTTAGGGTTAGGGATTGGAGGCGAGTTTTTATTCAATTTAAGTACACGAGATATTCTAGCGAAAACTTTACGCTAATCATAAGGATGGATGTGCAGTGTTTCAATTCTATTTCAGAATCATCCTCAAGGTATTATGAAACGATAACTTCACAATTAACCTACAATGCAAGTGTCAACTGAAAAATGTTGACTCGAGCGGGATTTGAACTCGCACCTTCCAGATACCGGTCCGCCGTTCTACCTGTTGAGCTATCGAGTCCACAGGGATTGGAGGCGACTTTTTATCCAATCTAAGTGCACGAGATATTCTCGAGAGAACTTAACGCTATCCATGAGGATGGATGTGCAGTGTTTCAATTGTATTTCAGAATCATCCTTAGTGTATTATGAAACGACAAGTTCACAATTAACCTACACAGCCGAAGTCAACTCAAAAATATTGACTCGAGCGGGATTTAAACTCGCACCTTCGGGATACCGGTCCGCAACTCTACCTTTAGGTTAGGTTAGGGTTAGGGTTAGGGTTAGGGTTAGGGTTACGGTTAGGGTAAGGGTTAGGGTTAGGGTTAGGGTTAGGGTTAGGGTTATGGTTAGGGTTAGGTTAGGGTTAGGGTTAGGGTTTGGGTTAGGGATAGGGTTAGGGTTAGGGTTAGGGTTAGGGATTGGAGGTGAGTTTTTATTCAATTTTAGTGCACGAGATATTCTCGCGACAACTTAATCCTATCCATGAGGATGGATGTGCAGTGTTTCAATTCTTTTTCAGAATCATCCTCAGGGTATTATGAAACGATAAATTCACAATTAACGTACACTGCCGAAGTCAACTGAAAAATGTTTACTCGGGCGGGATCTGAACTCGCACCTTCGGGATACCGGTCCGCAGCTCTACCTTTAGGTTAGGTTAGGGTTAGGGTTATGGTTAGGGTTAGGGTTAGGGTTAGGGTTAGGATTAGGGTTAGGGATAGGGTTAGGGTTAGGGTTAGGGTTAGGGTTAGGGTTAGGGTTAGGGTTAGGGTTAGGGTTAGGGTTAGGGTTAGGGTTAGGGTTAGGGTTAGGGTTAGGGTTAGGGTTAGGGTTACGGTTAGGGTTAGGGTTAGTGTTAGGGTTAGGGTTAGGGTTAGGGTTAGGGTTAGGGTTAGGGTTAGGGTTAGGGTTAGGGTTAGGGTTAGGGATTGGAGGCGAGTTTTTATTCAATTTAAGTGCACGAGATATTCTCGCGACAACTTAACGCTATCCATGAGGATGGATGTGCAGTGTTTCAATTCTATTTCAGGATCATCCTCTGGGTATTATGAAACGATAACTTCACATTTAACCTACACTGCCGAAGTCAACTGAAAAATATTTTCTCGAGCGTTATTTCAAATCGCACCTTCGGGATACCGGTCCACCGCTCTACCTGTTGAGCTATCGAGTCCACAGGGATGGGAGCGAGTTTTATCCAATCTAAGTGCACGAGATATTCTCGAGAGAACTTAACGCTATCCATGAGGATGGATGTGCAGTGTTTCAATTCTATTTCAGAATCATCCTCAGGGTATTATGAAACGATAACTTCACAATTAACCTACACTGCCGAAGTCAACTGAAAAACGTTGACTCGAGCGGATTTGAACTCGCACCTTTGGGATACCGGTCCGCCGCTCTACCTATAGGTTAGGTTCGGGTTAAGGTTAGGGTTAGGGTTAGGGTTAGGGTTAGGGTTAGGGTTAGGGTTAGGGTTAGGGTTAGGGTTAGGGTTAGAGTTAGGGTTAGGGTTAGGGTAAGGTTAGGGTTAGGGTTAGTGTTAGGGTTAGGTTTAGGGTTAGGGATTGGAGGCGAGTTTTTATTCAATTTAAGTGCACGAGATATTCTCGCGACAACTTAACGCTATCCATGAGGATGGATGTGCAGTGTTTCAATTGTATTTCAGAATTATCCTCAGGGTATTATGAGACGACAACTTCACAATTAACCTAAATTGCAGAAGTCAACTGAAAAATGTTTACTCGAGCGGGATTTGAACTCGCACCTTCGGGATATCGGTCCGCCGCTCTACCTTTAGGTTAGGTTAGGGTTAGGGTTAGGGTTAGGGTTAGGGTTAGGGTTAGGGTTAGGGTTAGGGTTAGGGTTAGGGTTAGTGTTAGGAATTGGAGGGGAGTTATTATTCATTTTAAGTGCACGAGATATTCGCGAGAGAACTTAGCGCTATCCATGAGGATGGATGTGCAGTGTTTCAATTGTATTTCAGAATCATCCTTAGTGTATTATGAAACGACAAGTTCACAATTAACCTACACAGCCGAAGTCAACTCAAAAATATTGACTCGAGCGGGATTTAAACTCGCACCTTCGGGATACCGGTCCGCAACTCTACCTTTAGGTTAGGTTAGGGTTAGGGTTAGGGTTAGGGTTAGGGTTAGGGTTACGGTTAGGGTTAGGGTTAGGGTTAGGGTTAGGGTTAGGGTTAGGGTTATGGTTAGGGTTAGGTTAGGGTTAGGGTTAGGGTTAGGGTTAGGGTTAGGGTTAGGGTTAGGGTTAGGGTTAGGGTTAGGGTTAGGGATTGGAGGTGAGTTTTTATTCAATTTTAGTGGACGAGATATTCTCGCGACAACTTAATCCTATCCATGAGGATGGATGTGCAGTGTTTCAATTCTTTTTCAGAATCATCCTCAGGGTATTATGAAACGATAAATTCACAATTAACGTACACTGCCGAAGTCAACTGAAAAATGTTTACTCGGGCGGGATTTGAACTCGCACCTTCGGGATACTGGTCCGCAGCTCTACCTTTAGGTTAGGTTAGGGTTAGGGTTATGGTTAGGGTTAGGGTTAGGGTTAGGGTTAGGATTAGGGTTAGGGATAGGGTTAGGGTTAGGGTTAGGGTTAGGGTTAGGGTTAGGGTTAGGGTTAGGGTTAGGGTTAGGGTTAGGGTTAGGGTTAGGGTTACGGTTAGGGTTACGGTTAGGGTTAGGGTTAGTGTTAGGGTTAGGGTTAGGGTTAGGGTTAGGGTTAGGGTTAGGGTTAGGGTTAGGGTTAGGGATTGGAGGCGAGTTTTTATTCAATTTAAGTGCACGAGATATACTCGCGAGAACTTAACGCTATCCATGAGGATGGATGTGCAGTGTTTCAATTCTATTTCAGAATCATCCTCTGGGTATTATGAAACGATAACTTCACATTTAACCTACACTGCCGAAGTCAACTGAAAAATGTTTTCTCGAGCGTTATTTCAAATCGCACCTTCGGGATACCGGTCCACCGCTCTACCTGTTGAGCTATCGAGTCCACAGGGATGGGAGCGAGTTTTATCCAATCTAAGTGCACGAGATATTCTCGAGAGAACTTAACGCTATCCATGAGGATGGATGTGCAGTGTTTCAATTCTATTTCAGAATCATCCTCAGGGTATTATGAAACGATAACTTCACAATTAACCTACACTGCCGAAGTCAACTGAAAAACGTTGACTCGAGCGGATTTGAACTCGCACCTTTGGGATACCGGTCCGCCGCTCTACCTATAGGTTAGGTTCGGGTTAACCCTATTTCACATGGGGGGGGGCTTTTTTGGCCCCCCCCACCTATACTTTGTTCCATAAAATTTGAACCGTTTGTCCAATTCGGCTGAAATTTTGTGACTTTTAATATTTTTTTATTGCGGTTATTTTGCTATAAAGAAGTTTTAAAATTTTTCACGTTTTCCGGGGGTAATTCCACTTTTGTCGCCAGGGGGTGAAAAATCACTTTTTGCGGTTTTACAATCTTTGGTTTTATTTTTGTCTGATTAGATTTTTTGGACAATAATGTTGAATTTTTTTTGCCTGCCAATTGCATCTTAGGTCTAAGACAAATTTGAATGCGCAATCATCATTTTTATTTTTTTTCAGCGGGTAAAATTCAATTCCGGCTGTTATTTTTTGAACTCAAACATTCTAATGTTTTTCTCAAACTTTGACGTCTTTTTTTATTTTTTGTCACACTGATTTATTACTACATCTTCAATTTAGTTCTATGTTTGTCTTTTTCAACTGGAAAATGCAGTCTCGGGAGTAAACACAATGAGTTACTTTCACGTATTCTGTAATTAGTAATTAGTGGAATACAAATCACAGGCAAAACGTTTCTTTTATACAAATCTTCAAAGCTTCCCTTTTGTATGAAAGTGTTAGTTGAATCCATTATTGATATTTTGATGTATAGAAAGAAGTGTAAAACAGATTAGAAACCCTACTTATCTGAGGTATTGAAAAAGGTGTGAAAAGTTACAAAAGTTACAACAAGTGACAGTACGTCGAACAACCAGCAGCACTTGAAGCTCCAAGTGATCGAAAAAGATGCTTTTACTGCATCAAACAGTTGAAGGGAAAGCCTCATTACAAGGAACAAAAGAACAAACGTGGCAAATCTAAGCATTGTTGTCCATCTTGTCAAAGAACAATATGAACAAAGCATGCAAGCTACGTATGTAATGAATGTATTGAAAAATTCCACATATAGACATGAACAGACCCCCAGCAAAGACACTTGAAAAAAATTTTTTGTAGATATTTTGATGTTTTTTGACTAGTAATATATTTTTCTAACATATCCCAAAGTTTCATGCATTTCCCATTTCCCGTTCTCAAAATAATTAGGGGGGGCCAAAAAAGCCCCCCCCCCATGTGAAATAAGGGCATACCGAAATGCCATGTTAAATAGGGTTAAGGTTAGGGTTAGGGTTAGGGTTAGGGTTAGGGTTAGGGTTAGGGTTAGGGTTAGGGTTAGGGTTAGGGTTAGGGTTAGGGTTAGGGTTATGGTTAGGGTTAGGGTTAGGGTTAGGGTTAGGGTTAGGGTTAGGGTTAGGGTTAGGGTTAGGGTTAGGGTTAGGGTTAGTGTTAGGAATTGGAGGGGAGTTTTTATTCAATTTAAGAGCACGAGATATTCTCGCGATAACTTAACGCTATCCATCAGGATGGATGTGCAGTGTTTCAATTCTATTTCAGAATCATCCTCAGGGTATTATGAAACGATAACTTCACAATTAACCTACATTGCCGAAGTAAACTGAAAAATGTTTACTCGAGCGGGATTTCAACTCGCACCTTCGGAATACCGGTCCACCGCCCTACCTGTTGAGCTATCGAGTTCACAGAGATGGGAGCGAGTTTTATCCAATCTAAGTGCACTAGATATTCTCGAGAGAACTTAACGCTATCCATGAGGATGGATGTGCAATGTTTCAATTCTATTTCAGAATCATCCTCAGGGTATTATGAAACGATAACTTCACAATTAACCTACACTGTTGAAGTCAACTGAAAAACGTTGACTCGAGCGGGATTTGAACTCGCACCTTTGGGATACCGGTCCGCCGCTCTACCTGTTGAGCTGACTTTATCTTTCCCAGGTGATTTCCATTTGTGTGCTTTAGTAAGGGCACAATTTACATCTTCAGATGTAATGTCCTCCCAAGCTTGTTCTGGGACATTAACATTCTTAACTTCTGAGTTCTTTATCCATTTAGCATCTATATTATATTCTTTGTCACTAGTCCAGATATTTCTCAAAAATTTCTTGACCTCTTCAATAGCTGGGGTATCTCTAACAGTAATTGTTTCTCTACCCACTTCCCTATAAAACTTTTTGGCATCCGACTTAAATATCTGGCTTGCCTGTAGAATTTCGATTGCTTCTCAAATCGGCGAACTCTTTGAGCTTTTAATTGTTCCTTTTGTTTGATGGTTTCTTTAACTTCGAGAATGTTATCACTATCCAGATTGTATTTCTTTTACAACTTTCTGCAGGTTCGGCCTTTAACACTTACTCCTTTTTTGAGTTCAGTTAAAATGGACAATTAACGCCTCATTTGCTCAATCTCTTTCTCGATCTTTTCTTTCCAAACTGGTTTCTTTCTTTTCATCTGCTTTCTTTGCTTCTTATTAGAGCATTTTAGGGATATTGTCTTAGCTATCGCGTACATGATCTTATTGAGACCTGTGATGTCTGGTTTAGTGGACACGATCATTTGTCTGATTACCCAGCCTTATCGTCTTTTTATTTTTGTTGTTGTTTTGTATTTTAGAAAGATGTTCTCTATCATTCATATCGGTATGTTTTACTTTTTCTAATTCCTCCAAAATCTCTATTCGAGTTTTTTCGATCTCAACCGCTTCATCATCCCTAAAAATTATCCTTACCATTGCTGGTACCGATTCATTCTCTGCAACATCATTTTCTACTACTGAGCCACGAATGACACTTTCTTCATCCTCTAGCGTAATTTCATCACCTTCAAGCCCACGTTCCACTTCATCATATCTCTCGTTCCTCAACTTCTTGATGTATGAGTGGAAAAAGAACATTTTAGAAGCATTTGGAAAGTCTGGCAGGGCTATTTGGTATTCACCCTATTCTAATCTTACTTCTAGCTTTTAATCGAATAACATCTATGAGGCCAATTTCTAAACATAATCATACTTTCTCATGCAGTGCTCCAATCAATCAACTTTTGATTTTATTCTCGTCTCTTGACCAAACACATAATTAATTTTAGAACGTTTGGCGAGGTTTGGCAAAGATTCGATAAATGCAACTTACTGCAACCTCCCCACTTTCACTCTTTGTTTCACTAATCGTCTTATCTTGACGAGATAAACCGTTTATTCTGACTTTGAGAAATGTTCATTGAAAATTCTCGAATCGATAAAATTCGTGTTGTTTTATGATTTGGCGGATAGTCTTAATTCAAAGGGCTCCACACCTTCTTTAATTTCTCAACAATTAAACGGCGCTGTTGACGAGAAAAGATTAAAATCTACCAGTTTATACATTCGAGAGGGCGAATTGTTCTGGAAGGGAGGTTACGATGGCCTGCAAGAGTTGATTAAAACCGATTTTAATCTGAGTGGAAAATGGCTGTTATCCGGCGGAGAGTCAAAAGAATTTATTCATCACGATTTTGTGTTGAAATGGCAGGGGAAATTAAAACAACGCTTAATTGTAGTGAAAGATAACCAAAATAACTACCTTACAAACGGGCTAAAACGCTATGCTAGTGAAATGGACGATGAAAATACTTGTTTTGGCAGCGAAGCGAGCGAGGATGAATTGGTCGAACACATGATCGATGAAAATGAAAGTATAAAAGCATCCTGCCATAATGAAGCCCATAATCAACTAGACTTGAATAAAATAATGAATATGATATCTGAAATCAAGGAAACACACGAGAAAGAAAGGCAAAATGCTATTGCACATGCGGCTAAATCCGAAGAAACTAATAAAGCTTTGATCGAAGGACAAACCAAGATGGCGGCCGAAATACAAGCACTGAAATCAACCGTGGAAAAACTTGAAAATGAAAACACATGTATAAAAATGGTTCTGGATATCAAGCAAGACGAATGGCTAAAAGTCCAAAAGAAAAAAGACTCAAGTTTAAAAAGGAATGAACGGAAATCTACAATTTCTGTCCAAAATAGCTTCGCAGGACTTGAAATCGAAGACAGTCAATACACGAGCTTCCCAGAGATTGTAGAAATCGACAAGGAAACAAAGAAGCCTAGTCGTAAAAACAAGGGTAATCCTTCGAAACATAATGCTAATCACCCGAAAGTCAGCAAAACCCGTGGCAATGCTACAACAAAACCCCAAGACCCAGCCAAACCACATGAGAAAATGACCCTTGTCATTGGTGACTCAATGGTAAAAAACATTATGAGTAAGAAGATTGAAAGGGCAGCTGGACACAAGTCGGTCTGTCACTCATACAGTGGAGCCAGAGTAAAACAGATAGAAGAGAAGTTAAGGAATGATGGTGATGGGCATTATGACAGTGTCATCCTTCATGTTGGTACTAATGACTTAGCTCATGCTGATGCTTACAAAGTGGCAAAGGATATGGATGATCTTATCAATGAAGTGAAAACCCACACAAAAAAGATAGCTGTCTCCAATGTCATCCAAAGGTATGATGGTAGAGTCAATTCCAATAAAATAGACCAGTATAACAAATTATTAGAAAACTTATGTCTTAAACATAATCCGTTCGTCCGTCGATTCGACGATGACCATCAAGACATCCCGGTTTGGGGTTAGGACGGGGGGGTCTGTGGGTTCGGAGGTGACTCCGCAGGCCGATCTGGGCTTTGAAGAACCGTTGGCAGTATGGACATGGAATGGTGGCAGGTACAGGAGGGTTGCTAGCTCTGTCCTTCCGGGCCTGCCTGCATTGCTCAGCTGTGGAGATTCTGTGATCTTCGTAAGCCTGTGCGCCGCTGTGGACAGAAGCCCGCCATCCACATCTGTCAGTTGCTTCCATCACCCATGTGTCAGGGTTGATGTCGAATGCTAAGATTTCAGATTGTCTTTGAAGCGTTTTTTCGGTGTTCCCAGCGAACGTTTGCCCTGTGCCAGCTCACCAAAAAGAAGTTGCTTGGGGAGTCTTTCATCCGACATTCGAGCCACATGCCCTGCCCAGCATAGCTGTGACTGCTTGAGCATGGTGAAGATACTGGGCAGGCCTGCGCGGGTGAGGACCTCAGTGTCAGGGATCTTGTCTTGCCACCTTATGCCGAGTAGTTTTCTGAGACTGGTTGTATGGAAATAGTTGAGCTTTCTGACATGGCGTCGGTAAACTGTCCAGGTCTCACAACCATACAGCAATGTGGTTAGGACCACTGCACGATACACAAGGATCTTGGTCTCGATCGCGATGCCTCTTCTGTTCCATACATTGTTGTATAGTCTGCCAAAGGCAGTGCTTGCCTTGGCTAGTCTGGCGTTCACCTCATCATCAATGACCACATTCCTGGACAGTGTGCTTCCCAGGTAAGTGAATTTGTCCACCACATTCAGACGCTGATCGTTGACAATGATGTTGGGCTCAACGTATGGTTTCCCAGGGGCTGGCTGGTGCATCACCTCTGTCTTTTTTGTACTGATTATCAGGCCAAAGTTGTTGCAGGCGGTGGAGAATTTGTCAACAGTATGTTGCATGCTGGCTTCAGATATAGTGTTGAGAGCACAGTCGTCCGCAAACAAGAGTTCGTTGACGGTACCGGACTGAACTTTAGTTTTTGCTTGTAGCCTCCTGAGGTTGAAGGTGGAGCCATCGAAACGCCACCTAATGCCAATTCCTGTGTCGGAGTCAGCGAAGGCATCCGTAAGCATGGCCGAAAACATGAGGATGAACAGTGTCGGAGCCAGGACACAACCTTGCTTGACGCCGTTGGATACTGAGAACGGCTCTGATGTTTCTCCGCTGTCTTGGACTCTGGCCAGCATACCATCATGAAACTGGCGAACGATGGTGGTGAACTTTCTGGGGCAGCCATATTTCGCCATGATTTTCCAGAGTCCTTCTCTGCTGACCGTATCAAACGTTTTGGTCAGATCAACATAGGTGGAGTACAGGTCGGTGTTCTGTTCCTGACATTTCTCTTGGAGCTGCCTGGCAGCAAACACCATGTCGATCGTCCCACGTTCTTTCCGGAAGCCGCATTGACCTTCAGGCAGAAGGCCTTCCTCCAAATGTTCGATGAGGCGGTTGAGGAGAACTCTTGCCAGTGTTTTGCCTGCGATTGAGAGAAGTGAGATGCCGCGATGGTTGTCACAGGCCTGCCGGTTTCCTTTTCGTTTGTACAGATGGATTATCAAGGCATCCTTAAAGTCCTGGGGCACTGTCTCCTGCTCCCAGATGAGTTGGAACAGCTGGCAGAGCTTTTCAACCAGGGCAGTGCCTCCTTCTTTGTAGACTTCGGCTGGGATGGAGTCTGAGCCAGGTGCTTTTCCGCTGGATAGGAGGTGGACTGCTTTCTGGGTCTCTTCCAGTGTTGGCACATCGTCCAGAGACTCGTTGGTGGGGACTTGGGAAAGACGCTCGATGGCTTCATTGTTGATGCTGGATGGGCGGTTAAGGACACTGTTAAAATGTTCAGCCCATCTGTCAAGAATTTTTTCTTTCTCCGTGATCAGGGATGCTCCGTCAGCACTGAGAAGTAGGGAGGTTCCGGATGATGAGGGGCCGTAGATTTCCTTCAGAGCACTGTAAAAAAGATAGCTGTCTCCAATGTCATCCAAAGGTATGATTGTAGAGTCAATTCCAATAAAATAGACCAGTATAACAAATTATTAGAAAACTTATGTCTTAAGCATAATGTTACCCTCTTAAATAAAAGTAACATAGATGAGTCTCGACTAAATGGCTCAAAACTGCATCTCAACCGATTTGGCGATATATCACTTGGAAGTGCTTTTTGTTCATATGTGAGATCACTTAGAGCTAGAACCCCAAGTACTTTGCAGGTTTCTGTAAATAGTAGAAATGACCATTTTTTGTCCAAAGTTTATGGTCATCGGATCAGAGAGTGAATAACTCATCTCAATCATGACAGACGAATGCCAACATGATACCTAGTGTAGATAATTCTGATAATATGAGCAGCGATTTTTACAACTGTCTTAGCTCAATCCCTAAAGAAAGAGGTTTTAAAATGGCTTTCCTAAATATTGTTAGCTTACCCAAAAAAATTGATGGAATAAGATATTCAATGTCAAGCAAAAACATTGACTTGATTGCTTTCAATGAAACACGATTTGATTCAAGTATAAGTGATAATTTACTTCACTTGAATGATTATGATATAATCAGGAAAGACAGATCACGAAATGGGGGTGGAGTTTGTATCTACTTGCCCAGCTCCATAAACTACAACATAAGAAATGATCTGATTCCTTCTGAACTAGAGGCTGTTTGCATAGAGATTATCAAACTGCATAGCAAACCATTTCTAGTCACAACAATCTATACACCACCCAATGCATCAGCCGATTTCTTTGAGCATCTTGAAAATTTGATCAAAACTATTGATGATGAAAATAAAGAATTTTATATTCTTGGTGATTTAAACTGTGATATGTTAAAGACAGGTAAAGATGAAAATATGCCAATAAAGAAAATTAAATCTTTATATGAATTGTATCAATTGTCACAATTGATTCAAGAAGCTACCCGAGTAACTATGACAACCTCCTCCCTTATTGACCATATAGTTACTAATACTCCAGAAAAAGTTTTTGATTCTGGTGTTATCTATACTGGAATAAGTGACCATAGTTTAGTTTTTCCAATCAGAAAGATCTCTGTTGTTAAGAAACTAGAAAACAGTTGAAATTAGAAATATGAAGAAATTTGATACCCAAGAGTTTGTTGAGGATCTGATGCAACAACAGTGGGAAAATGTGTATTTTCTGGCTGAAACCCCAAATGCAAAAATGGGAAATTTGGAAAATGCTATTCTTAGAAGTCTTAGATAAACATGCACCTCGTCAACACAAAACGATTAGAACAAGACGAGTCCCTTGGATTACAAGCTCCATAAAAGAACTTATTAATAACAGGGACAAGCTTAAAAGGAAAGCCATTATTACAGGTCTCAAAAATGATTGGTTAAATTACCAAAGAACCAGGAATAAAGTAAATATAGAACTAAGAAATGCCAAGAAAAATTACTATTCCACGAAAATTGCTGGTGATAAGTCCAATCCCAAGGAGGCTTGGAAGACTATAAACAGTTTATTGGGAAGACAAAACAAACCAACAATTGTAAATGAGCTAAAACTTGGTGAAAATAATTTAACTAACCCCAAAGATATTGCAGAGGGTTTTAATGATTATTTTTCAAATATTGGCCCAAATTTAGCTAGCCAAATTGATACTTCAAATTTCAACTTGGAAACTTATGTCAAAAATGCCAAATCAGAATTCACTGCATTCCAGCCAGTCACGGTCAATAACGACGTCTATCAACTTCTGACTCGTTTTTCAAGCAACAAAGCCCCAGGTGTCGACAAAATTTCTTGTAAAATTATTAAGATTGCTTCACCTGCTATTTCAGATTCACTGACACATATTTTTAATCACGCCATAACTGTGTCCTCGTTCCCTGATGAATGGAAAACGCTAGAGTAATACCTCTATACAAAAATGGCCTACGAAGTGTGGCAGGAAATTACAGACCAATTTCTGTTCTGCCAGCCATTAGCAAAATCATGGAAAAAATTCTGTATGATCAACTGTACAGTTACTTATCCAAATTTAGACTTTTAAGTGATAGTCAATTTGGTTTTCGAAAGTTTCATTCTACAACTACAACATTATTAGACTGTACAAATGACTGGTATGTGAATTTAGACAGAAAAATGTTTAACCTGGTTGTCCTAATTGACTTAAAAAAAGCATTCGATACAGTTGATCACCAAATTTTATTGAGAAAATTGGAGCTGTACGTTGTAAAAGGCCAGGCTTTATCTTTGCTCAACTCATATCTCTCAAATCGAAGTCAGAAATCCCAAATAAATGGGTTTTTGTCATCAGAAAAAATGATTAGATGTGGTGTGCTACAAGGTTCTATATTAGGGCCACTATTCTTTTTATTGTACATAAATGATTTGCCCCAATGTCTATCTAAAACAAAACCTAGGTTATTTGCTGATGACACAAACCTAACAGCCTCTGGGGACTCCATAACTAGTCTTGAAGCTGCAGTGAATTCTGATTTAGAAAACCTTAGAAAATGGCTAATTGCCAATAAACTTAGTCTCAATGTCGCCAAAACTGAATTTATATTAATTGGCTCAAAACAAATGATTAAAAGTATTTCAAACTTGCAACCAAATGTGGAAATTGAAAACAAACAAATTAAACAAGTGTACGAGTGCAAAACTCTTGGAGTGACAGTCGACCAGTATTTGTCGTGGAAGAGTAACACTGAAAATATTTGCAAGAAAATAACATCAGGAATTTCTGCACTTAGGCGATTAAAGGATTTTGTTGATAGGCAAACACTTCTTTCCGTTTATAATGCTATTGTTCGCCCATACTTCGATTACTGCTTTGAAGTATGGGATGTGTTCAGTGAAACACAATCAAAGCGACTTCAAAAACTCCAAAATAGATCTGCTCGAATTATTATGAACATGAGCAATGACACAGATCATTCTGTAGCATTGCAAGCATTGGGCTGGAAGACACTTAAAGCAGAAAGGAAGATAGCCAAGGCAAAAATGATGTATAAATTATTAAATAACATTGGTCCTCATTCACCTGTAAAAGTGAGATGACTACTTATAATCTTGGAAACATTTCAAGTAGTCTTTGTTTACCGAAACCGCGTACTAATAATTTAAAAAAAAGTTTTATGTACGATGGATCATTCCTTTGGAATTCTATTCCTAAGGAAATAAAAGAGAACAAATCCCTTTCTTCCTTTCGAACGAAAATCGCTGCTCACATTGATAATTAAAGCAAATATATTCATCTGTAAATACATTATTACCTCGTATATTACATCTTATATCTTCATACTTAATACAATATTTTTATACTATATCTTACATTTTGTAAATAGCTTTTAAAAACGTTTCGTATTTGCTGTATACTTCTACCTCGTTGGAAATCCTCGCTGGAAATCCTCGCTGGAACGCCCCTCGTGGAAATCAGCTTCAGTTGACGAGGTCAGCGTGTTTAAATAAAGTTATCTATCTATCTATCTATCTATCTATCTATCTATCTATCTATCTATCTATCTATCTATCTATCTATCTATCTATCTATCTATCTATCTATATCTACCTATATTTGGTTTTCACCAATTCTAACTTTGTAGATTTTTGGCGTATGACTGCAAGGAGACAAATTTCGAAACATTGCCATACTTTCTCATCCAGTCCTCCAATCAATGAACTATTTATTTTAGTCTCATCTCTTGTCGAAACATATCATTTTAGAACGATTGGCGAGGTTTGGCAAGGATTCGATAAGTGTAACAAACTGCAGCCTCCCCACCTTCACTCTTCGTTTCACTAATCGTCTTATCTCGACAAGATAAAGCGTTTTTTATGACTTTGAGAAATTTTCACTGCAACTTGTCGAATCGATGTAGTTTGATTTGTTTTATGATATTTGAGTGAAGAAAAACATTTTAGAAGCATTAAGAAAGTTTGGCATGGCTATTTGGTTTTCACTCAATTCTAACCTTACTTCTAGCTTATAATCGTATAACATGTAAGAGGCCAATTTCTAAATTTTATTATTATTATTATTATTATTATTATTTAAATTTATTTTACAACGGTAACCCTTCAGCGATAAGATACTGGTCTTCAAGAGGCCGTTTCTCTAAATACAGTACATCTATACCTAAGTATTTACACTCTTGTACTAATAACTATGTATACTTAAAAATATAAAAATACTACAAACGTTTAATTTTTGAAAACACTGAAATATTTAGTGCTATTAGATATTTTAGTTAACTTAACGTGAGATTTGTCTCTAAATTATTATAATGATTTCTAAGTAAAGTTTTTAATGAGTTGACGGAGAGATGGTCATACCCGCCTAGAATTACTGGTGGGAGATCATTCCAAGATATAGCTCCACGATATGAGAAACTTTTTCGTAAGCAATTCGTTTTTGGCTTTTTTAAATAAAGTTTTCTATTGTTACTTCTCAATTGATGTGAATCACAATGACTAGTGATAAACAAGTCTGATAAGTAACTGGGAGTTATGCCTCGTAACGCCTTGAATGTCAAAATGTTCTCCCGTTTTTTAAGAATATTTTTTATCGGTTCCCATTGCAGCTTATTAAAAACCGCTGTTGATCTTATTTTGTAATTAGAACCCGTTATCACTCGAGCAGCTTGCTTTTGTAATTTATATAGTTTTTCGGTGTGTGCGCAATTGCCATCATTCCATACATTCGAGCAATAGGTGAAGTGGGGTAGAACGAGTGAATTGAAAATATTTAAGAGTGCTTCGTGAGTTACAAATTGTTTTGCTCTTAACAGCGCAATAGCTTTCGAAATTTTTTTTTCATTGAACATCATTGTGTTCATTCCACTTTAGATTTTCATCAATAATTACTTTTAAAACTTTCTTATTAGACACTAATTGTATAATGTGGTTGCCAAGAGTGATACTAGGATTATTGGAAAATTCGTTGTCTCTGTCTGGATCCGACAAACATAAATTTCGTTTTCTCTTCATTCAATGTTAACTTATTGGCAGTTAGCCATTTGTGTACGTTATCCAGATCAAAGTTAAGTTTGCTTTCAATGTCTGCGGGCGACTCTCCATGACAAGATAAATTCGTGTAGTCCGCAAACATTGATGCTAGAGTTTTATCAAGACAATTTGGAAGATCATTGATGTATAAGAGGAAGAGTAACGGACCAAGATTTGACCCCTGAGGAACACCACAAGTAATATCTTTAGGCTCTGACAATGCATTCTGATGAATACATACTTGCTTCCTTCCTGTTCCATGAAGATAGGATTGAAATAGCTTTAAAGCAGTTTCTCTGATTCCGTAGCATTCTAGTTTGGGTAAAAGAATTTTATGGTTTTACAGTATCGAAAACTTTTTTGAGATCTAGAAATAGAATGCCATTTACTAGACCATTGTCCATATTTATAAGGCATTGGTTTGTAAATTGTAATAATGATGTTTCGGTTGAATGAATGGGACGGAATCCTGATTGCTGATTTGAAATAACTTTATTGTCATTAAGAAAGTGAAATACTTGATCATAAATAAGCATCTCAAAAATTTTTGCGACATCACCGAAATAGGTCTATAATTTATTTCCACAGTCTGTTTTTTCTCCCGACTTATAAATAGGAATAGTTTTAGCATGTTTCATTTCATCAGGAAAAATGCCGGTATTCAAAATAAGATTGAAAACGACAAGCAGGGATTCGTGTATAGAATTCCCTGCTGCCCGAAGTAATTTGCTGGAAATCTTATCAGGACCTGTTGCTTTATTTGCTTTCATCTTCTTTAATGTATGCACCAAATCTGCTTTGGTAATATTTTTGAATTTGAAGACGTTAGTTCCAGGAGTCACATAGCTTAAGGGGTCACGGTCGATTTGAGGAATATCATCGGCAAGTTTTGATCCTATTTTGCAATAGAAGTTGTTAAACTTGTTAGCAATATTTTCATCTCCAGTCACCTTATTTTGATTAATTGTTATTTCATTTATTGTAGAGGTCTTTGATTTCTTATTAAGTAACTCATTTATGATCTTCCAGCTATCCTTGCTGTTTGTGCTGTTTTGAAGATTGGTTTTATAGTATGTTGTTTAGACATTTTTAATGAGACGGTTAACTTGATTTCTGCATTTCTTATATGCTTCATGATATGCTGGTGAATTAAGACTTACTACTTTCTTTTTCAGATAATCCCTGCGGTAACTCAAGTTCTTTATTTCGTTAGTAAGCCACGGTTTATATTCACTTTTGACTTTTCTTAATCGCAGAGGTGCATGTTGGTCAGCGATGTGGAGAAAAATCTCTTTCCACTCATGCCACGCTATATTGGGATCCGTGTGATGATCGAAATTGCTAAAAGCTTCTCTTAGATTATTTTGAAATTCAATAGTGTTAAAATATTTGAATTGTCTTGTCTCGATTAGTTTAGGGTTTCCTCTAGGGATTCCTATCTTTCTGCATATGTAAATAAGATTATAATCACTGATCCCCAAGTCCATGACTCCTGAATCTATTGTTCTAGTATCATCAATTCTAATAAGTATGAGATCTATTAAGGTTTTGGTTGAAGTAGTTATCCTAGTAGGTTTGACAATGTGTTGTTGTAGTTGATAGATGTCTATTACATCCTTTAACTTTTTAATGTTGGGGTTATTATTATCTTTACTTAGCATATCACAGTTAAAATCCCCGGTTGTGATTACTTCTTTGTTTTCATTATCAATTTCTTGTACGAATTTTTCAAAACGATCAAATAGATCAATTTTGGAGGCTGGTGGGGAATACCATGTAGAGATCAATACGGGTTTGCTTTTCGGTTTCTTAATTTCGAGACATATCCCTTCCACATTTACGGGCGTTAAATTGCCTCGTTCAACATATGGAATATTATTGCGTAGGTATATTGCAACGCCGCCTCCATTTCGATTTCTATCTTTTCTTACTATTTCATAACCGTCAATTTCAACCTCTGTTTCGTATCTAGGATTGTCAAGTCTCGTCTCATTAATACATAGAACTTCAAAGGAGTTCTCATGTATAAAGATTCTGAGTTCATCGATATATTTAGTTAAGCTAGTGATATTTAGATGGCCAATTTTAAATCCTTTTAATTTCAGATAAATAACTTTGCTCTGGTGGGGTAACGGGTTTTTTGAGGTCAAATCGTTGTCTAGGGAGCTATATTCTGGTTCTATTAGTCAATTTCTAACTAAATAATATTTAATATTTTTAGCAAGAGCTCCAGAACCTTTCTTGCTCAAATGAGTACCGTAATTGTTTAGGTGAAATCGGTCAATGTTTTTGTTATCTATAAAATCCCAATTATGTTTTGCACACAATTTGTTGAGTAATTCATTATAACAGGCTGCCTTACCAGCAATTCTTGCTTCATCATTCCTTACTATAATTGAGGAGAAATTCAATTTGATATCGTTGTTTCCACGTCGGATAGCTTCACCTAGGCCAGCAACAGATTGAGCCAAAATGCTTGGGGATTTGCTTTTAAGATCGTTTGTACCAATGTGTAGAATAATTCGTTCAGGACGCGTTTTCAATGTTGGTTGAACGTAGTGTACCATATCATTTGTTGTTGCACCCGGGAACGTTTTGATCGTTATTCTGTGGTTGAGACCATTTTGTAGTTTTTTCGGGTCTAGGTGCTTCAGCATAGAGTCTCCTAAAATAGCAGTTCTTGATCTCGAACGCTCAGTTGGTCTAGTTGACTGCTTGTTGTCGTCCTCAATAGACCCAGAATGGGAAGGTTTGGCCTCGTTCGGTCTGCCTGATTGCACGTCCCGGGGTTTATTTGCCTTGGAATGGGAAGGTTCTACTTCATCCGGTTTGCCAATTTGCTCGTCCCGGAATTTATTAATTGATTTACCATTACTTTTGGACATAAGATGATTAGTACAGTTGTCTACCTTACTTGAGACATCTACCTCCCTGTCAACACCGTCTTCACTATCGCTGTCGCTAAGTACTAATTCCATGTTGCTATTAATTGTCACGTCATCTTCAATATTTAGAACTTCGTACTTGTTTTGGTGTTGAAATGTGATGTCCGTGTTAGCATTAGTTCTTCTTACAGTGGACCAGGAATAACTGTTGATTTTATCCAGTTGCTATTTATACTTTTTTTCATAGTCTCTTTGGAGCAATGTCATCGCTGTTCTAAGGCTCAACTTTTCATTGTCCAGGTCTTTTATTTTCGTATTTAAACCAGACATTACGTAGGCCAGGTTGTTATTACGCTCTTGGAGAACATGAATCTCCTCTTTTAACTTTTGGTTTTCAGCTTTCTACATTTTGATCATTTCTCGGTTACAACAGCTACAATTTCTCATTCTTTCCATGCTACTGACCTTAGAGAAGAGGTTGTTGAATTTATTGCAAATTTCAGATTCAAGAGACTTTGAGGTAGTCAGAACTTTGTCTTGATGAGTTTGGGGTTCAGGTGTAGAGTCATTTCCCAGAGGGATATTTTTATTTGATTCTTTATGCAAATTATCGTTGTCTTCATCTCTGATGTCTTCATCAACTTCGTATTCTTGTATATTGTAATTTTGTTTTCTTCCCTTCACTTGAATTAAGGAAAGAAGCTTGGATTGAACTTCGTTGCTTTCTCTTCTTTAAGCGTAACAGAGCCATTTCCTTGGTACCATCTTACTGTTAATCTTTGTCCCTCTCCCATCTTACAGCTTGTTTTACGGATAATCATACTTTCTCATCCAGTGTTCCTATCAATGAACTTTTGATTTTATTCTCATCTCTGATCCAAACAAATCATTTTGGAATGATTGGTGAGGTTTGGCAAAGATTCGATAAGTACAACTATCTACAGCCTCCCACTTTCGCTCGTGGTTTCACTAATCGTTTTATTTCGATGAGACAAAGCGTTTTTTCCGACTTTGAGAAATTTTCACTGCAACTTGTCGAATCCATGAAATTTTATTTGTTTTATGATGTTTGAGTGGAAAAGAACATTTTCGGAGCAGTGGAAAAGTTTGGCAGACTTATTTGGTTTTCACTCAAATCTAACCTTACTTCTAGCTTTGATCTGGATAATATATTAAAAAACCAATTTCTAAGCCTTGCCATAAATTCTCAACAAGTGGTCCAATCAATGAACTTTTGACTTTATTTTCATCTCTGACCCAAACACACCATTTTACAACCATTGGCGAGGGTTGGCAAAAATTCGATAAGTGCAAGTAACTGCAGCCTCCTTACTTTCACTCTTCGATTTATTAATCGTCTCATCTCGACGAGATAAAGTGTCTTTTACGAATTTGAAAAATTTTCACTGCAACTTGTCAAATCGATAAAATTTGACTTGTTTCATGATGTTTGAGTGGAAAAGTACATTTTAGAAGCATTGGAAAAGTTTGGCAGAGCTATTTCGTTTTCACTCAATTCTAACTTAACTTCAAGCTTTTAATCGTATAACATCTAAGAGGCCAATTTCCAAACATACTTATACTTTCTCAACCAGTGCTCCAATCAATAAGCTTTTGATTTTATTCTTATCTATGACAAAAACACATTATTTTCAATCATTTGCGTGTTTGGCAAAGTTTCGATAAGTGCAACTAACTCCAGTTTCCCCACCTTAACTCTTCGTTTCACTAATCGTCTTATTTCGACGAGATAAAGCGTTTTTTTCGAGTTTGAAAAATTTTCACTGCAACTTGTCGAATCCCTGAAATTTGATTTGTTTTATAATATTTGGGTGGAAAAGAACATTTTAGAAGCATTGGGAAAGTTTTGCAGAGCTATTTCGTTGTAACCAAATTCTAACCTTACTTCTTGATTTTAGGCGTATAACGGCTAAGAGTCCAACTTCGAAATATTGCTTTACTTTCTCAACCAGTTCTCTTATCAGTGAACTTTTGGTTTTATTCTCTTGCCTGACCCAACTATATCATTTTAGAACCGTTGGCTAAATTTGCCAACATTTCGATAAGTGCAACTAACTCAATTCTCCCCATCTTCTCTCTTCGTTTCACAAATCGTCTTATCTCGACGAGATAAAGTGTCCTTTTAGACTTTGAGAAATTTTCGATGCAACTCGTCGAATCGATGAAATTTGATTAGTTTTGTGATGTTTGAGTGGAAAAAGGTCATTTTAGAAGCAATGGGAATGTCTGGCAGGGCTATTTGGTTTAACCCAATTGAAACCTTACTTCTAGCTTTTAGGTGTGTAATGACTAAGAGTCAAATTTCTAAACATAATCATAGTTCCTAATCCAGTGCTCCAATCAATGAACATTTGATTTCATTCTCATCTCTGATCCAAACACATCATTTAAGAACGATTGGTGAGGTTTGGTAAGTGCGTAAGATTTGATAAGTGAGTAGTCTGTAATGTCCGGATTCTGTCACAGGTTTTCAACACATTTTCAATTTTGGTTAAAATTTTTAAAAGTGTCGTTGGGGAAAACCCTTTTTATTGACGGCGTCACTTTCGGTTTCACTTACTTAACTTCCAGTCGCTTTCATGAATTTAATTACGTTACCAAGAATTTCAACACATTTTAAAAAACGGGTCAAAATTTTTCAAAGTGTCTTGGGGGAATAACCTTAACATTCCAAACATTCCAAACATGCCTAATCTCCCTAACAACCAGCCTAACTCGATGTCAACAAAAAAACTATTTTCGGTTTGCTCCGTTGTTAGGGAGATTAGGCATGTAAGGAATGTGGAGGACAGCGTCGCTGCTAAAGTACCTCAACGACTGGCGGGGGAATTACCTTTTTTGACAGAATTTTAAGGAAACAACCTAGCTGATAAAGTATTTTACGGTTTAAATCCAAATATATTCTCATAAGTGTCAATCATTTCATTCATGTAATGACCATATGCCAATGTATCTATTTTATTTTCAAGTATTATTCTTTTATCATCTTTTGCTGACAATGCAATTTTTTCAACACTCTCAGTATACAATTCATGATTTCGGTGTCTTATTAAATTCATTTTTCTAATTTGTTCTTCTTCAGTAAATAAGCAATCTTTATAATTTTGAAATGTTATATTTTTTTCAATAACATTTTTCTTAACACCTTTACATCTTTTTGACACCTTTGGTGCGTTGTCTTTTTCATCTATTTTATAAGAATATAATTTTGCTCTCAACCCTACAAATTCTTCTATTTGTTTACCACCGCACTCATCTTTCATCATTCCAATTACTTCTTTGTTTAAACCGGTTTTAATTCCGTTTTCATGTTCTTTTGGATAATTACTTGTGTCAAACATTTTTTCAACATCTGGGGTTATATCTTTATAAAAATCTTCAGTTTTAATTTCATACATTAAACTGTCAGTATCTGTAAATAACAACCGCGCATTTTCACCATATTTTGGTTTAATATAATTATAATGAAAATCATACATTAAAGTCTTACTTAAATCTAATATGCTCATTCCTAGATATATTGGTTTATCTAACTTAACTTTTTTCTTATGCATATGCACAGCAATTAAATTTTCAGAAAATATTGTTCTTTTGTTAAAATTAGTTTTTGAAAATAATTTTAATGCTTTTTCTTCTCTGTTAACTAATTGTATATCAACTCTGTTTCTAACATTCTCCATAGTTTTTCCAAACACAGAATTATTCATAAGTTTGAAAAAGTCTTTTTCAAATTCATTTTTTGCTTCTGTTCTCAGTTTTGTGTTTAAATCAATATATTTTTTCATAAAATCGTCTTCATAAAATTTCACACCTTTATAAATTCCACTAATTTTTAATCCTAATTTTTCAAATTTTCACTATGTAAAACATATTTTTCTTTATTATTCAAATTTGGTATTAATTTTTCAACACCTCCTGCTCCGCAGGTGTCAACTTTTAATCTTTCTGGCGTTAATGGGTATTCATTATGTAAATCATGCAACTCTTCAGGATATTCCAAGTTAACTTCTAATATACAAGGAAATTTTTCCCAATTTTGCAATTCTCTTTCATTCATCCATTTAAAATCTCTCACAGGAAGTTTTTTACTCATAGCCCACCCATAAAGATTATTTGCGTCTAAATAAGCAAGATATATATTATCTTCTTCAGGATTATACTTTGAGCCCATATAAGGATTATTAGCTTTTGCATATCTCTTTGTAATAGTGGAAATTCCTCCTCTAATTCCATTTTCAATCATAAGATACATTTCTGGATCGGATAATAAGTCTAATTCAACTCCAGTCATTTTTAACATTGCATCCCAAGCAAGCCCTGGAGAAGTATAATACCAAGCGGGGTCTAATTTATAATTTTCTTTACAAACTTTTCTAAAATTTTCAAAAACATCTGCCAAAAGTATCACATCAGTTTTCAAATATAAGTCATGATATTCTTTCATATTTTTAATATTAAATTTTTTCCAAACATTTTGCGCATGTTCATAATCTGCTTCGCTTATATTTTCATCATTTAATTTTGAATAAAATTCCTTAATATCAGGTAATTTTACTTCTTTTAATTTTTCAATATTATCAAACCAATCATATGGAAACACACCTTTTCTAGTTAATAATTCTCTTTCTTCTTCATTTTTGTAAATTCTTTTCATAATATTTAGTTCATTTTTATCTAAATTTTTAACCAAGTTTCCTAAACCACTTTGCATAAACTTAAAACTGTCAATAAATCTAATTTGTTTTTTAACATAAATCATTTCTTTGATTTTATACTTCGGTTTGCAGCTCGCTGTGCTCGCTGTTTCACCTTTTTCATTATTAAATTCCTCATATTCAATAATGTTTTGTTTACATTTACTTTGAAATTGTTTTTCTGTAATTATTTTTTTAGATTCAAATTTATCAACAATAATCTCTTTTGTGAATGAAATATATTTCTCCTCAGTGTTGGGTATACAATTAATTTCACCTTCTGAAACACCTAGATTTTTTATAAACAAATGACTATCATAATTTTGTAAATTATGAAATATAACTGGAATAAATTTAGGATTTTTCATTTTTGAATTACAACTAATACAAGCAGCTCCACGATATTTTCCAGTATAATGACAATGGTCTTTAACTTTATCGTCTTTTTCAAATTTTTTATCACATGCATAACATTTCTTAGCTTTTTCAAAATCTGTTTTATCCTTTTCTCTTAATATTATATTTTTTGGAAATTTAAATTGCTCATGTATTTTTTTAATATTATTTTCTAAACTTTCTACAAATTTAGCTGAAACGTCTTCATCAGATTTTTTAGTGTATTTTACTAATTTTGGTTTAAATAAATTATCATCAAAACATTTTATCAAATAACAATATCCAGACGGTTCATGTTTTTGAAATTGTTTTGTATTATCACCAATATTTTTATCCTCATATTTTAAATTGCATTCAAAATCTGCATAAATTACAAATGGAACATTGTGCATTTTTTCATAATTTTTAAACTTTAATTTTTCTCCTTTATTTGGATAAACAGTTTTTCCACATTTATATTTTGAACAATATTCTAAATGATTTTTAAGAGTTTTTTCATTTCTAAAATTTTGTAAACAATAATTACAAATATGTATTTTTCTTTGCTTTTATTGACTTGGTTTGAAAATAATCTACTCATATTTTTAATTAAACAATAATGTTTATCACCATTTTCATTAGTTATTAACAATATGTTCACATGTGTATTTACATGTGTGTTCACATGCATGTCCTCATGTGTGTTGCAGCTTCGCTGCTGAGAACTTCGTTCGATAATTTGTTCCAAGTCTAATTTACTTACCCTCAAAGGAAAAATTTCATGCTTTTTATTTCCAAACCTTTTTTCTTCATTATATCCAAATAAATTAATTGCAATGTTATTATTTTTTTCAAATTTATCAATATCTGTAAATCCACACGGAAATTCCATACCTTTTGTATTAAAACTCTCAGCTTTCTTTTTTAAAATTTTTGTAATTCTTCCAGGATTTTTCAAATTAGGATTAGTTTTCAAAAGTTCACTTATTGCAGTACACCACAATAAACATTTTTGGTCATCATTTTGTGGATTAATAATTGCTTTTTTATCTTTTAAAAATTTTGGAGTAGTAATATAAGATGATGAAAGTAATCGTTTAATTTTATTAATATTAAGAATTATTTTTAAACTTTTATAAAATTTCCATAAACTTGAATTTTTTAAATGTTCTTCAAAACTTAGAATAATTTTTTGAACCATTTTTTCATATATTTCATCAAAATTGCTTCCATCAAAAATTTCTTCATAATAACTATGAAAATGTGCTTTATCTGTAGTTTCTTCTCCAGTTGCTGGATTTGTTTTTTTCATTAAACATACAAGAGTTATTTGTTGTTTTGTACTTGGATATTTTTTAAATTTTTTTATTACCAATGGTTTTATTTTTTCCAACAGACTCAAAGGGTCATATAAAGATAATCCGACTTCTTCCAAATCCATTTCATATCTTTTTGTTACTTTCAAAGCTTCTTTATTCAATTTAAACTTTGGTTCAACCACCGCTTGCGGTCCGGAGGTTTGTGGTTTTTCCTGTGAACCTGTGGTTCTGAGAGCTTTGCTTGATATTTTGTTAAATATATTTAAAACATTTTCTTTTAAATGATTATACCAATTTGTTATTTTTTCTGTTCCTTTGTTTACATCGTTCACGCTATTTCTATATTTATCAAATAAATTAAGTACTTCTTCTTTAGACTTGTTAAATAAATTATTTGCTTTTTCTTTAGAACTTTCAATCAAACATTTAATTTTTGAAACATATTTTGTTGGTTCCAATATGGTTTTAAAATCATAACCAGGATTTGGTGTATCAAGTAAATTTCCTCTTTTAAAAACATTTTTTGGTTTTAATAAAGGCGTATTAATATTAGGGACATCTGTGTCCAATAAATTTTTTGTTGTATTCATTCTTTATTTATATATATATTTTTTTTTTCTTTAAAGTCAAAAAATGATAAAAAAAAGAATAAAAATCATTTGATTTTTATTCTTAACAACACGTTGTTGATGAACAACATTTAATGATTAAATATAAAAATATTAAATAATAGTAAATTTTTCATTTTTGGTCTTGGTTTTAAAATAATTTTATAATCTTCACGAATTAATGAATAAATCACATAATCAATTACAAAATCGGTAAAAATACAAAATTTTTCATCATAATTTATTATAAATTCATGATATGGTAATAATTCACGTTCATATGATATTTTGGTAATTTTTTTAGTAAAAATATTATATAAATATTCTTTATCATTATTTTCATAGTCTTCTTGTTTTAAATATTTTTTAATTATGCGCATTATTTTTTTATTATATAATAATTTTCC
The DNA here is from genome assembly GCA_030142905.1 of Heliopora coerulea. Classification (NCBI taxonomy): domain Eukaryota; kingdom Metazoa; phylum Cnidaria; class Anthozoa; order Scleralcyonacea; family Helioporidae; genus Heliopora; species Heliopora coerulea. The sequence goes on from JASJOG010000524.1 coordinate 97,832, forward strand.
TTTAAAAGAAATTTTTTTTAAAATCAAATTTTTTTTTGTAATTTGTATCAATTGAGAAATATTATAAAATTTTATTAAAAATAAAAATATTAATTAATGGGTATAATATTTTTGGTCTTGGTTTCAAAATAATTTTATAATGTGTATAAATTTTTTCACAATTTTCATAATCAATTTCAAAATCACTAAAAATACAAAATTTTTCATCATAATTTATTGTAAATTCATGATGCGGTAATAATATTCCTTCACCAACAATTTTAATAATTTCTTTGGTGAAAATATAATACATTTTATTTTTTGTGTATTTATAATTTTCTGGTTTAAATATTTCAATAATTGTACACATTGCTTTTTTTATTATATAATAATTTTCCTTTAAAAGAAAATTTTTTTAAAATCAAATTTTTTTTAATTGTCAAAAAAAGCTAAAAATGTTTTTCCATTGTTTTTGAAATCTTTTTTTTCTTTAATTCTATATTTTATACATTCTGCATTTAATTTAAATTTTTTTGCAGCAGAATTAAGACTTTTAAAATTTAAAATTTCACCTGTTTCTTTATTTATAATAATTATTGGTATTGATTTCTTCATTTTTTCTCTACAATATTTTTCAAACTTTTCATTTGGTTTACTAATTTCCAAACCCAGCATTTTTTCAAGTTCATTTTTTTTGTAAGTTTTAAAATATTTTATTTTTCTTTCTTTTGCAATATTGCACAATTGTTTAAAAGTATAATGATTTTGATTGTTCATTTATTATATAATTTTTTTTATTTAAGAACAAATTTTTTTCTTAACATTTAAAACAGTATTTAAAAAGTTTTATTGTTAAACCAAAAAGCAATATTGAAGAAATAATTATAATTCCAAACATTACATCGCCCGAAGGGCTCAGCAGCTCTGCTGCAACAGTATCCATTTATTTTATTTATACCGTTATACAAATTTATAAACTATGTAGCCTCCTGAAAGTCCAACCAAAAAAAAAGCAACATTTTGATATTCTTTCATTTCATCTGAAGGTTTATAATAATCTTCTAATTTTGGTTCATTTTCTGCTGTATTATTGTATTCATTTTGTAAATTTTTAAAACGATTATTAATTGTTGCAAGAGTTTTCAAAGACATGTTTGTTCTATTTATATCAGCATTTGCATCAGATAATTGCTGTCTTAACCTTTCAATTTCTTCTTTTCTTTTCACTTGCTCTTCATACCATTTTTCCTTCGCTTTGCTCAGTTTTTCCATTGCTTCATTATGTCTTTTTATCTCTTTTTCATATCCAGAATGATTTAATTTTGAAAATAAAAATCCAGCACCTGCAAAAGCAACTGCATTAAATAATCCACCAATTACTGTTTCCATTTATTTTTTAAAAAATCTTCTATTTTTGTTTTATTTTTTATTGTTTAAAAGGGTTCTCAGGAATCCACTTTTTGTCTTGTGCATATTTAATTCCAAGTGTTGATAATCCTACAGCTGCTGTAAGTTTTAAAGTAGGCACTAAACTAGCCGGAGTTGACAAACCATCACTAAATACTCTTCTTGTTATCATTCCAATTCCCACAGCACCCAATGTAATTAGTGTAGAATCATATAATTCATTCATAACTTCTTTTCTATTCATTTCGGTCATTTATTTATATACATAAAAAAATTTTTTATTAAAAACCTGTAAGGTCCTTACAGGCTTTCAATAGAGCACCTTGATGATTCACTTTTATTAATTTCATAGTCATTCTTATTTTTTACATTATTTGTGAACTTGTTGCTTTGATTAGACCTTCGGTCGATCGCTTCGCTGTCTTTTTCTTCCCTTCGATCGCTTTCTCTTTTGTCTCTTTTATATGAATAATATAACCCTCCAAGTGTGGCAACAAGCGTCACACCGCCAATAAAATATCTAAAATCTATGTAGTCAGTTATTTCTTTTGCGCGGTTTTCTTCGGACAATTGTTTATTTTCTACTTTGCTTTGCTGTTTTGCTTTTCTTTCTTTTGCTGCTCTTGAAATTTTTGCCAGTCTTTTTCCCAATTCCACTTTTCTTGAATCTTTTACTTTAACAGTTTTTTCAACTGCTGTTACTTTATCAACATTTGGTTGTTCACTTGTTTCACCTTGTTCACTCATTTATTTATAATTTTATTTAAAATTTATTAAAACAGCGAATCTGAGCGCAAGCGTTATTTACATCGAGCGAAGCTCTCAGCAGCAAAGCTGCAAGTTATTTATGAATAAAATTAAATAAAAGTCAAGTAAATTTTAAATAACCACAAATGTTATTTAAAATTTATTTAAAGTTATTTACAAGTTATTTACAAGTTATTTACATCGAGTGAAGCTCTCAGCAGCAAAGCTGCAAGTTATTTATAAATAAAATTAAATAAAAACCAAGTAAATTTTAAATAACCACAAATGTTATTTAAAATTTATTCAAAATTTATTTAGTTATATATTTTAATATTTCATCTTCGTCAAAATCAACACCATATTTTTTACAAAGAAGATAATGGTTTAAAACAATTTCTGGATATTTCATTTTTCTTGTTGAAACATATACATATAATATTTCTCCATCCATTTTTCCGTGGTCTTTATTTTTTGATCCAAGATAAATTTTCATATTTGGAGTGTGATACTTTCTAGCAGTTGTATAGAAAGAAACAATTTCTTTTCCATTCACATAAAGATTTCCTTTTTTATCACCACCGACGTTACCTTGATCCCAATGAACAGAAAGACATATTAATTTGTTTATTTGAGTTGCATTTGCTTTCAATTGCCATCTTCTATTTGAAATTGTAGGTGCGGATGAATTTGTGATATATAATAATGAATTGCGATAAGAAATACCAAAATTAAAAGGAGTTGGTTGACTTACTGTTTCATTATCTATGATTTTAAACGACACCTCATTGTTAGACGAATTTAATGATTTTAAACCATATACAAAGTAAAAATTCAAGTATTGATAGCTTAAAATATTTTCTTCACAAGTTAAATGTAAATTGTTGCTGTTTGACCCAAGGTATTGAACACAATAAAAATTATTATTAATTGTGGATTTTTTGAAAAATGGTTGTTTGTTTGTATCATCTTGTTTGAAAATCCAATCTTTTTTTCTTGACAAATTCAAAAGTTTTTCAACCTTTTTATTGCTTCCAGCATATTCTATATAATTATTATCATCTTTCACATCAAAAATTCCTTCATCATCCATTTGCAAATTATAAATATTTGCAACCGTATTTGCCAATGAAAAATTTGTCACACGGTCGTCGACATATTTTTTAGTCACAACATGATGATCAGAAGATGGAACATAATTTGCTGCATGAAGAATATGATGATTTCCCATATTCAAATCTCCAGTCATTGTTCCACCTCTTTTTGATAATTTTTTATCAAATTCATTTAAAATGAAATTTTTTCTTTTTGAACTAAAATCATCATCATTAAATATAACACTCATTTATTTTATATATTCATATATTTATATTATCATGATCGACGTTATATAAATTACAAAGAACATAATGATAAAACAAAATTTCTTTATCTGTCATTTTTTTGTGTTTTAAAATTGAAAAGAAAGATATTGATCCATCAAAAGGTGAATTTGTGTTATTTTCTATATCACCAATTGTTAAAGTTGTATCTCCTGAAACAGTTTTGGATGTAAAAGATGTTAACTTTTTTCCATTACAATAAACACTACTTTCATTATTATTTGGTGTTGTATACATATCCCAATGAATACTTAAACATATCCATTTATTCAAAACTCCAGCATTTGCTTTTGATTTAAAAGCAGCAAATGGTGCTTTATGATTTACATTATTTGAACCAATACCAAAAAAATCAGCACTATCTCCAGCAATAACTAATTCTTTTGTGGATGGATTTGCAAAACAAACAAATTTATCATAACCTCCATTATCATGTCCAAAAATTCCTCCTTCTAACCAATCATTTCCAGATGAAGGAACAGAATTCAATTTATAAACAACAAAAACATTTACAATATCTTTTTTTCCTGATATTGGGTTAATGTTGGAATTTGAAATCATTCTATTGTTATTAAATTTTAAAAAATATTTATTATTTTCTTTTTCACTTTCTAAACACAAGGAAGGTTGAAGACTTTTTGTTGTTTGTTTAAAATTGTTTCCTTCAATTCCATAATCAATTATTTCTTTTACTTTTCCGCCATTTCTTTCAAACAACAAATCATAAATTGAATTATATTCAACAAAATATAAATTATGAAATTTCAAAGAAAAATTATCTTTCAACACTGAAAAACTAACATCCTTTTTGAGAATGTTTAAATTATCATCTACGTATTTCTTCCTCGCTAAATCTTTATCATTTATAGGATTCGCAGTTGTTGTAATTTTATTATTTCCCATGATAATATTTCCCACCATTGTTCCTCCTGTTTTTGATAAAAAAGTTCCTGAGCCTCCTGATGTACTCACTTTGTCATCTACGTATTTCTTCCTCGCTAAATGTGTATTTTCTGTTGGGTCAACTGATGTTATTATATTGTGAGAACCCATGTTAATGTCTCCTGTCATATCCCCCCCTGTAGTAGACAGCTTTCCTGTTACACCGTTTCCACGGTCAGATTCATGTTTGTTTTCATATCCATAGAATAAACTAATTTATTTTATAATAATTTCCAATAAAACATTTCCTATAGAAGAAGAATTATTTCCTTCCACTTTGAATTTTATTTCATTATAAATTCCATTTGATAATTTAACCCCTTTTATGCATTCAGAGGAAGGATAAATTCTAGAAATACTACCTTTTAGTGTTTGTTGTGTTGTTATCGGAATTTGTATAAGAATGTCACTTCTTTTTCCATTTATAAAATTTTTACTTTTGTCAATCATGTTACAACTTATGTTTACATATTCCAAATTATTGTTGATATTTACCTCATTGTCACTTTCAGTTAATGCATTTGGAGATATAACTTTATTAACGGGAAATCCTAGTATGGGTGCAAATGTTTGTAAATTTAATTCTTTATCGGATTTTATTGTGCATTTCCCACTATAATCCACTTGTTTCAATTCTATTTTTCCAACATTTTCAAATTCTGTTTTTAAAATATTAAAGGTATAATACCCATCTTTGAATCCAATTTTTGTATTATTATAGGTATAATGATGAATATTTGCATCCAAATTATTATAATTCCAAAAAATACTTATAGATTTTACAAACATCTCTGAACAACTGTTTAATATGATTGGATCGTCTAATGCGATTGTTTTTTCATTTTTTAATATAAAAATTTTTAAAGATATTACCATTTATTTTATAATAAATATTTTGATTCAAAACTTTGTCAGAGTACGTACCGCGCAATTAAAATTCCACCAACTATTGCAAAAGATAAAATCCATAAATTTTCACTTGATGTTTTTGGGGGGATAATTTTTGAAGATTTACCTGAAAGGTCTGAAATGTATTTTAATGTATTATTTTTCAAATCTTTTTTGGATTCATTTTTCTTTATATCTTTTTTGAATTCATTTTTCTTTATTTCATTTCCCTGTAATTTTGTTTCGCGGGTCTTTGACCCGTAATAATTTAAATTTTCATTAATTCCAAAAACCATATTTTCATCAGAAACTTTTAACTTGTTATCATATCCTTCAATAGGATTTTTTAAAATTATTAAAGATGATGGAATTAACCATAAAGTTGGACTTATAGCAGTATTTAAAACTACATTAGTTGACGAAATTGCTTGATTCATATTGTTTATCCATGTTGATGTATCATAATTCACAATGGAATCTTCAAAAATTTGTCTAAAAACTTTTTGTGTTTCCAATGCTGAAGCTCTATTTGAAACAATACTTTGTCTAGTTCTAGCTTGCGAACCAAGAATTGCATAAAGATATGCTTCAATGCTTTGATTCAATAATTCAGTTCCCTTTTTGGTTAATCCATCTGAAATTTTTGGAACAAATTTTTTATAATCATTTTGTGTATCTCTAATTTGACCAGGACCATGTTGATATCCTCTCCATGATGTAGTCATATCAATTGCATGAGAATCTCCAATGTGTCTTTTTTTTCCTGAAATTTCTTGCCATGTCCATTTTGGATAGTGATCTTTTAAAAATCCAGCATTAAATTTATCAAAGATTTTATCATCACCGTTTTTCAATTGATGCATAATTCTTCTGACTGTAAAATACAGATGAAATCTCATAAATGACGTAATTTGTTTTGGAACATCAGCTGAAAATAATAAATGTTGTATTGAAATTCCACATGCATAAGTTGCAATCCATGTTCCTATAATGCTTTGAAAATATGACTCATTTAGAGACCATTTTGCATTATCATCTGTAGTTATACCACGTGGTGGGTTCAATCCAGGTAAATTGCTTTGAAAATAATCTGTATTGTTTACATAAATCCTAAACTGGTTAATAGGATAACTTAAAACATATTGTGTAGGAAATTCATCCCAATAATATGATTTTCCAGTATAACCAACATGTCTTTTTCCTCTTGGTAATTCTTGTATACTTCCTCCAAGTTTCTAAATTTTTGGGAAGTTTGGTTTTGGTTTATTTATTGTTAAATATTTTGTCATATTTGGATCATTTTTAAATGTATCTGAATTTATATCTGTTGAGGTATAGGGATTATTTTTAAACCAAACATGATAACCTTGGAAAACAGCATTTTTATCAAAATCAGCCTCGAAGGTAAACCTTGACATGTCTGCGTATGGATATTTTTTTTTTAAATATTTTTTCTCCAATTCAACATCTTCTTTAATATTTTTCATAACATAATCATAATTTTTCCCATAATATTTTCTTTCAAATTCTTCAGTTGAATTCATTGTTTATTTTAATAAAAATAAATGAACAAAATTAGCGACAAAGAAGTTGTTATTGAACAAGAGTTAAGAGATATTTATTACAACCCAGAAACAGGTTATCAATCTGCGGAAAGACTTTATCAAAAAGCAAAAGAAAAGGGATTAAAAGTCAGTAGAAAAATTGTGCAAGACTGGTTAAAAACACAAGATACTTTTACAAGATACAAACCAATTGTTAGAAGGTATAAATTCCAAAGAACATTTGTCAAAGATTTAGGTGATCAAATACAAATGGATTTGGTTGATATGGGAAAATATAAAAACCAGAACAAAGGATATTATTGGATATTGACAGCTGTTGAAATTTTAAGTAGATATGCATTCGCTATTCCTGTTTACAGAAAAGATACTAAAAACATGACAAAAGCTGTGGATGAATTATTAAAACAATTTAAAGAAAGATTTGGTAAATACCCAAAAGTCACTCAATTTGATGAAGGAAAAGAATTTTACAATGTAGGTGTAAAAGAACTATTGAAAAAACATAATGTTGAATATTTTTCTACAAACTCAGATAGAAAAGCAGCTATAGTTGAAAGATTTAACAGAACTCTAAAAACATCCATGTGGAAATATTTCTATAGCAAGGGAACTTATAACTGGATTAACATTTTGAGTAACCTTGTGAATAATTATAATAATACTAAACATAGTAGTATATTAATGAAACCTGCTGATGTGAACAAGTCTAACAAAGATCAAGTGTGGATTACACTATATGGTTACCCATTAGGAGATTTACCTTTACCTAAATTCAGAATTGGTGATACTGTTAGGATTTCTAAATATAAGAATATCTTTACTAAAGGTTATGAAGCTAATTTTACAGAAGAAATTTTTAAAATTGTAAAAGTATTCAGAGGTGATCCAAACATGTATGAAATAGAAGATCATGAGGGAGAACCAATTATTGGAAAATTTTATGAACAGGAACTATCTACTTTGGATAAAAAGGATGATATATATAGAGTTGAGAAAATATTAAAAAGGAAAAAAGTCAAAGGTAAAAATATGGTGTTGGTAAAGTGGTTAGGTTATGATAATAAACATAACTCTTGGATCGTAGAAGAAAATATTCAAAACATATAAAATAAATGGATGAAGGTTTTGATGATATTGAAATGAGAAATAGAAACATAGAAGACCGTGAGGCTGAAGACTGTGAGGACCGTGAGGATCGTGAGGACGAAGAAGGTGAAACAAGTTTTGGGGGAGATGATAATAATAGAAGTATAAATATAATAAACACAGAAAATCCAAGAACAATAAGGGTTAGCCTTTCAAGAGAAACACCTGTAAATATATTAAGAAGAATGAGAAATGTAAAATCAATAATAACTACTGATAAAAAATCTAGTTTTAAAAAAATATTTAAAATTCAACTTGAAAAGAAAAATGGACCAAATAATAGTATATTGTTGGATAAAACTTCGTTTGTAAGAGACCAAAAAGGAAATGTTTCAATTATTTTCAAAGGTCAAAAAATTGGTAATGTCAATTCAAAAAATGAACCAGAGTTATTTACCAGAAAAAATAAGAAATATGTTGATGAATTTAATGATTATATGAAAAAAGCAAAAAAAGAATATGAAAAAACTCCAAGTGCGGTAATAGAAAAAAGAATCGGCGTAGCCGTCGCGGAGCGTGGTGACCTTGGTGGTCCGCTTCGCGATGAAGTTATTAATTCTATCACTGATGATTCTATTTTAGAAATTCAAAATAAAATTGATAATATAATTGATGAAAATAACTTAAAAAAATTCATTGAAAATAAACAGGATCCAAGACGGACATTATTTGAAAGAAATGAATTAAGACAATTTAGAGGTTTGATATATTTGGAGGATATTGACTCCACGCTATCAGAAAATGAAAAAAAAGAAGTTATATGCGGAAAAATTGATGGATTTGATAGAGAGCATCAACATTGGAAAAATAAATCTGATTTAGAAACAGCTGAACCCCAAAATAGTATATATAAAAGTTTTTCAGAAATTGCAAAACTTCAAGCAGATAAAATGAGACTTGAAAATAATGAAAGACCAATTAGTGAAGAAGGAATACAGATTTTAAATAAAAATGCTGAAGAATCTGACCTTGGAAGATTAGAAAGATTTAAACAATGGGCAAAAGAAAATTTATTAGGTTTATCAACAGTTGCTATTTCTGTAGCAGGTATAATTACAGCAATAGTTATAAGGGCAAGAAACGTATTAAAACAAGGTGCAAAAGCGGTTGGAAATTTAGGAAAAGCAATTGCAAATATAGGTAAAAATTTGGGTGCAGTCATTTCAGCAGTTTTAAATTTAATTTCTCAAATATTATCATGAGGTGCAAAAGGTATTGCCTTTCTTGCTAAAAATCTATGGATATTAGCTATTGCAATTACTTACTTTTTATATAATGAATATAAAGAATACCGAAAGGGTAATAAAGATTAAAAAATTTTTTTTTTATAAAACAAAAATTTTTTATTTTTTGTATAATAAAAAATGAATAGAGTAAACGAATTATATCCAGGATATAAAAGATCAAAAATGAGTGAAATTAAAGGAAACAGAACGAGGCATGTTGTAACTTTGAATCCTAATTCAGCAAATCCTGAAGAAGACCTTTATATAGATATTCCAAAATTAAACCCAAATTTGTGTCTTGTTCCTGATTCATTAAAATTGTTATTTAATTTTAAAAATGCAAATACTAAATCGTGGTTTTTAAATAATTTATCAAAATTGTTAAAGAAAAGATTGGTTGTTAAATTTGCTGGAGAAATTGTTTACGATAATAGTGGAGAATCTTTACTAGAAATTTACAAAGATCTCTGGAAACCTGAATATGAAAGAGCAGATATGGTTGAATACGGCATCGCTCGAGAAAACCTCAGAAAATTAATTTCAAAAGATGACTCTGGAGCAACAAGTGGTAATGCTGAAAAAACTTCTGATAAATTAATGTATGATATTTATGGAACAAAACAGTGTTTAAAATTAGAAAAAATACTTTCAGATCATGGATTATATGCACCTTATGGAATGATTAATAATTTTCAATACATTTTAACTTTTCCAAAAGCTAGTGAAATTATGGTAGCACAAAGAGGACAAAGTGTTGGTGGATATACTTTGGAAAATTTAGAATTAGAGTATGAAACGATTGAAAACCAAGACTTGGCAATTGATGTTTTATCAAATTACACCACAGGAAGATCATTATCATATAATTATGTAACTTTGATGAAAACAGTAGAATGGGATAAAGACGCGACTTTACATAATGAAACCATAAATATCCCACGGAAAAGTATGAAAGCAGTTGTTCTGTTATTTAGAAATAAAACTATCACAGATAGTGAACAATTTGTTTACCCAAATAGCATATATTCCCAAGGTATGCCGAAAAGAAGATTTTTTGAAGAAGCATTTAGAATATTTCGCTGCGGATATTTTGACTGTGATGCAGTCATGAGTATTGAAAAATTTTATAAAGATTCATTTGCATTATGTGTGGATTTAAGAACATTAGATGATAACTTTGTTTATGGGAATGGTAAAAAATTAGTAAACACACAGTCTGGACTATTGTTAGAAATTAAAAAAACTGCTATTTCTGCAAATGTAATGTGTCATATATTTGTGATAAGTGATGGATTGTTAAACATTGTAAATAAAGATTTGTCTTCAATTCAATTTTAAAAACAAGATGAAAAATAAAAAATGAATGACAAAAAACCATTTAATATGATAATTGTTGGAATGACTGCTTGTGGAAAAACAAAATATCTTTTAGATTTTATAGAAAATAAATATAAAAATTATTTTGATTATATTTTTTTAATTTGTCCGACATTTGAATGGAATAAAACTTATGAAAATTGGAAATATGATAAAGATGAAGATTTTATTGCTATTCCTTGTGACCAAGATAATGTTGAAGATTGGTTAAAATTTATAGTTGACTTTTCAAAAGGAAGTAAAAGTTTAATCATATTGGATGATTGTGCAAGTGGAAAAAATGTTAAAAATAGAACAAGTGAATTGGTTAAGTTAGCATTTTCTGCAGGACATTATAATCTTTCTGTTGTTGTTATCACTCAACAACTCACGTCAATTGCTAAACCATTTAGAGAAAATATTTCAAAATTAGTCACATTTTATAACCCAAATAAAAAAGATATGACAACAATAATTCAAGAATATTTAGACCTGCGGTCCGCAGGCGGTGTAGGCGACCGCACAGAATTGGATAAAATTTTAGAAACGTTAAAAACAAAAAATATTCATGCTTGGAAATTAATTTAATTTTTCCATTTGGTTATAAAATAAATGAGTGAAAATAGTTATCATATAGAAGTCCCGCAAATGGAATCAAATACATCCGCAAGTAATCAACGTGATCAGTCGGATGATCAAGAAAGTAAAACGCAAGATGTTAAAAAAGAAATAATGAAAAAACGAGAAGAATTGATAAAATTGTCTGAAGATGGGGAAATTAGTCAATCTGTTCAAAATTTGAAAAAATCAAGTGACAAAGTTATATTAAAAATTCATGCTGAATATGAAGTAAAACAAGCGGAAAAAGCAAATGTATTTTTAACAGATTTACTAATTAGTAAATTTTCGGATTTATTAGGTGGGTTAGAAGCAATTGAAAGCAGTGAAGAATTGGAAAAAGAACTGGTGAAAGATAAATTATTAAAAAGAGATGTAAAATCTGTAGTTGAAAAACTAAGTCCATATTTACCATATCTTGGAATATTATCTGGAGGAGTTACAGTTGGAAAACATGTTATTAAAAAACATAGCAAAAAAGACGACGGTGGAGCCGGCAACAAGTGAGCGAAGCGAACAAGTTCGTCAAACTGAATAATTTTATAATATATATTGTATTATAAAATTAAAAATTATTCTGTAGATTCTGAAGATGAAGGTTTAACAACTGTGTCTTTTTTGGTTAATTTACTCATAAGTGTATTTATTATTTTATCTTTTTCTTTTGAATTATTGTTTGTTGATTCTTCATTTTCTAAAGATTTTAACAATTTTAAATGATTATTATTTTCTGAAAACTGAATTTCATGTATATTATTTTTCCCAAACGTCATTCCTGCTTCAAAATCTTTCATTCCAATATCAACATGAGCTCCGATTCTAAAACCACTTTTTTGAATTTTTCTAAAATTTATTGGTGGATAACCACTAAGATTTAAATCTAACTTTGTATCCTTTCCTGAATCCTTATTGGAATTACCGCTGTGCTTGTCAGCTCTGCTGTTTTTATTATTTGTTTTTGATGATACACAATTTCCCATTTTTTATTTATTATTTTTTTATTCTTGATAATAACTAATTTTTCCACAAATTTTACATCGAAATGTTCTAGGTTCTGAAATATAACATAAAGTTTAAAAACATCATTCAAAAAAATCTAAACAATTTACTAAATCTTAGGTAAAAATTTATAATTTTCAAGCATTTTTTACATATTGTAAATAAATATCTATTAGTATTTCTTAAAACTATATCATACATTTTTATTTAAAACAAAATTCTTAAAAACGCTTCGCGTGCACCTTCGGTGCTGTATCTTTATAGTGTTATTAGAGTTTTTACTTTTGTCCAAAATGTTTCCTTAAAATTCTGTCAAAAAAGGTAATTCCCCCGCCAGTCGTTGAGGTACTTTAGCAGCGACGCTGTCCTCCACATTCCTTACATGCCTAATCTCCCTAACAACGGAGCAAACCGAAAATAGTTTTTTTGTTGACATCGAGTTAGGCTGGTTGTTAGGGAGATTAGGCATGTTTGGAATGTTTGGAATGTTAAGGTTATTCCCCCAAGACACTTTGAAAAATTTTGACCCGTTTTTTAAAATGTGTTGAAATTCTTGGTAACGTAATTAAATTCATGAAAGCGACCGGAAGTTAAGTAAGTGAAACCGAAAGTGACGCCGTCAATAAAAAGGGTTTTCCCCAACGACACTTTTAAAAATTTTAACCAAATTTGAAAATGTGTTGAAAACCTGTGACAGAATCCGGACATTACAGACTACTTAAGTGCAACTATCTAGAGCCTACCCATCTTCGCTCCTCGTTTCACTAATCATTTTATCTCTTCGAGATAAAGCGTTTTTACGGACTATCTAAGTCTTGGCAGCTCAACGGTTAGAACGTCTTATCGGTCATCAAAGGGTTGAGGGTTCAATCCCCGTTTGGGGCTCAGAAATAATTTTCTGAGTATCGAGGTTAAAGGTCGTTCATCTTCCTTAATATATCAAAGCTCTCATGTTTCTACACGATTAAACTGCATCAATCATTATTAATATATAGTGACTTCCGCTTAGGTCGCACATATATGTCGAACTCCCACCCTTGCTCGCCATCTGAGTCTTGGTACTTCAATGGTTAGAGCGTCTTACCGGTGATCACAGGGTTGCGGGTTCGATCATCGTCTGGGACTGGAAATCATTTTCTGAGTATCGAGCTTTAAGATCGTTCATCTGCCTTAATATATCCAAGCTCTTATGTTTCTCAAACATCATACTTCATCAATCACTTTTAATATATAGTGGCTTCCGCTTAGGTGGCAGATATATATCGAGCTTATGCCCTAGCTCAGCATCTGAGTCTTGATAGCTCAATTGTTAGTGCATTTTACCGGTGATCACAGGGCTACGGGTTCGATCCCTGTCTGGGGTTCAGAAATCATTTTTTCGGTATTGAGCTTGAAGATCGTTCATCTATCTTAATATATCAAAACCATCATGTTTCTCAAACATTAAACTGCTTCAATTATTATTAATATATAGTGGTTTCCGTTTAAGTCGCACATATATATCGAATTTGCACCCTAGCTCACCATCTAAGTCTTGGTAGCTCAATGGCTAGAGCGTGTTGCCGGTAATAAGAGGGTTGCGGGTTCGATCCCCGTTTGGGGCTCAGAAATCATTTTCTGAGTATCAAGCTTGAAGATCGTTCATCTACCTTAGTATATCCAAGTGCTCATGTTTCTCAAACATTAAACTGCATCAATCATTATTAATATATAATGGATACCGCTCAGGTCGGACGTATATATCGAACTTGCACCCTAGCTAACCATCTGAGTCTTGGTAGCTCATTGGTTAGAGCGTCTTACCGTTCATCAGAAGGTTACGGGTTGGATCTCAGTCTGGGGCTCGGAAATCATTTTCTGAGTATCGAGCTTAAAGATCGTTCACCTCCCATAATTATACTTTCTTATCCAGTGCTCCAATCAATGAACTTTTTATTTTGTTCTCATCTCTGACTTTAAACATGATTTTAGGATCATTGGTGAGGTTTGGCAAAGATTCAATAAGTGCTACTTACTATAGCCTCCCCACTTTCGCTCTTCGTTTTTTTATTGAAAATACTCGAATCGATAAAATTCGTGTTGTTTTATGATGTTTGAATGGAAAAGAATTTTTTAGAACTTTTGGAAAAGTTTGACAGACCTATTTTGTTATCACCCAACTCCAACGTTACTTCTACATTTTATGCGTGTAAAACTAACGAGGCAATTTCTAAACATTGCCATACTTTCTCATCCTGTAGTCCAATCAATAAACGTTTACTCTTATACTTATCTCTGACCCTCACACGTCATTTTTTAGGACCATTGAGGAGGTTTGGCAAAGATTTGAGAAGCGTATCTAACAGCATTTTTTTCGACTTTGAGAAATTTTCGCTGCAACTTGTCAAATCGATAAAATTTGACTTGTTTCATGATGTTTGAGTGTAAAAGTACATTTTAGAAGCATTGGAAAAGTTTGGCAGAGCTATTTCGTTTTCACTCAATTCTAACCTTACTGAAGTAAGCTTTTAATCATATAACATCTAAGAGGCCAATTTCCAAACATTCTTATACTTTCTCAACCAGTGCTCCAATCAATAAACTTTTGATTTTATTCTTATCTCTGACCAAAACACATTATTTTTCAATCATTTGCGTGGTTTGGCAAAGTTTCGATAAGTGCAACTAACTCCAGCTTCCCCACCTTAACTCTTCGTTTCACTAATCGTCTTATCTCGACGTGAGAAAGCGTTTTTTCCGACTTTGAGAAATTTTCACTGCAACTTGTCGAATCGATGAAATTTGATTTGTTTTATGATGTTTGAGCGGAAAAGAACATTTTAGAAGCATTGGGAAAGTTTGGAAGACCTATTTGTTTTTCATCCCATTCTAACCTTACTTCCAGTTTTTAGTCCTATAACGGCTACGAGGCCAATTTCTTTACTTTACTTTACTTTACTTAAATTTATTTTTGTACGGTGGCCTATTCAGTCTCCTGTTTTTCCAAAGGCCGTGCATTAATTTAGTACAAAAATACATTCTTAACTAATAACTATATTTACATCTAAAATATTAATAAAAAGTCTTCTTTTAAAACATTTAATAATAAAAATTAGCGATATAAGAGCTACTCGACGTTTCGATGTCATCTTGACATCATTTTCAAGAGAGATTAAAATAATTTACAATATTAGAATTTAAATAGAATCCTAAAGAATATATTACAATAAAATTATATACTAAGTGAAATAAATAACTAAAAAAGTTTGGACTTAATCGAGTCTGATTGTCCGTTTAAACTAGGTCTATATTGTTTTATTAACAGCATCTCATAAATTAAACAATCAAATTTACTCATGCATTTGCGAAGAACTAAAAATTGTTCACTAAGATTATCCACGCTTTGTCCATGTATTTCCTTCACATGCTTCCCCACAGCAGTCGTTTTGTGCTCTTCAATGCGTTGATATAAGTGCCGAGTCGTATACCCGACATAACTAGCATCACACTGGTCACATTTGTATTGGTAGACAACACATTGTTGAGACAATAGGAGTGGTTTCTTTTCACGTATTCTCAATTCCGTTTTAATTTTCTTGCTTACAAAGACGGGTCTTAATAACTTTCCCACTTTTATGGATAGGTCAGACAATTGATTCCTCACTATTCTCGCAGATTTCTGATCTTTAAACGGCAGGACAACGTTAATGTTACCACAATTATCGATCTTAGTTCGAGAGGTATTATTTACACAATCTAGGGATTTCTCATTCATGAATTTTTTGATAATGGATTTAACGAGTGCTTCAGGATATTTGAGTTCCACAAACATATGGAGAATTCTATTGCATTCATCTTCAAAAAGTTGAGAGGACGATGACAACCTCTTAGCACGATATAAAAATGTCTTAATTAGCCCCGTTTTATACCGATTGTCAACTTGACTTTGATAATGAAGGAGTAAACCCGTGTCCGTAGGCTTTCGATGAACACTGGTTGTAATACAATTTCCTTCTTTAATCATTAATGTCCCAAGAAAGGGGAGTTGACCCTTATCATTCTGAATCTCCATAGTAAATGAAAGCGAGGGATGAGCGCCATTTAAGGTTTCATGAAAACTATTGGCTTCATCAATATTTGAAGCTACACTTAATGTGTCATCAACATAACGATTATAATCTTTAGGCATTTTCTCATCCTTTTCCAATTTCTCCTCTAATGAGCACATTATGGCATTTGCCATGAGAGGCCCCAAGGGGGATCCCATGGCAACACCATCAATTTGTTGGAACAACTGCCCTTCGAACTGGAACAGCTGATTTTTGGTCGCCATTCCAAGTAATTCAGTCAGTTGTTTCTTTGTCCAATTGAGCTCATAAGTCTCGTTAAACCAATTATTCTTAAATGCTTTTTCAACTATATAATCAATCGTCTCATCTACAGGCACGTTGGGGAAGCATGTGAAGGAAATACATGGACAAAGCGTGGATAATCTTAGTGAACAATTTTTAGTTCTTCGCAAATGCATGAGTAAATTTGATTGTTTAATTTATGAGATGCTGTTAATAAAACAATATAGACCTAGTTTAAACGGACAATCAGACTCGATTAAGTCCAAACTTTTTTAGTTATTTATTTCACTTAGTATATAATTTTATTGTAATATATTCTTTAGGATTCTATTTAAATTCTAATATTGTAAATTATTTTAATCTCTCTTGAAAATGATGTCAAGATGACATCGAAACGTCGAGTAGCTCTTATATCGCTAATTTTTATTATTAAAATATTAATACTAAATATATTACTATATACACAAAGCAGAAATTAATGGTATATGAAGACTGTTTTCTAGGATGTATTATATATATATTCATCTATTAAATTTATGAAGCTGTTTAAGCGAATTGTATGGATATTATTGATTATATTATGAGGTATACTATTCCAGAACTTTGATACACGGTATATATTTGTATATTTTAAGAAATTAGTGTTAGGCTTTGGTAACTAAAGATTTTTATCGTTACTTCTCAGTCTGTAGACGTTATTTTGGAGAATTTTAAAGAGGTCTTTTAGATATTTTGGTGCCCATCCTCGTAGAGCTTTAAATGTTGAAAGTAGTTCTCGCTTTTTCAAATATATTTCAATTGGTTTCCAGTCAAGATTTTCGAAAATTTCCGATAATTGGATTTCATATCTTGCTCCTGTTATTGCACGTGCAGCCCTTTTTTGAAGTTTGTAGAGTTTGTTTATGTAAGTTGTGGTGCCATCATGCCATACATTAGAGCAATAAATGAAGTGTGGTAAAACTAGAGTGTTATACATTTTTACTAATGTTTCCTGAGTCACAAATTCTTTTGCTCTTCTTAAAAGAGCTATGTTGTTTGAAATATTTTTAGATTGAGCTTCTATGTGCTCTTTCCACTTCAATTGCTCATCAGTTATTACTCCTAGTACCTTTTTTTCTTTCACTCGAAAAATGACCTGATCTCCAATAACTATATGCGGATTAGTTGAAATGTGATTTAGTTTTTGCCTTGATCCAATGATCATATACTCCGTTTTTTTCCATATTTAGGGTAAGCCTATTGGCTATTAGCCATTTATGTACATTTTCTAGATCAATGTTAAGTTGTTGTTCAATGTCTGCGAACGACTCCCCTCGGCATGAGATATTGGTGTCGTCCGCAAACATCGCAGTATGAGTTGTTTCAAGGCAATTAGGTAAATCGTTAATGTATATGAGGAATAATAATGGACCAAGATTTGATCCCTTTGGGATTCCACAGGTAATATTTTGTGGTTCTGTCATTGCAAGCTTTATTTTACAAATTTGTTTTCTTTGAAATAAGTATGATTGAAACCACCGCAACGGCGTTCCTCTCACTCCATAATATTCTAATTTGGAAATCAGAATCTTATGCTCGACAGTGTCAAACGCTTTTTTAAGGCCCAAAGATAATATTCCATTAATTAAACCCTCATCCATATTCGAAAGCCATTTTATTGTAGAGTGTAGGAGGGCCATTTCAGTTGAATGTTGAAGACGAAATCCTGACTGGTAAATCGAAAGTGTTTCGTTATGGGACAAGAATTCGTAAAGTCGTCCGTAAACGATTTTTTCAAAAATCTTTGCAACGGCGGATATAACTGATATCGGTCTGTAATTTTCGCAAGTTGATTTATCACCTGATTTGTAAATTGGTGAAATTTTGGCGTATTTCAGATCATCTGGAAATATTCCTGTATTTAGAGACAAATTGAACATATACGTTAGTGAGTCTATAATGGAGTCCCCTGCCGCTTGTAAAAGTTTAATGGAGATCTTGTCAATGCCCAATGATTTAGTTGCTTTAGTTTTTTTTATTTCTTTCTTAATTTGCGTATTTGTGACATTTCGAAATTGAAATACGCCAATCCCACGAGATTCGGGCATCATGTAATGTCGATGATCGTGATCATTAGGAAGGATATCTCCTGCAAGCTTAGGACCAATTGTGGAAAAGTATTTATTGAACTCATTAGCAATGTTCTTATCATCAGTCAGTGTTTCACCGTTGACAACAATCTCTTTTACTGTTGTTACTTTTGATTGCTTTTTTAACAATTCATTTAAAAATCTCCAACCTTCCTTACTATTTTTGCAATTTTCCAAATTAGACTTGAAATATTTTGCTTTAGCTTCCTTTATTATTTTATTAACCTGGTTTTGACAGTTCTTGTATGCCTCGTGATATATAGGAGAATTGTATTTTACTGCTTTTTTCTTTAAATAATCTCTACGGTGATTCATATTTTTAATGTCGTTAGTTAGCCACGGCTTGTATTTATTTTTAACTTTTTAGTCCTAATAGGCGCATGGGCGTCGGCAATTTTTAAGAAAGTCTCTTTCCAATAGTTCCAAACTGTGTTAGGATTAGTATGATGATACAATTCATTAAATGAATGTTTTAAACCATTTTGAAAGTGAATTGCATTGAAATTTTTAAATTGTCTCGTTTCAACTAATTTAGAAGTTTCTTTTGGAATACTTGCTTTACGACATATATAAACAAGGTTATGATCACTAATCCCGACATGCATAACCCCAGAATCTATGGTTTTATTGTCATGTAATTTTGTTAATATTAAATCGATTAGGCTTTGAGTAGTTGTTGTAACTCTTGTCGGTTTAAGAATATGTTGTTGTAACTGATATATATAGAATATGTCCTTGAGTTTACTGGTGCGAGAGTCTTCTTCTGTCTTTAAGAGATTACAGTTGAAATCACCAGTTATGACTATCTCAAGATTTTCGTCATCGGCTTTACGCAAAAAGTACTCAAATTTTTCGTAAAATGTAGCATCTAAGTTAGGTGGGCGATACCATGTTGAAATCAAGAAGGATTTAGTCTTTGGTTTTTCGACTTCCAAACAGATAGCTTCAGCCTCATCAGGAATTATATTTTGTCGTAGATTATATGAAATATTGTTTTTTATATAAATTGCAACTCCCCCACCACTTCTATTTCTATCTACTCTTACTATTTCATAGCCCGTGATTTCAACTTCCTCATCTCGTATGGTTCTGTCTAATCTTGTTTCATTAATGCATATTATATCGAAAGGTTGTTCACTTAACAGAATTCTAAGCTCTCCGATATGTTTGTATAGGCTTGTTATGTTTAGATGTCCAATTTTAAAGCTTTTTAATTTTGGACATGGGCTGTTGCTCACTTGTAATAACGGGTTCTCGTGGTTGGTACTTTCAGACAAATTAGATACTTTAATATCTGAAGACTTATCTTTATTTACCAATAGTCAATTTAATTGCTTTAAGTAGCCTATAATGTTTTTCGTTAAATAGCTGTGCCCTGTCGATTAAGATGCATGCCATATGAGTTTCAATGGCTACGATTAATGTTTTCATTTGAGATTAATTTCCAGTTGTTCTGTTTACGTACCTTTTGTATGTCAGCATTTACTTGTATGATCTTTCCAGCAAGATTTAAATCATCGGCCCTGGTGATTATTTCGGATATAGTAAGTTTTGCACTTGGATTTGTGTCCATTATCTCTTTTCCAATTGAATATATTTGCAGAGATTTCTTGTAAAGATTTAAATTTTACATCGTTTGTTCCTACATGTAATACCACACATTCAGGAGCAGATTTCAGGGTAGGTTTGATATAGTGAGTCATGTCTTCTAAATCGAGCGCCTGGGAAGGTTTTAACTTGAAACTTTACTCCTGAATTCCTCTGGAGTTTCATAGGACTAAGAAATTTTAGCATGGAATCACCAACAATAGTAACACTTTGTCGTTGCCTAGGCAAATTTTGGCGTTGATTGAGACTACCTTGGCGATGGTTTTTCTGTTCTTCTTCTGCTCGAGGTTGACTGTCGGTGTTTTCGGCAGAATTGGTCGTAGAGTTGTTTGTTTGCATCTGTTTCTGTTTTTGTTTTAAATCTCTTTTGCCATTTGTCGGTTGGATGTTCTGCGGTGTCTCGTCTTCGTCTTGAGATAGTTCACTCAGAACTTCATATCTGTTGATAACTTCGACAGTGGGCGCTATGTTGCTATTTGTTTTACATCTACCAGTAGGTTGATGAACAGTGTGCCATCTTTCTACTTGGTCCTCTTCAGGATTTAATTCATTTACTCCTTTCTTTTGTGATTCGCCTGCAGCATAATTGCTCGTTAATTTATGGGATGGCTCAATGTTCTCGCACACCTTTCGATAATCTTCATATATGAGTTTAATAGCAGCAAGTAAACTTGACTTTTCACTCTCTACATCTTTGATTTCGGTATTCAAATCAGCTACAACGTAAGAGACGGTATTGATTCTATCCCTAAGGGCTTCATTTTCTTTCTTTAATTGGCTGTTTTCTCTTTGTAACATGGTAAGACACTGCTGAACTATGTCATTCGTCACGCAAGATTTCTGATCATTGTCGTGGTTTGCTGGTGTTGATGTGCTTTCGGGTGTCTTATTGAAATGAGAACAGTGATGTTTAAGTTCTTCTTTAATGTTATTCATTTGGGATTTAATTTCCTCAATCGAATATTCCAGTGTAGTTAGCCGATCATTAGTTATGCAAGGAACAGGTAATGGCCGATATTGTTCTTCAAAAATAGCTTGATCAATAAGTTGTTCACTATCTTCGCGATCCTCCAAGTTATCTTTACTGTCCAGTAAAGAAAAAGAGTAACGAGGAAAGTCTCGCCTTGATTTCCTTGCCCTTTAGTCCTCCCACAGTAAACGTTTGTTTAGAAGGATACCAGCGAATTGACACATCATCAGTTTCGATAAGCTTGCACTCACCGCCTGGCGAACTCCATTTCGATTTTATCTCCATAACATCTTCAAGAAACTGTTGGAAAGATTTGAAATCTCCCAACCATTTCAGCTTTCCTTTACTACTTATTTCCAACAGCTTTCTTAAACAATCGCCATCACTAACAACTAAATCTTCCAAGACTTTATCGGAGCGCATTTCACCATGACCTTCCATGCTGCACCCCAGGCTAATTCTAAACATTGCTATACTTTCTCATCCAATACTCCAATCAATCAATTTTTCATTTTATTCTCATCTCTGACTTAAACACATAATTTTAGGACCATTGGCGAGGTTTGGCAAAGATTCGATAAGTGCAACTTATTGCAACCTTCCACACTTTTACTCTTCGTTTCACTAATCGTCTTATCTCGACGAGATAAAGCGTTTATTCCGACTTTGAGAAATTTTCATAAAAAATTGTCGAAGCGATAAAATTCGTATTGTTTTATGATGTTTGAGTGGAAAAGAATATTTTAGAAGCATTGGGAAAGTTTGGCAGAGCTATTTCGTTTTCACTCAATTCTAACCTTACATTTACATTTTATGCGTGTAAAAACTAACGAGGCAATTTCTAAACATTGCCATACTTTCTCATCCTGTAGTCCAATCAATAAACTTTTACTTTTATACTCATCTCTGACCCTCACATGTCATTTTAGAACCATTGACGAGGTTTGGCAAGGATTTGAGAAGCGAAACTAACTGCAGCCTTTTCACCTTCACTAATCGTCTTATTTCACCTTCACTAATCGTCTTATTTCGACGAGATAGAGCGTTTTTTTCGAGTTTGAAAAATTTTCACTGCAACTTGTCGAATCCCTGAAATTTGATTTGTTTTAAAATATTTGAGTGGAAAAGAACATTTTAGAAGCATTGGGAAAGTTTTGCAGAGCTATTTCGTTGTAACCAAATTCTAACCTTACTTCTTGATTTTAGGCGTATAACGGCTAAGAGTCCAACTTCGAAATATTGCTTTACTTTCTCAACCAGTTCTCTTATCAGTGAACTTTTGGTTTTATTCTCTTGCCTGACCGAAAAATATATCATTTTAGAACCGTTGGCTAAATTTGCCAACATTTCGATAAGTGCAACTAACTCAATTCTCCCCATCTTCTCTCTTCGTTTCACAAATCGTCTTATCTCGACGAGATAAAGTGTCCTTTTAGACTTTGAGAAATTTTCAATGCAACTCGTCGAGTCGATGAAATTTGATTAGTTTTGTGATGTTTGAGTGGAAAAAGGACATTTTAGAAGCAATGGGAATGTCTGGCAGGGCTATTTGGTTTTCATCCAATTCAAACCTTACTTCTAGCTTTTAGGTGTGTAATAAGAAAGAGTCAAATTTCTAAACATAATCATAGTTCCTAATCCAGTGCTCCAATCAATGAACTTTTGATTTCATTCTCATCTCTGATCCAAACACATCATTTAAGAACGATTGCTGAGGTTTGGAAACGATTCGAATCGTGCAAATATCTGCAGCCTCCACATTTTCGCTCCTCGTTTCACTAATCATTTTATCTCTTCGAGATAAAGCGTTTTCACCGACTGAGTCTTGGTAGCTCAATGGTTAGAGCGTCTTTTCGGTCATCAGAGAATTGCAGGTTCGATTGCTATGTGAGGCTCAGAAATCATTTTCTGAGTATCGAGCTTGAAGATTGTTCATCTACCTTAATATATCCAAGCTCTCATATTTCTCAAACATTAAACTGCATCAATCATTATTAATATATAGTGGCTTCCGCGTAGGTTGCATATATATATTGAATTGCACCCTAGCTGACCATCTGAGTCTTGGTAACTCAATGGTTAGAGCGTCTTATCGGCCATCCGTATGTTTCAGGTTCGATCCCTGTCTGGGGCTCAGAAATCATTTTCTAAGTATCGAGCTTGAAGATCGTTAATCTACCTTAATATATCAGAGCTCTCATGCGTCTCAAACATTAAACTGTATCAATCCTTATTAGTATATAGTGGCGTCAGCTTAGCTCTTACGTATATATCAAACTTGCAACTTTGCTCATCTTTTTTAGTCTTGGTAGCTCTGGCTTCAGCGTCTTACCAGTGATCAAAGTGTTACGGGTTCGATCCTCGTCTAGGGCTCTGAAAGCATTTTTCTGAGTATCGAGCTTGAAGATCGTTCATCTACCTTAATATATCAGAGCTCTCATGTTTCTCAAACATTAAACTGCATCAATCATTATTAATATATAGTGGCTTCCGCTAACGTCGCACATATATATCAAACTTCCACCCTAGCTCACAATATGAATCTTGGTACCTCAACGTTTAGAACGTCTTTCCGGTCATCAGAGGGTTGCGGGTTCGATCTTCGTTTGGTGCTTAGAAATCATTTTCTGAATACAGAGCTTGAATATCGTTCATCTATATTAATATATCCAAGCTCTCATGTTTCTTAAACATTAACTGCATCAATCATTATTAATATATAGTGGCTTCCGCTTAGGTCGCACATATATATCGAACTTGCTCCTTAGCTAACCATCTCAGTCTTGGTTAGGACGTCTTTCCGGTCATCAGTGGGTTACGGGTTCGATGCCATTCTGGGACTCAGAAATCATTTTCTGAGTACAGAGCTTAAAGATCGTTCATCTACCTTAATATATCGAAGCTCTCATGTTTCTCAAACATTAAAATGCATCAATCATTATTAATATATAGTGGCTTCCGCTTAAGTCGGACATATATATCAGACTTGCACCCTAACTCACCATCTGAGTCTTGATAGCTTGATGGTTAGAGCGTCTTACCGATGACCAGAGGAATACGGGTTCGATCCCCGTCTCGGGCCCAAAAATTATTTTCTGTGTGTCGAGATTGAAAATTGTTCATCTACCTTAATATACCCAAGCTCTCATGTTTCTCAAACATTAAACTGCATCAATCATTATTAAGATATAGTGGCTTCTGCTTAGGTCGCACATATATATCGAACTTGCAACCTAGCTGACGATCTTAGTCTCGATAGCTAAATGGTTAGAGCGTCTTAGCGGTAATCAAATCAGAGGGTTGCGGGTTCGATCGCCGTGTAGGGCTCAGAAATCATTTTCTGAGTATTGAGATTGAATTGCAGTCGTAGGATGAATATTAATGCCCAGGTCAAAATTCGAATGTGAATAGCCATGACAGGATAAAACACGACAAATAACAAAACATGTTAGTTTAAACAAGCTTTACTGACGTTTCGTTGCTAACGCGCAACATTTTCAAAGTGATATACATGAAGGACAAGGTAAGGTTATAAATACGATATTTACAAGGTGTGAAAATTAATTAGCCAATGAGAGAGGAGAAAAGGTGTTTGAAAAGTAGAAGAGAAAGAGCGGAAGGAGAGAAGACTAATTAAAATAAGGCAAGCGGAACAGACCTGATGTTTTCATTAAGGACAGGCTTAAATTTGTCAATGAGTAAACTCTCCCGAATGAGTAACTCAAGGGGCGAGTTACCGGACGAAATAATAGAAAAGTCATCGGCGGAGATGGTGTGATGAGAGGCTTTGGTGTGAGAAAGGATGCTAGACAGGCTAGTGTAAGATCTTTTCTTCCCAGTTAAAGGCGAGATTCCTAGGTGTTCAGAGATGGGTGGGTGTAGAAGGCGTCGAGTTTGACCTATATACGATGCTCCGCAGCATCGACACGAATATTGATAAACAACATGCGATCTCATTAATTTAGGAATACTATCCTTAACCCTGAAGAAACTAGACAGACGTTTGTTAGACTTAAAGATAATCCGTAGCTCAACTTGAGGAAAACAGGAGGAGAGAAGTTTTGTTAACTGCGAACGGATTTGAAGGCAATGTTTCCCCGTAAATGGCATAGAAAAATAAATGATACGTTTCGAAACATCGTTAATTTATCGACGTTATGTTGATGATTGTTTTGTAATATTTCGCTGTCGCGACCTCGTTAAGCCCTTTTTAGATTATTTAAATTCACAACACAACAGCATTAAAATTTCGAGCGAGACTGAGGTAAATAATACTCTTCCATTTCTTGACGTTTTGATTGAACGTAACAACGGTTTTTCCACTTCGATTTATCGTAAACCTACTTTTTCGGGACTTTTTACTAATTTTGAGAGCTTTATCCCACTTTCATTTAAACATGGACTTGTCTACACCCTTCTCGACAGATATTTTAAGATATGCTCCTCCTACCACATCTTTCATTCGGAAGTCATCAAGCTGAAAAATTTTCTCACTAACAATGGGTATCTCTCTAACTATTCTCTTCTTTGACTTTTGTCTTGGTTAAATTCTTGATAAAGTTTTTTCAGTTTCCGCTAAAAATTACGATGTTTCGAAACGTGTCATTTATTTTTCTATGCCATTTACGGGGAAACATTGCCTTCAAATCCGTTCGCAGTTAACAAAACTTCTCTCCTCCTGTTTTCCTCAAGTTGAGCTACGGATTATCTTTAAGTCTAACAAACGTCTGTCTAGTTTCTTCAGGGTTAAGGATAGTATTCCTAAATTAATGAGATCGCATGTTGTTTATCAATATTCGTGTCGATGCTGCGGAGCATCGTATATAGGTCAAACTCGACGCCTTCTACACCCACCCATCTCTGAACACCTAGGAATCTCGCCTTTAACTGGGAAGAAAAGATCTTACACTAGCCTGTCTAGCATCCTTTCTCACACCAAAGCCTCTCATCACACCATCTCCGCCGATGACTTTTCTATTATTTCGTCCGGTAACTCGCCCCTTGAGTTACTCATTCGGGAGAGTTTACTCATTGACAAATTTAAGCCTGTCCTTAATGAAAACATCAGGTCTGTTCCGCTTGCCTTATTTTAATTAGTCTTCTCTCCTTCCGCTCTTTCTCTTCTACTTTTCAAACACCTTTTCTCCTCTCTCATTGGCTAATTAATTTTCACACCTTGTAAATATCGTATTTATAACCTTACCTTGTCCTTCATGTATATCACTTTGAAAATGTTGCGCGTTAGCAACGAAACGTCAGTAAAGCTTGTTTAAACTAACATGTTTTGTTATTTGTCGTGTTTTATCCTGTCATGGCTATTCACATTCGAATTTTGACCTGGGCATTAATATTCATCCTACGACTACGATTCCCGTTTGGTGTATCCTTGGTCGAGATTGAATTTCGTTTATCTACCTTAATATATCCAAGCTCTTATATTTCTAAAACATTAAATTGCATCAATCATTATTAATATATAGTGGCTTACGCTTAGGTCGCACATATATATCGAACTTGCACCCTAGCTCGCCATCTGAGTCTTGGTAGCTCAATGGTTAGAGCGTCTTAGCAGCCGTCCGAGGGTTGCAGGTTCGATCCCAGTCTAGGGCTCAGAAATTATTTTCTGAGTATCGAGAGTGAAATCGTTCATCTACCTTAATATATCCAAGCTCTTATATTTGTAAGACAGTAAACTACATCAATCATTATTAATGTATAGTGGCTTCCGCTTAGGTCGCACATATATATCGAACTTGCACCCTAGTTCACCATCTGAGTCTGGATAGCTCAATGGTGAGAGCGTCTTTCCTGTCATCAGAGTTTTGCGAGTTCGATCCTAGTCTGGGGCTCAGAAATTATTATTTGGGTATCGAAATTAAAGATCGTTAATCTACCTTAATATATCCAAGCTCTCATGTTTCTCAAAGATGAAACTGCATCAATCATTATTAATATATAGTGTCTTCCGCTTAGGTTGCACATATATATCGAACTTGCTCCCTAGCTCAACATCTGAGTCTTGGTATCTCAATGGTTAGAGCGTCTTACCGTTGATCAAAATGTTGCTGGTTCGGTCCAAAGATCGTTTTAGAACCATTGGCAAGCTTTGGCAAACTTTTGATAAAAGCTACTCACTGGAACCATAGCAGTCTCACTGTTCGTTTTACTAATCGTCTTATCTCGGCGAGACAAATCGTTTTTGACGAGTTTGAAAAATTTTCACAGCAACATGTCGAATCGACGAAATTCCATTTCGTTTACGATGTTTGGGTGGAAAAAATCATTTTAGGAGAATTGGGAAAGTTTGGCACACCTATTTGGATTTTGACATCTTTCTAACCATATTTATAGCTTTTAGGCGAATAAGGCTTAGATAAAAAATTTCTAAACATTGCCACATTTTTTGAAATACTACTCCAATCAATTAATTAATGCTTTTATTATCTTATCTGACCCAAAAAGATCATTTTAGAAACATTGGCAAGCTTTAGCAAAATTTTGAGAAAAGCTACTTACTGCAACTAGAGCATTTTCAATGTTCGTTTCACTAATCGTCTTATCTCGACGAGATAAAGCGCTTTTGACGAGTTTGAAAAATTTTCACAGCAACTCGTCGAATCGACGAAAGTCGACCCGTTTTATGATGTTTGGTGCAAAAGAAAATTTTATAAGCATTGGGAAAGCATTGAAAATGGTAATGATAATGATGATGCTGATGATGATAATAATGATCATTCTGATGGTAATGATGATGATCATGATGATCATGATGATTGTGATGGTGATGGTAAAGGTGATGGTTATGATGCTGCTGATAATGATGCTGATGATAATGCTGATAATCATGATGATTTTAATGATGATACAGATGATGATGATGCAGATGATGATGATGGTGATCATTCTGATAATGATGATAATGATGATTATGATGATTATTATGATTTTGATGGTGACAGTGATGATGTTGCTGGTGATGATGCTGATAATGATGCTGATGATGATGATGATGCTGATGATGAAGCACAAGATCATCATCATGCTGATGCTGATGCTGATGCTGACGCTGATGATGATGCAGAATGATGATGATGGTAATTATCATGCTGATGATGAAAATGATAATGATGATGCTTCTGCTTATGATGCTGATGATAAAGCTGATGATGGTGATGGTGATTGTGAAAGTGGTGGAGATGGTGATGGTGATGGTTATGGTGACGGTGATGCTGGTGGTGATGGCGATGATATTGGTGATTGTGATGGTGATTATGATTATGATAATGATGATGATGCTGATAATGATGAAGATGCTGATAAGGATGATGATGCTGATGATGATGATAATGATGATGATGGTGATGGTGATCGTGATGGTGATGGTGATGGTGATTGTGATGGTGATTGTGATGGTGATGGTGATTATTATGGTGATGGTGATGGTAATGGTGATGTTGATGATGGCTGTGATGGTGATGGTGGTTGTGGTGGTGATGGTGATGGTGATGGTGATGCTTACGGTGATGGTGATGCTTACGGTGATGGTGATGCTTACGGTGATGGTGATGCTTACGGTGATGGTGATGCTTACGGTGATGGTGATGCTTACGGTGATGGTGATGCTTACGGTGATGGTGATTGTCACGTATATGGTGATGGTGATGATGATGCTGATGATTATGATGATGACGATGATGATGACACTGTTAATGATGATGATGATGATGAATCTGCTGCTGATGATGATGATGTTGGTGATGGTGATGTTGATGATGAAGCTGCTGCTGATGATGATGGTGATGGTGATGGTTATTGTGATAGTGATAGTGATGTTGTTGGTGATGGTGATTTTAGGAGAACTGGGAAAGTTTGGCACACGTATTTGGTTTTGTCCCAATCGTATCCATCCTTATGGCTTTTAGTCGTAGAAAGTTTGAGAGAAATTTTTTAAACAGAGCCATATTTTCTGAAACACAGTTCATATAAATAAACTTATGCTTTTATTCTCTTGTCTGACCTTAATAAATTATTTTAGAACCATTGATGAGCATTGACAAACTTTTGAAAAAAACTACCCACTGCAGCAACCGCAGTTTCATCGTTCGTTTCACTAATCGTCTTATCTCGACGAGATAAAGCGTTTTTGACGAGTTTGAAAAATTTTCACAGCAACTCGTCGAATCGACGAAAGTCGATCTGTTTTATGATGCTTGGGAGGAGGAGATCATTTTAGAAGCATTGTAGAGATTGGCACAAGTATTTGGTTTTGACCCAATTCTAACCATACTTATGGTTTTAGGCGTATAAGGCTTAGGAGGCCAATTTCTAAACGCAGCCAAAATTTCTGAAATTCTGCTCCAATAATTAAACTAATGCTTTTATTCCCTCCTTTGACCCGTCGATTCAACGAGTTGCTGTGAAAATTTTTCAAACTCGTCAAAATCGCTTTATCTCTTCGAGATAAGACGATTAGTGAAACGGACTGTGAAACTGCGGTTGCTGCATTGGGTAGTTTTTTCAAAAGTTTTTCAATGCTCGCCAATGGTTCTAAAATAATTTATTAAGGTCAGACAAGAGAATAAAAGCATAAGTTTATTCATACGAGCTGCATTTCAGAAAAATGGCTCTGTTTAAAAAATTTCTCTCTCTTAAGCCTTCTACGACTAAAAGCCATAAATATGGTTAGGATTGGGACAGAACCAAATAGATGTGCCAAACTTTAACAATACTCCTAAAATATTCTTTTCCACTCAAACATCATAAAACAAATCGAATTTCGTTGATTCGACGAGTTGCTGTAAATTTTTTCAAACTCGTCAAAAATGCTTAATCTCGCCGAGATAAGACGATTAGTAAAACGAACAGTGAGACTGCTATGGTTCCAGTGAGTAGCTTTTGTCAAAAGTTTGCCAAAGCTCGCCAATGGTTCTAAAATGATCTTTTCGGGTCAGATAAGATAATAAAAGCATTAGTTCATTAATTGGAGCAGCATTTCAGAAAATCTGGCGATGTTTAGAAATTCGCC
>JASJOG010000525.1:0-127913 GCA_030142905.1 Heliopora coerulea
TTGAGTAAAAGAGAAAAAAGTACTAGGAGTAATAATTTACGAGCAGCTGAAGTGGAAAGAGCATATAGATGCTCAATCTAAAAGAATTTCAAACAATATAGCTCTTTTAAGAAGAGCAAAATAATTTGTGACTCAAGAAACATTAGTCAAAATGTACAACACTTTAATTTTACTACATTTCATTTATTGCTCCAATGCCTGGCTTGACGGCACAACGACAAACATAAATAAGCTCTATAAACTTCAAAAAAGGGCTGGATGTGTGATAACGGGAGTGAGCTATGAGGTACGATCATCGGAAATTTTCAAAAATCTAAATTGGAAACCAATTGAAACAAATTTAAAAAAACGAGAACTTCTCTTAACATTCAAAGCTATACGAGGTTGGGCACCAAAATATATAACAGATTACTTTACAATTCTCCAAAACAACGTCTACAGACTAAGAAGTAATGACAAAAAGCTTTATTTCCCGAAGCCCAACACTAATTTCTTAAAATTCACATTTATATATCGTGCCTCAAAGCTCTGGAATAGTCTACCTGATGATATAATAGAAAATATCTATGCACTTTCCTTAAACAGTTTCATAAACATAATAGATAAATATTTATATAAATTATATTAGGCATTAGTCTTCTACCATTAATAATTACCGTCCTAGTGTACATAATAATAATTTTATAAAAGTTTTTAGATATAAATATACAGTCCTGGCAAAAAGTCTGGAATATTTTTCACTGTTTTCCTTTTCTCAGAATATGTGATAAATCATAAAGTATTGAACGCTGTGGTTCATCTACTTCAAAGAAAACCTTAAAATGGTATTCGTTAGACACTAACTTTAAAACCTGGGTACTAAGTATACCCATAATTCCTTACACAATAAGTAATGTTGATTCAAGATGGCTGAACTGTCACCAAAGAAGAGAGCACGTGTTGCGGAAATGGACCATCGAGGCCTCAAGCAACAGGACATCGCAATCAAACTTGGTATTTCACAAGGCACAGTATCGAAAACGCTTAAACGTATTAAGAATAATGATTTTGAGGGTGATTTGAGGTCGAAAACTAGATCTGGTAGGCCACTAAAGATTTCTCCTAAAACTGACCAAAGAATTCGACGCTTAGTGCAAAATGACCCCACTATCTCGTCTACTGATATTATATTCCAACTGAATCTGTCAGAAAAGGTAAGCCCACGGACTGTGAGGCATCATTTCAGCAAAAAGTTAGGTTTAAAAGCATATAAACCTGTCAAAAAGCCTCTTCTTTCATCTAAAAATATACGTGATCGCCTCAACTTTTGCAAAAAATACAAGGATTGGACACCATAACAATGGATGAAAGTGATGTTTAGTGATGAGGCAGAGATTGTCAAATTTTCTCGATCAAAACAGTTTGTGAGAAGGCCAGCTAATCAGAGATATATGCCCAATTTTACAACTACTACTGTGAAGAATGCACCCTCAGTTATGGTGTGGGGATGCATATCAGGAAAGGGTAGGGGTTCACTGTGGATCATGCCTAAAAACACAACCATCACCTCAAAAGTATATTTGGATATCCTGAAGGAAAAGCTAGAGCCATCCATGACAATTTTGAGCTGTGATACTTTCCAACATGATGGCGCTCCAGTTCACACAGCAAAAATAATGAAAACGTGGCTTTCGGAGAAGAACATCAAGGTCTTAGATTGGCCAGGTAGCAGCCCTGATCTCAATGTTATTGAAAACTGTTGGATGATCCTTAAAAAGAAAGTTGCTGACAGACGTCCTGCATCTCTTGAAGACCTTGTTAAGGTTATTAAGGACGTCTGGATGACTGAAATAACACTTGAATACTGTGAAAACGTAGTGAAATCAATGCCCAAGAGAATACAAGCAGTCATCAAAAATAACAGTTATCCTACAAAATACTAAGAGTTTTGGGCTTATGCTTATTGTTAAAATCACTTTTAAGAGTCGTGTGCCATTCAAAATCAATTTTGTTTTCATAGAAATGTCATTTTTCTCAATATTCAAAATTTGACTTTTTTGATGTAATATTCCAGACTTTTTGCCAGGACTGTAGTTATTAAAAATTAAGTATTACATATAGTAAATAGACGCACGGTCCTTTGAAAAACAGGAAACTGAACAGGCCACCGTAATAAAATAAATGTAAATAAAGTAAAGTAAAGTAAAGTAAAATAAAGCTCCCATGCAACACTTCTGAAGTAACCTCGAGGTGTCCATTTAACAGACCGTGAAATCGAAAGTGTTTTAGTCTCTTTATTGCAGGAGAATTGGAAACTGAAGAAATATTCTCCTGAGGCAAACATGAAAAATGTAACGAAATAGTGTTTTTTATGACATCATTCTATATTTCTGGAAAGATAGAAAATACGGCAAATCGTCAATGAATAGCACTAGGTGAAAACGATGTGTAGGAGTGGGTTGAAAACATGTTAGAATTACATTTTTGTTTGACAGCTTATAAAGTCTGTCAGGTACTTTGTTCAAGTACTTTGTTCACGTCGTAGAACAGCAGCAACGCTGTTTGATTTTCATTCATTACTTATTTAGTCAACATAATTTTGATAATAACTTGTTCTTCTCGAGTGAGATTCTGAATTTTATGGAGTAGAAAGCATTTCAAACGAAATTGACAGTATAGCCGTAGGAAGACCACCGCTGCGTTTTATGCTTTGTTTTTAGTGTCAGTGAGTTAATTATGGAGCAGTTCACCAGGTACGAAGTCTGGTTTTGAGATGGGCAACTTTTTAAAATTTTTGGTAGGATCCCAGAAAACTTTTGATAATTTCGTTCTCGTTTAAACCCTCCTGTACGAGTTTTACCTTGACTGTGTCTTTTGATTGAGAACTCGGCGTTACACAACGTACCTTGAGGTGAATCCACCCAACGAGTTGATACATGTTTCCTAGTGTCCTACATCCTTTGGGTACTTCTGAAAAGACAGAGACAATATTTCACGCTGTTGTTGGTGTAAGGAGTTCCACAATATGTCGAGCCTCCTTTTTTGTACAACTTGCTGCCAACCATTTTGAAAGGTTTTAACTTTGTGACAGTTAAAAGTACCCAGGAAAGAGCTCTTGAAATTGATGAAGAGCTTTAATGGCTGATGTACATCAACTCTTACAGGAACTCGAAGTGAAAGCTTCGATAATATATTTCACAGGGCGAAAAAAACCAAAACAATTACCACAAACTAAATTTAAAGAACTTTGACCTTCAAAAAACGACAACAAAGAAGGAAAATACAGTTGATGAAACTGGTTATCTTCCGTCTGATGCACTGCTTGATCCATTGAGTGCTTAGTTGCAAACTTCAACTACCAGTGACCAAACAGTGCATCAAAGGCTGCACGAAGATATGTGGCCGGTTTCACTTATGCAAACACGATTTTTGAAGCTACATTAGTCCAGCACAACCCAATCTTAGTGTTACCGGTAAGAAACAATGTACCACCACAGTCTTATTTTCCTTACACGAGATCTAGTTTTCTTCTTACCATTTAAATGTGTAAAAAGTCATAAAGTTAGGAGAACTATCTTAATCAAAGCTTGTAATGTAATTGCATGCAAAGTATTATTCTGTAGAATCCCGCTGACTCGAACTACAGTAAAAACCCGCATAAAAGAACACGTGTTTTGGGGGTTCAGGCTGATTTTGTTCTTATAAATCGGGTGTTTTCTGGAAAATCAGCCTGAAAATGTTCTTAAGGAGTTCTTAAAATTGTTTCTAAAAATTAAATACTGCATAGACTACCAACAGATGAAATCAATGTGCAATGACAAGCACTTGTGATTGTCAAGATTGATTTACCATGTTTTGAGTGACTAATTCAAAGGTATTTTTCATTGAGATGAAAATTAGAACATTTCAACTGAAAGGTCAGGAGTTCGGAGTTGTAAAATTAAACAATTTCATGTCAGCATGTTGTGTCTGCAGCAAATAAAGAATGTGATTGACAGAAGGTAACAGTCATTTAGTTACATAAATTAGCCAAGTCTAAAAACAATTGCTAAATGTACCCTGGAAATTCCCATACCTGCTGTGAAACTCTATGCGTGCAATGGTCTAGCACATATATTGATCTACTTAGTACAGTACCCCGGTAGGTTATTCTAATCTAACTGGCAGCCAATTTTTTTATATAAGAACAATTTTCATTTTTCAGGCTGAATGTGTTCTTATGTATATTGTACTTTTTTGACCAAATTTCAGTCTGAGTGTTCTTTATCCACTAGTTCTTTTATGCGGGTTTTTACTGTACCAAAGGCAATGAGAAATAGTTCGAGTTAGCGGGGGTTCGAGTTATCAGGGAAGGCGTTGAATTTCAAGTATCCTGTATTCCTCTAAACAATTTATAAGGTATCGTGATTTTAAGATTCATCCACTATTACAAGTTATTTCGGTAAAGTCGCTTAAG
The DNA here is from genome assembly GCA_030142905.1 of Heliopora coerulea. Classification (NCBI taxonomy): domain Eukaryota; kingdom Metazoa; phylum Cnidaria; class Anthozoa; order Scleralcyonacea; family Helioporidae; genus Heliopora; species Heliopora coerulea. The sequence goes on from JASJOG010000525.1 coordinate 4,436, forward strand.
AATATTTTAATTTTTCTTCGTGGATAGAGTTGATTGTGTTGTCCTGAATCCTTATACAACCATACTGCAATGTCTGCCACTATGGAGTTGAATAACTGTTCACAATGAAATTATATGACTATTCCAGGATACATGTATAAGTTCAGTGAATGTTCGGCTCTTTTATATACGGCTGTACAAATTTGTGAAAGCCCTACGAAATAAATTAGATAAACTAGAACAATTTTGACAGACTACTCACGACTAAAAACCATGATCAGCCGACAACTTCAAAAAGTATAAAATAAAACATATTCCGAAGAATAAAGTCATCTTGAGAACTCAAGATATGACTCAATGCAAGATAAAACTATTGTTGAAACTGATATTTCCACTTTATTTCAAAGTCATCTTCAGACAGAATGATAATTACAATAACATACCAGAGTGTATATACAGGAGGTGTGATGACATCATCCAGACGGAATTAGGAAACACTACCGGTAATCCCTAATTTACATGCTGAGATGTTGAGACGCTAGGTGCTAATTAGAAATTCTCGCCACCATTAATAAAGCGGTTGAGCGTGAATAGAACTATCGGCCTAACTGATAACAAGTGTGCATAATATCTAATCAAAAAGGTTGAGTTCTTTGCTAGCTTTGAGCCCAGAATTAAGCTCAGGTTTATTAAACTTAATGTGGAGTGCTTCAATTATTAGAAGTTTATTGGTGTTAGTAGACTTACTCGTATAAAGAATTTTATAGTTATTAAAGATTAAATTTTTAATGGAGGTAGATATGTTAGAAGAAGAGGGAAGGTCATTTAGTCGGTCATACTGATCGCATAAGTCATTAATGAAGTGAGCGCGTTCACATTCGAGAAAGTGTTGGGCAACTGCACTGGTGTTATGTTGAGTAGAATGTTCGGAAAGACGTTTGTGAAGACAACGGTCGGTTTTACCTATATATGTTTTGTTGCAGCCAGGACAAGTAATTTGGTAGACGACATTATTGCGAGACATTTCCGGAATCTTATCTTCGTTGGATCACTGTTAGATCATTTTATCACTGTTAGATCACTGTTATGATCACTGTTAGATCAGTTTTATCTTGCATTGAGTCATATCTTGAGTTCTCAAGACGACTTTATTCTTCGGAATATGTTTTATTTTATACTCACGACTAAATTGTAGAACATTTAAGAATCATGGCGTAATATTCACCACAGATAATCGCTCTAGAAAGGTCTTTCCTGGGGTTGAATTATGTTTCCATATATGTCTACACTGGACTCCCGCGCCTTAGAATTTCCATACGTTGTCCCGTTGTTATCAGTAAAGATTCAAGATTTCCACAAGTCAAACAGCTACGCCGTGACACTTTCAGGTTTACCAACCCATGTTTTCAAATTAGAGTTCGAATCAACGGGTATAAATTTGTACCAAGGAAGTATAAAATTTGGCTCGAGTTTGCGGGGAGTTTGGATTAATCGAGTGCGAGTTATATGGTCGTAAATGACAGGGAAAATGAAATCAAATCCAGGGCAAATTTAATTTGCTTCGAGTTAATGGGGAGTTTGAGTTAACCGAGTTCAAGTTAGCGAGGTTCTACTTGTAATTCGACAATCTTTATAACTGCCGGCCAAATACGCCCAAGAAACCCAAAAAAGGCCATGTTGGACGAGTTATTTCAATTTCCTAAAATATCTGAAGGATAATCAAACTATCGTGATGCACGGTCATACGGTCCAATGTGTCCTGCGGTCTCCGACTATAATCTATTGTTCCATCCTGAGAAATTCTGAGTTATCGTTCCAGTCTTTTTAGACTTTCGATGCGTGTTATATTCTGTTGACTTCTGCTGACTCGAATTCTGTTCTGCTGGAATGGCTTTCTGCTGGTTGGATTTATGTCCTACGACATCAGATTGTGCTCTGTGGTTTCCAGTTGTGTTCTGTTAGTACGACTGCTATTTTGCAGGATCAAATTATCTTCTGCAAGCTTGAATGTCGGTTGACTGTTTTGTACTTTATTTGGCTTCCCAAACTATGATGGGCGAGTTTTAAATTTAGTGCTGTTTCTGTCTCGTCTTTAATCCTGCGACAGCTCAAATTTGAGAACACAAGTCGTTGACTGAATATTGACCCACTTAGTGCTCCATACGACCACTGATTGATATCGACATTGCTGAGCTCGGTTATTATCAAAGACCGAACATATGTCGTGTAATACTATCCGTGACCATTCGTTTTACGGAACTAAAAGATTTTGGGATAATCCCTTGACACTTAAAAACCAAACGGGTATTTAGCATTACAGAAAATTTTTTGGGCAAAGCAATGAATTAAAAAACTGCTTGCTTGCTGCTGACAATTTTAGGCGAATACTTCTTAATCCCCCCTGGTTCCATCTTCAATGATAACCAACGATGTAAAGAAAGGAAACACTGTGTGTACAAAATATGTTTTCCGAAACGACTCATAAATCGCCCACAATTCTGCTAAAAACCCAGATGAGTGGTTATTGGCATTAGCAGATGGACCCATAAATTCCAATTCTGGAGACATTTCTCGCAACTGAAACGCAGTGGGGCAAAGCAGTCCAGTATTCTATAGGTCAATCCACAGCTTAGTTGTTTCTTAGCAAAACAGAACAAAATAGGACAAACAACAAAAGAAAAAAACAATGTGCAAGATAACGGGTTAAGAAAAATATTCAGATTGTGTCCTGTTGTTTCAAATTGTGTTCCGTTCGTACGATTGCTGTTTTGCAGGATCAAATTATCTTCTGCAACTCGAATTCTGTTTGACTGTTTTGTATTTCATTTGCCTTCCCGAACCTGATGGGCGAGTTTCAAATTTAATACTATTTGAGTTTCGTCTTTAATCCTGTGGCAGCTTAACTTTGAGAACACAAGTCGTTAACTGGATATTGACCCGCATAATGCTCCATACGACCACTGATTGATATCGATATTGCCGAGCTCGGTTATTATCAAAGACCGAACATATGTCGTGTAATACTATCAGGGACGATCCGTTTTCCTGAACGAAGTGATTTTAGGATAATCCCTTGACACTTAAAAAGCAAACGAGTATTTGACATTACAGAAAATTTTTTAGGCAAAGCAATGAATTAAAAAACTGCTTGCTTGCTGCTGACAATTTTAGGCGAATACTTCTTAATCCCCCCTGGTTCCATCTTCAATGATAACCAACGGTGTAAAGAAAGGAAACACTGTGTGTACAAAATATGTTTTCCGAAACGACTCATAAATCGCCCACAATTCTGCTAAAAACCCAGATGAGTGGTTATTGGCATTAGCAGATGGACCCATAAATTCCAATTCTGGAGACATTTCTCGCAACTGAAACGCAGTGGGGCAAAGCAGTCCAGTATTCTATAGGTCAATCCACAGCGTAGTTGTTTCTTAGAAAAACAAAACAAAATAGAACAAAACAACAAAAGGAAAAATCAATGTGCACGATAAGGGGTTAAAAAAATGTTCTTCATATATCCATTTTATTTGTATCGCAATTTTTACTCAGTAAGAAAATAGAAATAATTTGAAATCCTTGCATCGCGATGTGATTCCTGGTGCGTCGTTCAGTTATAAACTTGACCAAAAGTCAAAAACACCAGTTCATGTGCTATCCGTCAATCAAGAACGTTTGTTGATTGAACCAGGAACCAAGCAAGAATTTAGCTTCATTGCAGCGTTGACGCTTTGTTTGGTATGTTCATTCTTTGAGTTTGTTCCTTCTTTAAATAGTCTATGTACCAAGGTATTTCATACAATTTCCAGTTAATGGTTCCCTAAACTTTCTTATCGGGCGGAAATAACGTTCGTTTTACGAAACGGCAGGTTTACCAGCTCTTTTAGAGCAACACAATTTTCCATATAGATCAATGATAGCCTTATTTACAGAAGCTCTTAGCCTTGAAAGACAATCCTCCAATCCGGTTGTAGGAAGACAAGCTAAGCCCTGCAGAAGTTACGTGAGTGCTACTCATACTTCGAAGAGAAACACAATGAGCTCAAAGTGACAGTACAATATTATGAGCCTTTTTAATGGTACTTTATGAATTAGTTTTTAGCGGACATATTACTTGGTCACTTTCCTCTGATAGAAAGCAAAGTGTTGTGAAACACATTTTATCATCTTTGGTGGTCTGCATACCGAAAGAGTTAATGGTACCTTACGAAGTAATCTTAAGTGTACTGATCACTTAGTCACTCCACCCTTGTTGTTGAAAAAGAATAGAAAGCAAAGTATTACGAAATACGTTTTATCATCTCTGCAAGTAATTTGTGCTAAGTAAGTTGTCATGAACTGAAAAGTAATTGATTGAACGCCACAGTGACCTATTCAAAAAACAACGCCTAAGCTATATCAAGGCGAACTTATAAGTTATAACGAAAGTTGTACAGTTTGTTTTAGCTTTGTTGGGGTTAAGATTCACAAAATTATTTTAAGAATTCTTATCGTAACACAACTGTTACCCCTCTTGAAGATGTTATGAACAATGTTATCAGTGTAGTTCTAAAGCGTTTTTATTTACGTCATCAAATTTTTGAGCTTAAGTCATTACTGTTAAATCCTTGCTCGGGATCAAGCCCCGAACTTGGTATGAAACTGTAAAATAACACAACCATCAGGAAGACAGTTACTTTCCTGTCGTGCTATGTCAGTTTGGTACAGAATCATATTCATCTAGCATCGAAATATCTTTTTGAAACGATCTTGTTGAAAACATCACATTCCAAACAACGCCTTCACCTGGTGGAGGAAAAGACTTGGTCCCAACGCAGCTGATTGGTCAACTTCCAGCCACACCACTGTCAAACACTGTCAAATGAAACAGCTCACCAAAATCGATAAAGCAGAAAGAGCAAGAAGAAGTTCCACTGTAGGCACAAGTACAAGATCAGCTTGCAAGAATCAACATCACTTCCGTTCCGCTTGCCTTATTTTAATTCTCGCCTTCTTCTACTTGTCTCGTCTGATCTTTCACCTCCCTTATTCTCATTGGCTTTAATCCTAATGTGATACCTTTTGTAATTATAAATATCTTAATATTTCCATCTGTAATTACTTTGAAAATGTTGTACGTCGGCAACGAAACGTCAGTGAACTTCTATTAAACTTTATTCGTGTGTTTCTGTCTATTCCTGAATGATGACATTACATCTCCGAATTTTGAGCTGGGCTCTCATCTTCATTTTACGTCTAATAAGAACTCCTTGTCAGAACTGACCACCATTTGAACTTTCGTTAGATATAGTTATCCTGTATCGATTTATGACCAAAAAAAAGTCCTGTTTCTCGCAATTGCCGTGTCGGTACCGAGCTAAATCACCTTCTTCATCACAAAAGGAAATAAGTTAATATGTGTACTAAAAAATATCTAAAATGATGTCATTAATGAATTAGTTGTATTTTTCGCGTTTGCTACATATCTGGTTGCATGACATGATCGAGGCTTCAAAAAGATCGTACCAGGAGCAACTTTATTGGCCTACAAAAGGTGAAGAATCATATCGCCTTTATAGTAGGTGGCCCTGCAGATATAAATTTTACTTCGTCCTAGAAATGTATTTATTCATCCAAACTAACGCGTTTTATGAATGGTTATTTAAGATGTTAATGCTGTTATCTGGTACAAAATTAAGAAGCTATCAACTAAGGTTCTAGGTTCGATAATCAGGTAGAAAATATTAATCTTAACCCGTCTTATCAGTATAAGTAAGTATGCCGTGTTTACTGCTCGCTCCTAATCAGATCTCCAACAGCCGATTACGTCAGTTTTTCATGATTATCTTAGTTATCTTAATGGAAACTATTTATATTTGCATTTTTCATTATTAGTTTCCCGGTATGGTCCCTCATACTTCGTTATTTGTCTGAACGTTTCCACACAGACATGCTGTGATCTTTCTTGGGATTTGTAAGCTATTCATCATCTTTGATCATTCACTCCCCAAAATTCAAAAACACCATTTGATCAGTTCTTCGGGCTGCCTTTCGTGAACCAAGAACGTCTGTTGCTTAAGCTGTCAATTGTAATTTTATACTATTATGGGCAAAATTCTGTTGGGCGTACATCCCACTGGTTACTAAAGCGTTCTTGTTATCAGCTTTGATATCTATTTTCGTCTTAAAGAAGACGACGTATAAACGTATCGAAGTCCTCGTAGATCGGAATCATATTAGTTGAAACTGACAGCCCATGTGAGCGCTGTAGTCTGCTTTTCGACTTCATTATTACCGCGGCGATATTTTTCCTGTAGCAAAGCTTTTTCAGAACATTTAGCCAAGTGTTCGTATATGTTTAGATTTTCCCTTTCGTATCTTTTACACTGATGTCGCAGCATCAATCACCAACCCCGAGTGTTGAGCGATCTTTACAATAGCGAGGTGATTTTATCGTGTTGCAGCAGACTTATTCTGATATTGACGGCTTTTTTTATGTAATTTTCGTCCTTGTTATTCTTCAGGTAGACCAAACACTCACCAATGATATTCAGTGTTTTTCCGTGATATCGGTCGTCCTGCTTGTGGTAGAATATTCTTTGAATATCTAAGGCTTCTTAGAGAAACTTGATTCCTTTCTGGTATGTCTCTTGTTCGCAGTAATACATTGCGATTAATTATGGTTCTAAGTGTACGTAATCTTGGCATTGACCTAATCACCCTCGGGCACTTTTCGTTTCATCTGAAGGGCTAACGAGTAATTTGTGTATATTTCGTCTTAAAAACCGCCGTGTTGTCAGGATATTCCTGACTCGAGTAAAGCCGGCAATGGCAGGATGGTCGATTTCCCCAGTGATAAATCGCCACTGAGCTTATGCTGATGTGGCTAATAAAAAACAGACTCTACAAGCAAAGGATTTCGTCCTCTTCTAAATTTCCCATAAGTTATTCACGAGGGAAATTTGGCAGACAAAGGCGAAATTTCCCACTTGCATTAGCAATGAGGGAAATTTGTGATTTTGAACGTCCTCAGAGGACTAAAGAATAGGAGGTGAGCAGGGCATACAACGTCTGTAATAACGTGAAGTTTCCACATGAACTTTCTGTATAATATTCATGTCACTCACTAACATTATTATCATATCGTGGCTGCTGCACAAGCAGTACATATGTCGCACCGACTGACCGACAGATTATCTCAACGTCTGCGTGTCAGTACCTCAATAGTTAAGAGTGTCTCGCCGGTCGTCAGAAGGATGCGGGTTCGATCCGGTCTGGGGCTCAGAAGTTTTTTTTCTTTATGCCCACAGTTCATCCAGATTACAACCATTGTCCCTCTCCGTAATTACTTTCATCTCACGTCTCATCTTCTGGTGATCCGTCTTCAGATTTTATTACTAGTTCCTAGTTTACAGATTAAGCCTTGTTCACGCGAAGCAACATACAGCAACAAAGGGACAGGGCCAGGTGAATGAGAAACACACTTACTTTATGTCGATATCTCCACAGTAGGGACAAAGCCCGGGTCTGCTGGCCTATGGGCTGGGCACGCTACTGGTTTGTGATGATACTTTGGGATTCTCAGATACTAATTCAACAGGAAAAGCTCAAGCTTCTTGGTTAGACTGACATCAGAGTAAAAGTGATGTTGTTGAATGTGGGATTTTTTTTTTCATATTCCTATGTATCTTTTAATCTATAAACCCAAGCAATAGGACAAAAACTGACGTGTTACACTTACTTATGTAAGGGCATTTCATTTTTCTCTAAAATGGACACTTTTCATGCTTAAAAAAGGCACTTTTCGTCGTTTCAAAAAGGTTGTGGGGGCACGTGCCTCCAATGCCTCGTGGTTCCTACTCCTTTGGTCCTTTCTTTCCGTCAACACCGATAACTTTTAGCGCGGTCTTAATGTAGGCAAGTTATCAAGGCGTAATTCTGATTGACAGGGATAGGCATGGCTGTTGTTATACTATTTTAATATTATTCAGCCTCGTTCCCAGTCCACGGAGACACATAGGACAGGGAAGGAAGAGACAACAACATGGCTGACAATAAAGTTCGTATTCATACCTCATACAACTTGTAAAGAACATAACATGGTGTCAGGATAAACATTTTACTACTATTCGTACAATATCCTAAATTACTAGTAACGACATGGATCGTTTTACTCCACCTGAACCGCTTCTCTCTGAAGGAAATATTTCCGAGCAATGGCGAAAATGGAAACAGGAACTCACACTATACCTCACAGCCACTTAGAAAGACAGGAAAAGGGATCAAGTCAAATCACGTATACTTCTAACGTGTATTGGTAAGAAAGGACGCGAAATTTATAATACCTTTACGTTCAACAGTGAGGAAGACAAGATGAAATACAACGAGATAATCAAACATTTTGACGAATATTCTTCCCCTCGAAAGAATATCACGTTCCAACGATACAAGTTCTTCACGTGTGGCCAAAAAGAAGGTCAGTCATTTGATCAGGTTGTAACTGAATTAAAGAAGTTGAGTCAAGAATGCGAATTTGGAGAGCTGCGTAACTCCTTTATCAGAGATGTGATCATAATGGGACTTTCAGATAACAAGCTCAAGGAAAGGCTCCAAAGGGAACCTGACCTAACCCTCGACAACGCTATAAAGCATGGTCAGGCTGCCGAAGAAACAAAGCAGCATGTCAGAGTATTACAACGCCAACTTGAAACAGAGCGAAGGTCAATTGATGCCATTAAAAGAAACACCAAACCAAATAACAAACCACCCTCTAGTTCTGAAAAACTAACATTCTTTAAAAACTGTAAATTTTGTGGTGAATCACACAACAGAGGAAACTGCCCAGCTTACTCAAAGAAATGTAGGACCTGCAATCAACTTGACCACTTTGCCAACTGCTGTTCCAAGACTTCCGTGAATCTTGAGGAACAACCATCTCACAGTGCAGACTCTACCTTGACACTATAACTGCAACAAGAGAAGCAACCAACATTCCTGGTAAAATAGCTGCTAAACAAGCTAACGTAATGACAGTAGATGATCACTGTACCACAGATGACTGAAATGTAATACTTAACAAAAATGGCATCAACATTACATATAAGATAGACACTGGTGCACAAGTCAATGTTCTACCAAAGAAGCTCCTTAATTCCTTGAGGAACAGGCCAAGCATGAAATCAACAACTGCTAAACTTAAAGCATATGGTGGCTCAGACATCCCTGCTGTTGGAAAATGTGTTGCCAACTTGAGGCTCAAGAACAAATCTGTTCCTGTGTTGTTTATAGTAGCTAAAACCTCCTCCTCACCTATCCTTGGGTTAAAGACGAGCCAGAGTCTTAACCTAATAAAGTGTGTAAAGGAAATATCTTCTTCTATACCTACATTTACATAAAATTTGCAGACTGCTTTGGAGAGATGGGATGTTTACCAAACACTCACCATATTACCCTGAAAGAAAATGCTGTACCAGTAGTCGACCCACCAAGACGTGTGCCTCATTCTCTAAAGACAAAACTTAAGGAAGAACTTCAGCGAATGGTCAACATGGAAGTCATTAAACCGGTGTCTGGTCCATCCGACTGGGTCAACTCAGCGGTCATTTTAGAGAAAAACAATGGCAAGCTCCGGATCTGCCTTGATCCAAGGAATCTCAACGAGGTCATCAAGCGACACCATCTTCAGCTTGCAACAGCAGAGAAGATTGTTGCCCAAATGGCAGAGGCCAGACTCTTTACCAAACTAGATGCCAGTAATGGGTATTGGCAAATCACTGTAGACGAGGAGAGTTCAAAACTACTAACCTTCAACACCCCATTTGGAAGGAATCGCTTCTTACGACTACCCTATGATGTACATAGTGCCTCAGAAGTTTTCCAAGCAAGTGTGGCTCAGATCATCGCAGGTATAGATGGCTGCTGCAACTCACAAGACGACATCATAATATGGGAAGTACTCTACAAAAGCATGATGCCAGAGTCCACCAAGTCCTGACTAAGATCCGTTCCTCTGGTCTCAAACTTAATCTATCTAAGTGCATGCTTACTGACATTCCTAGGTCATATCATCTCTGGGAAAGGCATCAAACCAGATCCGAAGAAAGTATCAGCCATTAAAGATATGTCACCACCAGAATAGAAAAAAAGATCTCCAAAGATTCATGGGAATGGTAGCTTACCTCGGTAAGTTTATCTCCAATCTCTCTGAAATTACAGCACCCTTACGCAAGTTGCTCGAAAATGATTCATAGTGGTCTTTTGACAAACCTCAAAATGAAGCCTTTAACAGACTCAAGGGCATTGTCACAAGGGGTCCAGTCCTCAAGTACGTCGACCCCAAACTGCCCACAAGAGTCTCACCAGATGCTTCTAAATCATGTTTGGGTTCTGCACTCGAACAGTTACATGACAATGAATGGCATCCAGTCGCTTACGCCTCACACTTCATGACTTCAGCCAAGCAAAACTACTGGCAGTTAGAGAAAGAAACATTACCAAATTTTGTTTCCTTGTGAACGTTTTCACGAGTATCTTTATGGCCGCAAGTTTCAAATAATCAACGATCATCAACCTCTGCGCTCCATATTCCAGAAGCCACTGAACAAGTCTCCACCACGGATCCAGCGATTTCGCTTATGCCTCCAGAAGTATGATTTTCATATGGAGCACGTCCCAGACAAGAACCTCTACGTCCCAGATACATTAGGCCATGCCTACCTTCGCGAAGCCAATCCTGAAGTCCCTGATGAAAAAATGGCCCATCATGTCCATTCAGTTATTTCAAGACTACCAATTAGTACCGCAAAGCTAGAACAGTTCCAAAAGGAAACAGAAAAAGATCCAATCCTGCAACAAGTCAAACATTAAATTCAAAATTGCTGGCCAAAGTCGATCAATGAAGTTGAATTCACAGTAACACCGTTCTACAAGATCCGAGACGACTTATCCTACTTGCATAATCTTGCACTCAGAGACCAATGAATAGTTGTCCCAGTTTCCATGCGCCAAGAAATGAAAGAAATACTCCATACCTGACACGTTGATATTGAAGGATGTAAACGACGTTCCAGAGACACATTATGCTGGCCAGGAATCAAGGCACACCTCGAAGACTTTATTTCAAGTTGTCCAACCTGCGTGAGTTCCAAAACCAACAGCGCAAAGAGACTTTCCGCTGTTGGTTTTGGAACCAACAGCGCAAAGTCTCCCCACCAAAAGATTCCCCACCACATACCCTTCGAAATATGGTCTAAGGTTGGCACCGACCTTTTCACTCTTCGCAACAAGGATTATCTCATAGTTGCAGACTACAACACCAAATTTTTTGAAGTCACTGAACTACCCAAAACTTTGGCATCAACGGTCGTATCCAAAACCAAGAATATATTTGCCTGATTTGGTATTCCGAAGACTGTGATCAGCGGTAACGGACCGCGGTTTACATCTGAGGAATACAAGATATTTTCACAGCAATGGGACTTCACTTATAACACTTCCAGCACAGAATTTTCGCAAAGCAACGGTTTTATAGAGAGAACCATACAAACAGTCAAAAATAGCCTAAAGAAAGCCATGACTAGCAACGAAGACCCATTTCTACCACTTCTCGCCTTAAGAACAACTCCTGGCAAGGACCGACTTTCTCCTGCTCAGAAACTTATGGGTCGTACCCTAAGAACGATAATACCATCAGTGAAGCACCATCTCAAGACCACTAATTCAGTAAAGATATCGAAGAAAACTACTGCCCGGTACAACTCCAAAGCACGCAACTTAAATGATCTCCATCCTGGTGAGAGAGTATGCCTCAGAGCAACTGTAAAGTGGTCAAAGAAAGGTGAAGTAATAGCACGTGACAAAAATTCACGATCATATCACGTTAAAACCCAAACAGGCAATGTTTTACGACGTAGCAGGCGACACCTTCTCAAGACCAATGGGACGCAGTCACCACCTAAATTGACACCCCCAATTCAATCTCAGCAACCAAAACTTCTTTCAGATACTACCTCAGAAGACACAATGACTTCACCTTCTTCCCATTCCACTCGTTATAGGCGTGCCATAAAGCCCCCACAATATCTATATTAAGAACATACTATATGCACTCCATGATACTAAAGCTCAAACCGATAAAACTTGAAGAGCTTATTTGATAACATCTTATTTTCATTTAGTTATTGTTTTATTGGAAAAAGAGAGATGTTATACTATGTTAATATTATTCGGCCTCGTTCCCAGTCCACGGAGACACAGGACAGGGAAGAGAGAGCCACCAACATGGCTGACAATAAAGTTCATATTCATACCTCATACAACTTGTAAAGAACATAACAGCTATGGGGGACACTCTACTGAAGGGAAAAATATTTGGAGTTTAAAGTCATTCAATGGCCGTCTTCACCTCCTGTAATTGTAACCGTTGATAGATATTATATATAAATAGTTGATACAGCGCTGGTGTACCATATAATTTGTTCTGCTCAGTTATGCTCAGGGCCGTACTCAGAAAATTCTACAGGGGGGTGTAAGCTCACTTCAACCGACTGACGCACGAGCTTGTACCGACTATATCCTATCAATCGAACCTTTTGTCTTTCCGTCGAGTGCCTACTAAAATGACGCTTGTCAACTGGTGAAATGGTCAATTAGTCCTACGCACTATCAATTAGTACGCACTATCAATACGAAATGAAAACATGATGGTATTTTAGTATTAAAATTCACGTCTTTAGTGATCTCTCGTTGATTACATATAAGCAAAACATTTAACATCAATTTTAGATTTGTGAGTATTAAATTTGGTAGTTTGAAATTAATTTAAATTGATAAGTGCTAAAAGTTAATGATTCTACTTGTCCGGGCTTTAATGATTCTATTTGTCCGTGCTAAATCGAACACGTCTTTTCTTCAAATGAACCCAGTTTTTAATAATACTGTTTAGATCTAACCCCTCTGAAATATCTCTTTCACATGAAATCAACATAAGATCTTCCAGGCGATCTTGGAGCACAGTTCTTCTTAGCTTGTTCTTGACCACTTTCAGTTTGCTGAATGATCTTTCATTTGAAGCCACAGTGACTAGTGCCGTTTGAAGAAAGGTGAACGCCATGTTGCAAGTGGGGTAGACAAGCTTTCTCTTACTGACGCACGCAGCAACTTCACGGACTGACTTAGTTTTCAAAGGCTTTCCGTCAATGGACTCTTCTCTCAAGACAATGAGCTCTCCGACAAGGCTTTCACTTGTTAAGCTTCCGCCCAACAACTTGCACAAGCTCTCTGCTAATTCTCCACTGATTTCTCCCCACGGTGGCAGCAAGACTGAAAAAGGTTTTATGTTCATAAAAATCCGATTCCAGTTCTCTCTACAATCTGTAATAATCTCATCAAGAACAGAGAATGTTTCCTTCCGGGAAAAATTGGCGAAACCAACCTCAGCCTCGTTTTCACACGCATCATCCAGCCTCCTTGGGGGCACTCTTCTCCTGTGATGATGACTGAATTCTTCTTCCGGGTCGCATCCAACGTGCCTTGCCATTGCTGCAGCAGCCTTCACCTGCTTATTCTACATCAACTTCATTGCGAATCCTTCCCAAAGCCTTTGTTGTCGTGGACACCAAAGTAAGGACATCAAGCAAGTTCAAACCTTCCTGAAGCTGAACAACGAGCACGTTGCAATGACGCATAATAAATCTCATTATTCCCAGGCTAAAAATGAAGTCGTACATTTTCATTTTCTTCAGAAGTGCCTTGGCCTGATCACGGGTGTTTGTGTCCGAATCCAGCTCTTTGTCGATAATTTTCTGAAGCAGAGAGACTATCGACTCAAAGGAGATCCAAACACTGTTGATGGACTCCGATCTGGTTATCGACCGAGTTTGCGAAAGATTTCGTATTTTTAACGCTCCTACGACGCTCTCTTGTGCTTTTGTAAGTGCTTTAGACCGCTTGGTGCTGCTTGAGAAAAACGAGTACAATGATTGTAGGACGACAAACATTGATGACACGATGGTACAAGCTTTGCAACTTCGCTCTACAAATGTATTTAACCAATGAGCTTGGCACGGAATGTAAGGCACTTCCTTCTCTGGGAAATCTTTTTTGATCTTCTCATTAAGCTTCTTGTGACAACCGTTGTACTCTCCAGACATACACGCCGTGAAGTATAGGACTGGAAAAAGAGCTTCCCCACATCGACACTATGTTTGTTGAGACATCTCAATATCTCTGTTGCATGTCCACCGCCAAATTTATCTCCTAGCACCGTCAAAGAAAGCAAACGTTCCACCGGTTTGTTATCTGCGACGTACCTCACAACAATAGATATCTGGTCTTTATTGCTCGTATCGGGAGTCGTGTCGGCCATCACCGAGAATGCTGGTGCTTCTTCTAATTCCTTGACGACTCGATGTCGGACTGCATCACCAATGAGCTTGATAAACTCATTTTGAGAACATCTACTCAAGTATGTGACATGATAAGGACGCATTCTTTCCTCGTTCAGGCAATAACTCAGTAGGCGGCAGTGGCGACTCAACAACTGGACTACTTGGTAGAAGTTGCTGGATTCATCTGTTTCTCCACGAAACGCAATTTCCTGCATGGCTAAAGTGCGGACAATATCACAAAGGATGGTGACTACTCTGGTGTTGAATGTGGCATCATCTGTTTCCTTAATTAACTCCTGGCGATGAGATGAATCCAAAAGTGCACCAACTTTTTGATTAGGATTTATAAATCTGGCAAAATCCCTTAGTGCCCCTACTTGTCCCTGGCTCGTGAAATGCTGTGAAAGTTTCTCTTTCTTCTTGGTTCCGACACTCTTCATCTTATGCCACTACCTAACTCCATTTACTCTCCATGCTTTGTCTGCTGAGGGTCTTCCAACTCCTTCTGGGAACAGGCAACACACGAAACAAAAGGCTGCATCTTTCTGGACGCTATATTCAAGGTGAGGTTAATCCTTGTAACATTGGCTCGAAAACCTATTTTGTTTACCAGGTGGGATACTTGAATCGTTGCTTAGGTAGGCCGCTAATTTGGGTTGGTAAGGCCCCATGTTGATTAGAATTTCCCGTTGGTTATTGGATGAAATTTCACCTCGCTTTCCCGGATCGTGTTCCAGCAAATAAGCTGTTTCCTGCCGAGAAACTGATCCTCTGCTTTTCTCTTTCTTTATCTTTCCCAAACAGCATTCTCCACATTTCTTTAACTCGTTGCTCTGGTTTGCCATACTTTCTGCAAGCTCAACCACCGAAACAGCAATTGTTCAATGTTAGGAACACTTGGCTTTTTCATCTCTTCTAAAATTAAGTGGCCTGTTCGATCTAGACTGCTCATCATATGTTGGAGTTTCCCGGGACAAGTAACCCATGAGGCATCCGATTCATCTTCTGCATCACTTGACTCAGCAGACCCACTGCTATTCTCATTGACAAAGGTATCCATATCTGCCATCTGCGACGGCGACGTAATATCCACGAGGCGTGTCTGGCTAACTGTATCTTTCGTTTCCACTGGTGATACATCCACGCCAACATCTTCTTGCTCCTGGTTCGAGGTGGTTCCACTATCCGAGGCTTGGTTGTGGACTTGCTCCTGTCGGCTGAGCCCGAGGTCAACGCTTACTTCATCACACAGTTCTGGACCGTCTCTCGTTGGGGAAGGCAATTTATCTGCCAAGCAGCTAACCTCCTTTTCCTTCTCTAATTCACGCATAAGCTGATTGGACAGGGTTGCCGTTGGCGTTAGTTGACGCTGATGTGTGTTTGTACTTGTTAAAACATCTTCATCGACATTGCTCCGAGGTTCTGTTTCACCTTGACCAAAGCACACATTTCTACGCTTAGCTGCTTCAAAAGGATTTCTTGGTGCGCCAGCAGTCTCGTAAGGCACGTTTCTTCCCCCATGTTGCTTACAGTTATGTTGTAGTCGATAATCGCTGTTAAATTCCGCCCCGCAGTCTGTCGCTTTGCATACTATTTTTACTCGTCGCCTTTTCATGTTTAAAACATGCGGTATAGCACAAATTTGACGCTTTGCCGCCGGTTCGCGGGTTGGTATATCTTTGGTTAACGATACTTTAAAACCAGTCTTTATGCTAATCTTGTATACAAATTGACGAAGTTGTAGAAGATATGTGTGCGCTATTAAACGACCAAACACAGACACAGAATTCTCACGGATGTGAAGCTGGTCCGAAAATAACCACTTCCGTTTTATATGTCTCGTCTCAATAGGACAAAGTCCGGCCAGGAAACTGTATCTCGCAATGCTACTGAAATGTCTACTGTAAATGTCGCCAACTATATTTGGCAGTCTGCCGACTAAAACATAATTTCTGCCGACTGAAAGTCGTGTTACTCGACAGATAATTAGAACCCGTCGGCACAACAGTTCTTTACTTATTAAGACGATATCGCATTTCAATTACCGTCGTGGTTCACAGGTTCACGGGACGAGTACACAGGACGGTAATTGAAATGCGATATCGTCTCAAGTAAAAAACTGTTGTGCCGACGGTTTCTAATTATCTGTCGAGTAACACGACTTTCAGTCGGCAGAAATTGTTTTAGTCGGCAGACTGCCAAATATAGTTGGCGACATAAAAAAACGAAAAAGTCTTGGGTAAAAGTTTACCTTACGTCTGCCGACTAAAACATAATTTATGCCGACTGAAAGTCGTGAAAAAAATTTGGGGGGTGTTGCACCCACCACACCCCCTTAGCTCCAGGCCTGGTTATGCTAGTCTCAGTATGTCAGTAATTTGTTACTGATTATATCCATAAGTAATAAATGACATGTAGACACGCGAAGACCATGGCAGTATCTATGTTACACCTATTGTAAAGCAGTAGACATATGAGCCAGCATACATTGTAGTTCTCTCAGCCATTTGAGCTCTTGTGTAGCTGAAAAGTCAAAAATGAGCAAGTCACTTGTGATCAAGAGGTCACATGTTCCATTCTTAAGGACTCTGGTATTTCCTTTGAGCATTAACCCATTACATACATAGTCTACCATGTTTAATTTATTCTGACTATCATAAGACAAATTTATTTGTGGAAGAGAGGGTTTGGGGTGGTTGTTGGGGCTGCAATGGGATAAAAATCAACTGAAGCTTGAGAAGCATCCATAAAAAAAGTTTTATTTTGTTTCATTTCAATTCTGTTCATCTCATCTCTCTTCAGTTTATTTAATTTTATTTCATATATATTTTAATTTCGTTTCAAATTTATTTAAATCTAATTTTAATTTCATTTAAATTTAATTTCAATTTCATTTCAATTTTTTTTCAATTTTATTTTATTTTTTTTACTTTATTTTACTTTACTTTTCTTTTTTGCACTTTGCTTTATTTTATTTAATTTTGTTTTATTTACTTTACTATAATTTATTGCCTGGCCAACCGCAACATTTGACCCCAACTACTGGGGTGCCTAAACGTAAAGATGCAAACTTAGACAACTGGAAACAACAAATATTCTAAGCATTTTCAATATTTTAGTATACTATATATCTTCTATTTCAACTAAAAGTCGTTTTCAAGTATTTTTATATTTACTCTTATAGTAAAACCAACAACTGAAATAAACATGCAGGGAGGAGAGAGCCAGCAAGGGAAAAAGTAAGTGCACGAATATTTACTTTAAAATTGCTGTAATGATTTATTGCTGAATAATAAAGGGATAGAGCTTAACGTATTTCTGGAAAAAAATTATGGAACTCAGTATTATAGGGTGAAGCAATAATTTACATATGGTCGAAGAGGTAGGTGGCGGCAGACATGGCCTTACCGGAACATCGTTTATTGGCTATTATTGCATCAAACTTTATAAGTACTTAGGTAATGTCAGAATCATCCTCAGAGATATACACGAGCAGAAACTTTTCATGATAATCTGACACTGCCGAAGTCAATTGAAAAGTGTTGACTCGAGGGGGATTTTAACTCGCACCTTCGGGATAGCGGTAAGACGAAATATCCTGTCATGGATAAGCGTTAAGTTGTCGCAAGAATATCTCGTGCAGTTAAATTAGATAAATCTCACCTCTAATTCCTGTGGACTCGATAGCTCAACAGGTAGAGCGGCGGACCAGTATCCCGAAGGTGAGAGTTCAAATCCCGCTCGAGTCAACACTTTTCAGTTGACTTCGGCAGTGTCAGATTATCATGAAAAGTTTCTGTTTGCTTAGGTAATGTAGTTAATGCTATTTTGCCTTCAACTTAAAAGTAAATTAAGAGATTGCCCAAATGTATTCCGTTTGTGACTTTATGTTCAACTTTAAGAAGTGTTACGGAACGTGATTGCTGTCCATTGTGATTGATGGTTGCACGAGGGTTATTAGCATTTGAACAGATTGACCAAGTTAGTGTTCAAATGACCAACTCCCATAAATTTAAACAGTCATTTCCTGTTTATTGCGACTAGTAGCAGAGCCAGAGAAACCTAAGAGAAAGGAATTGTTGGTAACAAACCGAATGGGTGCTTGGGAATCGAGGGTTAATACAATGATTCAGGGAATGTACAGTTGTTGAGGCTGGTTTCAGAATTGTCATACCTGCTGTGAACGTAACTGAGACCTCTATCTGCACTATCTGCCATACTCCAAGAAAAGCGGACAATTGCTAAATGTGTTTCTATTTGACTGCAGAACAGAAAACTGATCACAGTCGACCCAGAACCATAAAAAGCTTGTTATTGTTTTGTGGTCGGTCATAATTGTATAGCTATAGTTACATGTACGTGACTGATAAAGATCAAGAAAGCATGAGTAATGCATCACCAACATATTCCTGTAAGCATTGTCATTAATCATTTTGGTTTGATAGATGCACCACAACTGCTCAGAAAGTTGAACGGAATAAACAAATCTTCTAATGTCCAAAGACTTCGATGAAGTCTGGGCATTTAACGGGAATCGTTGGGGAGCTCAATCGAACCAACGTGTTCGATTCCCGTTGGGGAGCTCAGAAATTTTCTGAGATAAAAGCTTGAGAACAAACTTTTCGTCATACATATATCCAAGCTTACAAACATCTACACTTAGTAAGATGAACTTTACCCATATATATATACGACAAAATGTAGCCGAAATATATATACGACAAAATGTTGCCGAAAAGCTACACAAGAGACTTGAATAAGTAGAGCGCTCGATACCATTACAGGTAGAGCAAAAATGACACAAATAATGATCGCCAGAGCGCGTGAAACTCGGAGTAGCAACAGCTAAACATTTGTCTCTATTTGTATATATATATATATATATATATATATATATATATATACACACACATAAGTATATGTCACCTCTATAATATATCTGGACTGCGGGACTGTGTGTATATATATATATATATATATATATATATATATACACACATAAGTATATGTCACCTTATATAAGTATATGTATATGTCAAAGGGCAGGAAAAACGTATATGTATAAGTATATGTCAAAGGGCAGGAAAAACGTCTCATCTTTAAAATTGGAACCATTCACCCTCAGGGACTGAATGAACGTTTTTCTTTTACTTATTCCCTGTGTGGCTAATGTTTTTGCTTTGCATGGGTGAGCGTTAACAATAGCTACTTAGCTCTTTTGTGTTTAGCTTTCACTCACCCATATTGTTTTTGAAACACCCACCTGGTTTGCTGATCGATGATATTTTAGGCGAGTGACGAGCCACTATCTCATTTACACTTGTTTTCGTTTTTCTATTCTGATTGGCTATTTGTTGTCACATGACCATTTTCACACACACACACACACACACACACACATATATATATATATATATATATATTCCCTGTTGTTTGATCCTCCAACGTTTTCTCTTTGACGAAGGGCCTTCGCTCGAAACGTTAGAAAACTACTCTTTACATTTCGGCATTACTCAGACCTTTCCGATTATTTCACTTCGATTTCAAAAGTGCCTACGCAGTACTCTATTTTATTTCTTGTTCAAAACCCGGATACTTTTGACATGGCGACTGAGATTCTATGCTGTTGGGGATAAAGTCTCCGACCAGGTGATAAACGATGTGGCTAGTAGAAAATTTTAAGAAATCTAAAATGATCGGAAAGTGATTTTGGGTATTTTGGAAATAAATTTTTGTGAAATATCTCTCTGCACAATTTCTAAATCCTTTAGATCTTCTCTGAAAATTTTACCCAAAAAATTATTAGTTTTTCCCCGAAAGGAGAAGGCATAGTTTCCCCAACACAGGGCGTGTAGCATCCCTGCCACCTCCCCCAGGATGACTATTCCTTGAATATATCCTAACTAGTAAAAAGCGGTATCGACGTTTTGAATAACTAAACTTAAATTTTTAAAAATTGTATATCCATTAAACTGTGTCTTATCCACCTTTTTGCGTGATTCCGTGGGTGAAGTTTGAATTCGATCGTGAAAGAGTAAATGGCTGTGTTCACTAGTATGGTTTTATATTATGGATATGGTGTGTGGGCTTTGTACAACTGACCCCTGTTTGTTAGTGTCAACCAACTTCAAGTCAACTGACAGCGATGAACAAAATCCGGTAATTCCACTTTTCCACAGTTTGGTTACTGTGCAAATATATCGTAAGAGGGAGAAGACGTCTTCTCCTGTCTCCCAAATTGGGGAGTGAAGTGGGTAAGTCCCAGAGATGGAGGGGAATCCCCTTTGAGAAGAACTGGTAAAATGCAAGTTTTTGTCCGCCCATCCAGATGTCGTCAGCCTTAACATAAATATGCAAACATCTCAAATTTCAAGGTCAAGTAGTAATTCACGTATGATCAAAGGCGAAGTAGAAAGCAGACACAGTCACAAGGAAACATTGTTCACTGGTTCAGACTTATCAGTACTTATCTCAGACAACTACATTTCAAGAGGTGGTTGCCCACTTGACAACCAAATTTCAAGTTGACCTCTTGTTATCTAAGGCAAAAACGGAAAATTAGGCCTAAATAATGATTTCTAGATTTCTCTATGAGTAATGTAGCATTTTTAACATCAGGAATTGGATAATCGCATGTTTTTGTTCATGAAGGCCAGTTTTACAATGTGAAAACATTATATTAACCGAGAGTCTCTTAAGCTTTTTTGACAAGATCTTCCTTTGAAGGACTATGGATAGCGTTTGCCCGAGCTCTAGTTGAATGATAATCGCCACATACATAAAACTACTGTATATTAAAGAGTTACATGTAAAGTTTACATTTATGTTAGTTTAGTTAAGTATTGTTAGTGCGCATGATTTTCACACTTGAACACTCAGAAAACAGTTTTTAGTCCCAGACAGACGTCGAACAAGTAACATTCGATCACTGCATGGCAAGATGTTCAAAACATAGGGGCACAAAAAAGATGGTACGGGTAAGGTTACAGCGTGAGCTGGTTTATAATTGGTGGAACAGATAGACTGTATCAAGTTTGCAAAGTCTCAATAAATCAGTCATTTGTTTGTGATGAAGTGGACACGATGAGTAACTGACATGTTAATACAAAAAACCTGTTAGTACACCTACTGTCCATCAATTATGAACTATATGTAATGCACATAGTTGACATGGTACATCACTCTACAATCCCAATTTTGGCTATTGATTTTCCGGGTGGAAATGGCAATCGCAAGATAAAAATCAGAGCCCAACTCAGAATTCTTAAATGTATTGCCATAGTAAAAGAGGCAAGTCGAAAAGTTTTAAAACATGTTTCCATTATCGTCTGGTTCCATTCCCTACCAATGAGTGAACAATAGGACACTCTCTGGTTAACTGACTGAGATTTGGTTGTTGATTCCTCTCTTAAATTAAACAATTTTAAGACAGTGACATTTGTCACAGAAGACTTGAACTTTGTGTGCAATCCCATTGACTTGTAAAACAGCCTTAATACGGCAAGGCAGCTATTCAATATTTTACGGTATTTGGTAACCCGCCCAATTTGCTTTGTACCCACGTCTTTAGCACAGGAGGAGCAAGTAAAGTGCAGAGATACTGTTTTATCACTTATCGCATGTTCATGGAAAAAAATTAAGAGCATGGTGTTTGAACAAATCATGGTCATTTCGGTACATGTAACTCACTGTTATCACAGTTTCGTGTTCAGACGTGTTATTCGCATAAATGTGAGAGTTTGTCTGTCTCCTTCTCGTAGAGTAAATACTTTATCGTAAAGCGACTTACTTCATTGTAATGCATGAACGATGCCATTTTATATCGCAGTGTGCATTAACAGACGCATTTTTTAAGTTTGACTATCCTTTGCGGTTTTCCAACTTCATGCATCTCACCTCACACAGCCACAAAACACAATTTTTGCATCTCAATTTCTTTCGACAACAAATGGTGGTCGGTAAACCATACACGTCCGCACAACAGGTTTCTTTCCGATGTACTCACGAAGATTAAGCAAATCTGGAACAACAAATCACAAGCTGAAATGCGAGCTCAGTGAGTACGTCGATTCGATACCTGGCAGTATTCTGGTTGTAATACAAGATGAAACAAAAGGGATAAGCCACCAGACACTGACTTTGTTGTCAGCAGTATATTAGTTGTTTCTTAACGTGTACATCATAGAAAGAAGAACGTCAAAGTCACTTGACAAAGGCTCTGTCATGTAGTTCTACTATATCAGATCAGGTTTTCTGTGAAGCACCACTTCATCTGATCACGCCGTAATCTGAAGTGTGTCAAATTCGGCGTTGAGGTGACATGATCTTATCATGCTCAGTTTCATGCCTATAATTATCTAACTAAAAACAAGGTGTTCAATTATTTATAGGCAACCCTGCAAAGGTTGTACTAAATGGTGATGCACAAATCTGTACTTTTATGGATTTCTCGAAGGAAAAGGACAATTAAAATTAAAGTTGAGTCATACGTTCCTGTAATGACTCAAGCCCTACCTTGTTTTTAAAACATCCAAGTGTTCTTACTGCTTGTCAACAGTGACAACGCACCCGTTCCGCTTGTTCTAAATCACTTATACTGAGAGATCTAAAATAGGGCGTATTTATACGAACCCTCGTTAGCCCAGATTGTTAATAGGACAGTCAGGACACCAGCCCGGGCTGTTAATAAAGTATGTTTACATTGGCCAGGGATGGCAGCCATCAAGTCTGGTTCACCCAACACGGGGCGAGAGATCGGCTGACCCGGGTTAGCGATCTTGCTTTCTTTGTGCGAGAATGAACCCAGGTTCAAAAAAATACCACTTTACTTGAACCCAGGTCAATTGAACTGTTGTTTGCATGAAGATTCGAATAAAATTTCACACCTTTACGCCAACCCGAGTCAACCCGGGTCTTCAAACTCATTACCCGGCAAAGCGGATTGAACCGGCTATCTGTAAAAGTTTACAGGTGTTTGTTCGGAGATGGGTTGACCCTGGTTGACAACCTGACTCGGGTTGACGACAAACTCGGGTTCGTGTAAACAGACCCTAAGAAAGCCGCTCTTTATGCAACAGGAAATACCACCCCAGCAACTTGGCGTAAGGTGGCACAGCCTAATCGGTTGCAACCACTGTTTTTATTGTTACAGAAGACGATAGTTCAAACAAAATCTTCCAAACAGAGGTGGTTCTTCAGGGCAGGGGTGGTACTAGAAGGGCGCTACAGTTCCAATGTCGAGTAAAAATTGACCATTCGTCAGGAAATTTTGACTCATGATAGCACATTTATACATTGTACAACTATGAGCACTTGCTATTAATTTAACCAAGAAAAACAGTACATAAGCTTCTTGTATAATGTATATAAACAAAATTTTAGATAGATATACTACTATAAACAAAATTTGTATTAATTCACTAAAATATTTATTCGGCTGCCGGGCCTGTTGGCCAGCTTCCGCCGTCCCTGAAGGATATCAAAAATCAGAGGAATCAAGGCAGCACACACGCATTCCAGACTTGTCTCTTGGTCATGTTTTGAGCTGGCATCATAGATTATTCTCAGCTTGGTGGTACTCTTACCTTCCTAATCACCTCTCTGTTCAGTTCCAAAATAAATTATTTTTAAAATCTTTATTCAATATAAACTTAACACAATTTCTATCCTAACGTTTTTTCTTCTTCTTTATAAACACTCACAAAGTTCCACTGATCTTTCATCGAAAATGCAGTTGCTTGTTACCCAGGTTTCGTCGTCATATTTAAGTACTAACAACATCTCGATTCCAGTATCGAAATTACTTTAGTTGTTGTTCAGAGAGATATTTCACAAAAATTTATAACCAGAAAACGCATAATAGCTTTCCGATGACTTTAAATCTTCAAAATCTTCCATAGATCCCCGTAGTTTAGCCTCCTGTTCAAGGACTTTAACCCCTACGGTAAGAAATTTCTATCGCTACCACAGAGGTATCCGGGTTTCACACTGTAAATGGACAACTGACCCACAATTGTTTTAATAGTACACGTTATTATGGTATTGCTATGAACGAGTAGTTAATTATTCACTAGTGTGAAGGGGAATAGCGGTGGATATTTGTCTTTTGATAAATATGACCCAACAAAAAAATCACAAAACGGAATCAAAAAAACGAATCAAGGGAAAACATTTCAACAGAGTTTTTTAATTAACGTTATGTTACAGTGTACGTAACATCACTGTTAAAGAATTAATTATCACGGACTACGGTAGGATTCCGAAAGTAACGGCTCTCATTACTTTCCCGGGGGAGGGCTACTTTTGTTAGTACCGCTACCTTCGTGGGGACCGCTACTTTAATTCGAGAAATTTCAGAAGCATCGCAAATTTGCCGTTATTCTGAGAGGACGCTACTTTCAGAGGAGCGTTACTTTTGGAATTCTTCAGTACTAAAAAACTAGAAGTGACAGAAGATCAAAGATGTGGTAATTGAAAGTAGAGGTGAATAAGAAGTCATAAACGCGACTGGGCAGGAAAAAGATCAACAAAGATAAAAAGTAAAATAAGGACTAAAGACCTGAATCAGAAATTCCATTTTCCATTCACATTGTTAATGGTCAAGTATTTGGAGGCGCCGCGAGCTGATTTGTAGGGGAGCAATTGCCCTCTTTTGGGGGGGACGTCATATTTTTTCCCACTTTAACAAGTGATCAAACGTCTTCATTGAACTTCTATTATAAATACAGGCAACTGTTCATTCAGATACACTGTATTATTCTGAGATTTCTCCCAGGAAGTTTTCTTTGAGATAGATAAAGGCATCAGAACACTCAGATGGTTCCACCAATTCTGGATGTGGAATAATTTTCAAGCAACAGGTTCTAAATTCAGGTGACAAAAGGTCATCTTCCACCTCAAGTACTCCTGACTGCAATGCAACTTCCTCCAACTGCTGTTCTGTTACAGGAGAACCTTTATAGGAGAAACTTGGGTGACTGTTTAGAATTTCAATTTATCACATGCAAGAGACACATAAAATAATGGACAAAAACACACCACAATCATCCAACTGATAATGATTGGGAAACTCATAAATGTGATTAGGGACACCAGCTGGTAGATCTGTTTCTTTTTGTTCTCGGATTCTATGACTGTTCCAAATTGTCTTTAAATTTGTCCAGTTGTGCTTGAATCATGGGAATAAATAGGAAAGCAAGCAAGGATCTAAAATAGAAATTGCATTACATGGTTTTTGAAATAACTGTCGTCCTTTTCGTGTGGATTGATTGTACCTGTCATCTTCATCATGTGGATTATAATGATAATGATCTTTCAGTCTTTTTAAGTGCTCTTTAAAATATTTTTCTAGTCTTTCATGCAATTCTCGCCACCATCTTTCAATCTAGGAATGACAAGTACAGTTTCATTATGTAACATCTGATTTTTATCTAATTTTGTCCAAAGCATTAAACAAAAACAAACGTTCCTCCACCTGGTGTTCTACAGTTCCTAGTTTTACAACTAATCAAACAAAAATATTGTACACTTGAAAACCATAAAAATGAAGTGGTAATTGACCTGATTTGATGTTGATGGGCCATACATAATCATATTGGATGGGTCATCAGTGCCAAGCATCTGGTGCAAGTAGGCATGCATTGTAGCCGTTGTCCCTGTTTCTGTTCCCTTATTAAGCCTTAAATACGCTGGGATTATCCTTGTTTCATATAGGTATTCCAAATACCATCGCCCAATTCGTTGAGGCTCTGAGTTGCTCACCCATACTTTCAGCCATAAAATTTTCGTACTTGCTGTGTCGATGCAGCCATAAATTGCTAGAGGAAAGGTGCTATTTTGATAGCCCATTAACCTGTCGTGGCCATCTAAGGAGTGGACAAAATTTGGACCTTTGGTAGTGTACTTGCCGTTTTTCTTCTTCCGTCCAGTGCCAACATCACCCCTTGCGTCCAACGCATCAGGATCGACATCTTGCATAACTGCATAAACTAAGTCGCGGGGAACATTGAGTTCGTGCTCTTGACGTAGTTTCTTTTTTATGGCCCTGCAACCAAGGAGTTTGCCTGGACCATCAATCTCTTTGACCACAGCTTCTCTGACCTGTTCAACCGTAACATTCCTGTCGGTATGACTGATATCAAAATACCGCATTCGACGGTCTAGTGAGCTTAAGCTCCATGCATATTGTGAATAATCACAGTTTAAAAAATCCAATATTTCGTTTCTTCTCAAATCTTCTTTTACGTATTTTTGTAAATCATCCCTTGAAGACTTGTCCTCCTTCCAATCTGCATTCCGCCGATACGCTATAATTGTTTGTTCGCAAGGCATTGTGGTATACTGTGACAACGATAGGCTACCTAAAATTTTCACTTTACTTTAATTTTTATTTTAAATTCATTTAAATTTAATTTGCTTTTATTTTAAAATCAATTTCGTTTGAAATTTTATTTACTTTTGTTTTACTTATTATTTTTTTTTTATTTCATTTTAATTTTAAATGTATTTTAGTTTTGATTTTTTTCTATTTTGTTTGCTGTTAAGAAGAATTTTCGAATGACAATGACAGGCCACCATACCCATGTATGTGCAGAACTGTTATAGTGCTTTAATAAATTATTAATCAAAAAACAGCCTCTAAAATTCAACTTCCTGGAAAAACTCCTTTAACCTTAAGGCAGCGCTTGAGAATTTTAATCTTGCTAATGATAGACTATTCTCAATGACCAGGGGGGAAACATCTGAGGGTTAAAGGGTTGAATCACATGCTAAAATACTAAGGAGATTCCTTTCCCATTAATGAGTTAAGGAGATAGCATTTATTAAAACCTTTAACACCCATGCCTCATCCCTGTGACATGTGAAATTGTCTGGCATTAGGTACGGTAGAGTAAAATACTAGAATGTGTCATTGCCCCTTAATGGGCTAATCAATCCCTAACTGACTCAATTGAATTTTTTACTATCCGACCAATCCAGTATCTAGAAAGTGAGCAAATATCACTATCTAGCGCAACCCCTGGCTTTGGGAGTGTTGTCCACAAGGAAAGGTAAAAACTGTTTCTTTAATTTGATCTTAAACTGTTTTTATCATCATGTGGCAAAATGATGCAGTTTATAGTTACAGTTAAGATTTGAAAATGCAGAGAGCAGGACTACAGGTATCTTCCAATACAAGTCACCATTGAGGTAGATGAACGATCTTCAAGCTCGATACTCAGAGAATGATTTCTGAGCCCCAGACGGGGATCGAACCCGCAACTTTCTGATGACCGGTTAGGCGCTCTAACCATTGAGCTACCGATACTCAGATGGTGAGCTAAGGTGCAAATTCGATATATATGTGCCACCTAAGTGGAAGCCACATATATATCGAATTTGCACCTTAGCTCACCATCTGAGTCTCGGTAGCTCAATGATTAGAGCGTCTAACCGGTCATCAGAAAGTTGTGGGTTCGATCCCAGTCTGGGGCTCAGAAATCATTCTCTGAGTATCGAGCTTGAAGATCGTTCATCTACCTTAATATATCCAAGCTCTCACGTTTCTCAAACATCAAACTACAAGTCACCATTAGTGCACTGACACTTAAGACGCCAATCACTGTCCATAAGGAAGTGATAGTGCTCTAAGAATAATGGCTGTTGAATGTTTTTGCGCACATACTGTAACTTTCATGATTGCATGTATATGGACTTTACTCCCAGTATGTCTTAGATTTAGGTTGTAAATATTCTACTGTATCCTTTTTTCTTTCAAGTTCATGTAACAGGTTTTGCTAAATGAATGGGCACCTTGCAAGCAGTACACACATTTGTGTAAATTAATTACATATGATATCTCAATCAAATGCAGCCAAGAACTCAAACACAGAATGTTCCTAACTGCCTTGATCATCCCTTTCCAAAAAAAAGACATTCAGTCCTACCACTTGAAGTAACGCCATTGCATAAGCACATGTACTGTAGACATTTCGATTTTGTTGTTATTAGTTGCAATATGGTACTGTATTTTTACAGTGGAACTTCCATCAGCAGCACTGAAGTACAACCTAGCACTTCTTATACAATAACACTACTGTAGTTAGAAAAAAATTATTTTAAAAAAATTTCCATTAATCAAAATCCACAGGGTTTAAAGGTTTAACCGAGTTCGCAGCCCAGTTCCAACAGACTATTGTACATCAACACATACTGAGGAAAATTTATAAAAACTGTGGACATAAAAACCACATCACTGTCCCACAATAACTTACTCCTCTCATTTCATCCGTTATTTCTGGGAAAATCGAACTCTTCGACAAATTCCACAAAGGTATACGTGAATTTTGTCCTGGAAGTGTAGATACATATATGAACACTCCAAATTAGAGTTTTGTTTGCAGTCCTCCGCTGGTGTCCATTAAACTACAGGTACAGGCTGCATGGTTTGTCCGTTATTGTCGTTGTTTGTCCATTACTTGCTCTTTAGAAACCAGAGTAATGACTGCTCACTGTTTTTTGGGGGTTTTTTTTGTCAATATACAGTTCTGAAAAAATACAATATAGGGAAACGTTGTTTAAGTAAAATGAAGGCTTTAATACTGGTTAATCGTAGCTTTTAAAATTAACTTCGTATACGTTGGTAATGTGAGTATGCAGCAATCAAATGGACCAGGAGAACCATCACGTTCACTGTTTTTGTATATTCATTGTTAAAAATACAATAGTAAATTTAACTGACCTTGGGAACATTGGGTGGATTAATGTAAAATTTATGTCTACTCTATTGGTTCTCCTGTTTGGGTATCTATAGCACGTTGAATCACATCACCAGTGGGACGTTAACTCAAAGGGATCTTACCATTGACGGCTGTTGCCGATAGTGGGACAGTGAGTTGTTTGAGGTATGTAAAGTGGTACTAACTCAGGTAAAAGGGCTACATCGCGGAATTTATATAAAGATTTATACCATAAGAAAACTGCTGGAGCAAAGCATGAGAACTCTTTGGGTTTCGAATCAGAGTTATTAATTGTAAGATGAAGAGATAAAAATTTTAGTGTGTGCAACGAAACTTATTTTCTGATTAGTCCACAACCCATCTGGAATCTTGTATGGGAAATGTTTTGTCTTGTGGCACATGCTCAGTGGACAAAAATAATAATAATAATAATAAACTTAAATAAAATAGGACGTAGATAAACCTGAAAGGAATATAGATAAATGTTGGAGTCCCCGTGCAGGTGGATTGCTGCAGGGTGGGACTCTGCAGAGACTCTGCTCCCATGGGTAAGGGGGGGAGCAGAGACGGAGCCTCCATTTTCTTAAAATTTGAGTGCTTATGTTTTGAATAGGAAAATGTCTGTTTGGGACGCAGCAAAGAAAGGTGATTTGGATGGCGTTAAAGCTGCAGTTGAGAATGGCGCAGATATTGAAGAGCGTGGAGGATGGTTGAACGGAACTGGTTTAAATAATGCTTGCTACGCAGGATATTTCTCAATAGCTGATTATCTAATTCAACGTGGTGCTAAAGTTAACTCTAGAGACAATTGTGGTTACATGCCTATTCACGATGCCTGCAAGTATGGTCCTCTACATATTGTAGAATTACTTATCAGCAAAGGCAGTGACTTCACATCAACAAGTAACAATGGTGATACTCCACTTCATCTTGCATCACAAAATAGAGATACCTTAGTTGCTGAACACTTAATTCAACGTGGTGCTGAAGTTAATTCTAGAAACAATGATGGTTACTTGCCTATTCACTATGCCTGCTTGATGGGTCATCTAGATACCGTAAGATTATTAATCCACAAACAGAGTGACTTCTCAGCAACAAATAAAAATGGTGATACTCCACTTCATCTTGCGTCAAAGAATGGACTTACCGCAGTTGCTGATCTCTTGATACAATATGGTGCTGCAGTTAACTCTAGAAACAAGGGTGGTTACTTGCCTGTTCACTACGCCAGCAGGGAGGGTCATCTAGATACCGTAAAGTTACTCATCAAAAATGAGAGTGACTTCACATCAACAAGTAACAAAGGTGAGACTCCACTCCGTCTTGCATCAGACCATGGACATACCTCAGCAGCTGATTATCTTACTCAGCGTGTTGCAGAAGCAGCAGGTAATTGGTTTTAATTGTTATTTATTCTAATAGATCAAAGATTTTTTATATTTTATATTTCTCAATTTCGACCTTTAATTGTTTATCAAGTATATTGGATTCTAAGATAGGGTAACTAATTTCAGTAATATAAAATGAATAAATTAAAATGCTGATGTAAGAGTGGCAGTCTGGGCTTTCCGGCAGTGTTGTCCTCAAGTCTACCAAATCTGAGTCCAGTAATTAGACTACGAGTCCACATGCGAGTGCAAGTCCGACTTATCAACGTATGCTGTAAGTAAACAGCCACGTAGTACCCCATACATCGCATAGATACAGACTGTAATGAGAACATTTGCCGAAATATCTCTGGCATTTTAATTTCACTTTCATAATTCACATCAAAATTATTGATTTTACGTCAAAAACACGAGTCAAGAGTGTGTTTCTCCAATGGCGCAGTAAGTCTTAATTGCGCCCTGGGACAAGCATTACCTATGGCGCCCCATCCCCAATTGCCAACTTGAAAAATTACAAAATACTTTCAAAGAAAGTGCATAGTTTATTTATGGAATATGTACTCAAAAATTAATCTCTCTGTCTTTTAAAGTCGCACATTTTTCAAACACACTTTCAGAAACTAGGAGTTGCAATGTTCCTCTCTCAATGCTTAACTGTGCCAAAGCACTACGCCGACCTTGTACGATTGATGAGCAAAAGTAAGTCAAAATCAGTTTTATCTTTCCGAATGACCTTTCACAAATTGTAATGGACACTGAAATTGTCAACAGTATATGAAGAGCCACTGATAGATTGAGATAAACATATTTCCAATCGGTGATGATATATTTCAACAGCTGCTTTGCACAGGGGTGGCGCCAGGAATTCCTCGATGAAGGGACTATGGTCCCGACAAGGGAGTTACTCCAGAGTGACCGAAACTACACACCTTTGATAATTTAATAATTTAGAAAACGAAAATGAGAATGAAAGATGAGTTGACTCAATCAGCCTTGTATTTGACAGAAAAATTCATGTATCTGATTACAGGCTCAAAAATTTAAACGTATGGATCTTCTAACAAACACGTTTTGTTGACTTCCAATGAGTGGCGCCTACACACGCTTTAAAAAGTTTCATAATTTAGTGGGAAATAATTCAACAACTGACAAGTAACAGCATATGACGTGTGGACACGACGAGCCAAATCGATTACAGATACTTAGGCTAGTTTTTCTGCCAGTAACCTACTCCAAGCTATAATAAAAGCGCTATTATTTCATCTTTTGGTTAGCTCTTTGCCGGCGGCCGCAAACCTGTTGAGTAAAATCGTCTCGCGTTAGCCCGAGCAAAATAAAAGGAATTCTTATCCCGCTACGAAAGAGTTAATCTCTTTCTAACTCTTTCCCTGGTACATAAGACTTTCATAAATTTTCTCTGGCTAACTCCACATGAATTTACTCGTCAAAGGGAGAGCTCCCGCAGTGAAAGAGTTAATGCTGATCATCCTGTCATTCCACGAGATTTATGATTCCAAACTTTCAATGTTAATGTCTTGTAATTTATAGTGCTTAAGCGAAACTATGACTATGTCCTATTATTTTTAATTTAGTATTATATTTTACTTAGCGTCAAATTCGATTTGATAATGACATTCATCCAACGTGGAAACGTTGGTTCTTGTATTTGTAAATAAAGTGAACTTCTTTGGTTTTTTGCCCTCATAAAAAATAATTTAAATTACATAAGCGCCTATAAAGTAAATGGCTTGAACCCAGGAGAATCTGTACATGTTAGTGATAGTAGATCGTCCCGGTTACTATAGTCTTGAGAAAGACTGTTAGTGACTAATGTTTCGATGGCCTCAGCGGCGCTAACCTTCAGAGTCTTCACCAGATCTTTGCAAACATGGTGAGGGGATTGTGGCCTGAACTTCGCTACAAAATTTACAATAAATGTCACGAATGCAACAAGTGCCATCACTTAATTGACTTTGAAAGGCTTTTGAGGGTACCAAACAGCTACCGCGAAACAGTTGTCTGCAACGACACTGCTCAAACTGGCCTAAATAAAGAGAGTACAGGTACATCTTTTGTAAGCTTTTTTTGTAATCCTTTGGTAAGTTTTTTAAAATTTTGCCTGTAGGAAATTAAGCCTTAAAGACATAGTTCTATGAACTAAATCTGAGTGGCAAGCGGACGTATTGTAGATGACATAATGAAAGTTGTTGCAACCCCGGTTTTACTTCGGGATTATCAAGTGTTCTGAGTTGAGAATATAAAAGGAAAAAACGTACCACGTGTTCTTACATCCGACCTTAGCGATTTGAGGAAAGCTTGGCAAAAATCGAGGCACATAACTAGAACTAAGAACGCAACTAACAGAGATGAATGAGATCTTTTTACTTGAAACACGCGGACTTCAGACAACAATCAACCCCAACTGACGTTAACATCTCAACGCTGACATAAATAGAGCTCCTGTTGACGAACACACTCACCCTTGATGATAGCACTAGACTTAAGTATTGAAACGTTGGGCTTATATTTTAAGTATTTCTCATAGTGAAAGTTTACTTCAAACTTTCTCCAAGATATCAGTCTAATGTGTTGTTTCGTTATCATTTTGTATATTTGCAGTTTCGCATAATGCAGCTCTCTCGGTTGGCCCCTCAGGGTTTCAGCGCACTTATTCGTCCGGTCTTTTTTTGTATTCTGTATGTTCCATGTGAATTTTTCTAACATAACACGGTTCTTCCAGATATCATCCATTCAGGAAGTTCGTCTCCATCACTTAAGATTTTTTCCATGTGATCCGCTATTCTTTGATGCCATAATGCCAAATATTTAACCCAAAAGCCTTGCACTCCGTCAAGTCCTGGGGCTTTACAATTAGGCACCTTCCTGCATTGCATCTCAATTTTCTCCTTAGTTATCTGTAGATCGTCTTGTGAATTGTATGTTACATTTTTCTTGATTTCTTTCAACCATTCTGCTTGTTTATTGTGGTCTTTCACTTCATCCCAAATTCCTCCCCAGAACCTTTTGGTTTCTTCGGCGTTAGGTATGATCTTTCCTTGCCTGGTTTCCCCGTTTATTTCTTGGTAAAAGCTCTTCTGATTCACACTGAACAATCTATTTTGTCTATACTATCTTATTCTTTGCTAGTACCTTTTCACTTTCGCCTTTTTTGCCATTACTCTTTGCTTCAATTCCTCAATAACAACTGTCAAACCTTTGGTTTTTAAGTTATACTTCCTTTCCAATACTTTATACTTTACTTCCCTTCTTAATTCTCTTCTTCGCTTACGTTCCAGTATTGCTAAGTCTTTCTGTATTTGCTTAATATCAATAACAATTCGTCTCTTCCATCATGGGTCCGTATTTCTTTTTGATGTATTTTTCTTCTGTATCCCTATCCTCTCCACCACTAAAATACTAACAACTTTCAGTAACCTGATAGTTTCTGTAATATTGCTAGTTTCTATATACTTTAACACGTTGTTAACCTTTCTTGTTTCTTCCACCACTCTTATTTTATTCCCTTTCCTAAAATTATAATTACCTTCTCTGTCTGGATTATTCATTAACTCTACTACCTTTCTCACCATTTCCTTCTCTTCATTCGATGCATTTTCAAAATCATTAAATACTATGTTTTCGGTGTTTGTACTCTGCTTGTTCATATTATTCTCTTCCTCTATATTTTCCATCCCTTGTCCACTACTAGTTCTATAGGTGTAATCCTTACTGTCATCATTTTCTTCTTCTGTTCCAACTGTGGCTGTATTCAGTTTCAAGTTCTCTTCACCTCTCTCTTCTTCCTGTACCACTCTTCTTCTTATTTCTTCCAATTCAATTGCCGTTAACCACTCATTTTTTCTAATCATTCTTGCCTGGTCACACAATCTCTGCTCTGATACTGAAAATAAGTCTCTCTCTTTCCATATTCTATGGATTCTTTGCCAGTAACCACGGATGGGTTTCCCTTCTTCTGTAAATGGTTTACTTAAATAGAAACATTCCATAACAGCTACATTTACCTATTTTGTCCATTTCATTCTTGTAATGACAGCAGTAGCATGATTACGACCAGGCCTGTGCTGCTGTTCCACAGAACACCTGCCGGGCGAGAGACATTCACTTACAGATCCAGCCCCATTCACGTCATTATCTAAGTTCCTATGTTTTCTTTGCATCATATTAATGAGAATGATATGGCAAGCTATTACCCCGCCAGATGCCAATCTGGAATTTCAATGTATCGGGGTTTATGGTTGCTATCTTCATGGATCCACCATTAGGTGAGTTACCTTCCACGGTTATAGAGTTCCACCAGCCCTGGTTTTGAAATCAGAGTTGTCCTTCTCCTAGGTGGGCTACCAACCAAGGTTAAAGAGCCCCTTCTACCCTGGTTTTGAAATCAGAGTTTACCTTCTCTTATGTGGGCTGTTGACCAAAACTGACGAGCCCCACCTACCCGAAGCTACTGGTTTTTAGGCGCCAGACATCCGCCTTTCGCCATTCTCCTGTTGGTTAAAACGGTTTCGCCACGAGAAGGCCAGGAGCTGGACTTGTTTGTCAGAAGCTTTATTTGACGAAGGCCATTGGGGCACTTTATAGGAAGTGGAGAGCTTATCCTTATTATTATTATTATTGCTTTTCCGCACAGTCCATTTAAATGAACTGGATTAAAACTAGAAGCAAGTTACTACCCGCAACCTATGTTCCTAGAGTTATGTGTCCTTCGTGTCCATAACCCTTTGAATGATTCTTTTCGTTCCAAGTAATGCGGTCTTTTGCAGCATTTCAACTGGTATTGCTGTCCCAATCTTTTCCAAAAATCCTTCGAGTCTTTTTATATCGTTCCCAGGGCACCAACAAGTATTGTTATGACTTCCACTTGGTTTAACGTCCATATTCTTGATATTTCCATTTTCAAATCCTGGTTTTTCAAAATTTTCTCCAGTTCCTTCGTTCCCACCTAATTATCTCCAGGTACTGCTATGTCAATGACACACGCTGTCTTCTTTTCTTTGTCCACTATAAATAAATCAGATCTCCTGTGTTCTATTTCATGGTCACATTTAATATTGAAATCCCACAATAATTTATGATGACTATCAGTGGCGTAACTGAAGCTTTTTGTTGGGGGGCGAAAACCTAATTTTCTCGACAAACTTTATTACATTATGTTTAAGATTGATTATCCTTGGAATTATCTAACCCTGAGAAAGGGTTAGAAGGTGCACCAAGAAATTTATACGGAATTTGTTTACGATTTAAGACCAAAGCCTTATACTCATCCCCCTGGTCCCCCAAGTTATGCTACTGATGACTATTTTTAACGCCCTTTGTGGTTTGGATTCATATAATTTGTTTGCATGTTCCAAGTTGTATTTCGTACACAATTGCCATTGGACTTTACAGCCTACAGTACATTGTCATGTCTACCCTTATCCTCCCCTTGCGCCAACTTGCAGCATTCACTATATATTTCGGTTTCTATTATATTGCCTGGCTTCACACACCCCAGAAATGGCTCTACCCTGTGTTTAATATACCAATCCATGCTGTTTTTTCCTCTTTGAACACTGCTTTCGGCAATAATAAGTCCACGTCCACCTCTTTTCGTTGGTATATAAATTCTGTTAATGTCGCTCTTCAGATGTAACGCCCCATTCATAGTCATAAGTTTCCTTGTCCGTCTGTCCATCTCCAATAAGTCATCTTTATTCCATCGTATTATTCCTCCACTATATCTAAGTAGCAAAACAGCCCATATGTTGATGGCCAATATCTTATTTCGTCCGTTCAATTTTGATTTAAGCACAAGTTTCAGTCTCCTTATATACTCCTTTCTAAATATTGTCTTCCTTTCCCTGTTCATGACTTGATTACATTGCAGTATTCCTAAGTACTTGTACACGTCTTCATCCATTTGCTTCATTACCTGGCCATCAGGCAATATTATACCATAACACTCAACTGCTTTCCCTCTCTTTAGTATTAGTACAGTGCATTTCTTTATACCGAATTCCATTCTGATATCTGTGCTAAAAAGGTGTACCGTCCTTACCAGTGAATCTATTTGGTCACGAGATTTCCCATATAGTTTTAAATTATCCATAAACAACAAGTGGTTGATTTTATGGTTCTTTTCCTTAAGTTCATATCCTGCAGTTGCTTCCAACATTTTTACCATTAGGGATGGCAATGTCAGCTATTAACCATTTCTTTTCTTCTTTCTCCACAACAACTATATCTGGTTTTCGACATTCTATGTGATGATCACACTGTATCTTGAAATCTCGTCATACATTTATCTGATCAGATTCCACCACTCCTTTCAGGGCATAATCATACCAATGAGCTGCTCACTCCAAGCCATATTTCCCACATAATGTTCAATGGGCTATTCTTGCCACGTTATCATGTCTTTGATGTTTAGGAAACATGAGCTTGAAATGTGAGCTTGAAGATCGTTCATCTACTTCTTTATCATGTCTTCTTTTATATTCCCTTTGAGTAAGCATTTTACATCCTCTAATCAAATGTCCCACACTTTCTCCTTTTTCACAGCACATTCAACATAGGGGTGATTCAACAGTTTTTTCTATGTTGAACTTGATGTAGTTATTTCTTAATGCCTGTTCTTGCGCAGCAAAGATAAGACCATCTGTTTCTGCCTTGAAATGAGTCTTTTACAACCACAACCACCTCTTCTCCTTTTCAATGTCATCACTCGTCTCCTTACAGAATTGGCCATATATCTTCTTATTGCTCCACTTCTGCTCTCTTTCGTCTGTCTTATTATTATGATTATTATTATTTATATTATTATTATTATTACTATTGAAAGTAATGCAAATTGGTATAATGGGTACTAGTGTTTGTGAAGTAACTCTCTGTATTATGTTCTTCATGTCAGGATCTGGCGAGAGCCAATTGAAAATCGGAGAGCTGAACATAAACGTTTACCAAGACGTTTGTCGCACGTTAAATATTCCAAATCCTGGCAGAGATTACAAGACATTGGCTGGAGAACTGGGCTACAACGCAGACGAAGTAAAGAAGTTTGAACTGGAGAGCAATCCTGCTGATGCCGTCCTGTCTCACTGGGGCACCAAGGTTGGAAATACTGTCAACAAGCTGATAAGAATTCTCAAGGGCATGGGAAATGATGTGGTTGCCGAAAAACTGGAACAAACACTGGGTAAGATTTCAACCTTATTTTTAATGAACCACTAATTTGAGCTTAGTCGAAGAAGAAAAGGTCTTAACTCTACCTTCGTTAGCACATTTGAGAGGGTATGAGGAACAATAGTTAGTAAGGAAAGAAATAGGGTTTCTTTTTGCGTAACTGGGAAAGTGGTCCAAAGCAAGGCACCTCAGAAAAAACTGGGTAATCATTCCGAGACTATACAAGCTTATATTCCACACGGTTCGGTTTCCTTTGTTCTTTTGGGGAATATATTTAATATCCCTTGTCAATTAACTACCTAAAAGGCTGGTGGCACTTTCTATCAGTAAATGGTGAATGCGGAGCCATAAAGAATGAAGGAAGACAATGATATAACAATGAATTTATATTCCCCTTTCATATTCGCTTCTCATATTTCCCTCTGATATTCCCTCCAAATATTCCACTGTAATATTTCCCGCGCCACTGCATATCCTCCTTCTAAGTTAAGAAAAAAATAAGGAACACCAAGTACACTTCAACAATACACATTTTAAGTAAAGGTTATGTGCCATGACCAAGGTGTTTAAGCCAGTGGCGGATTTAGGATTTTTATCACCTTAGTCAAACTTTTCAATTTTCTTTGCGGTGGTGGTGGTTGTGGTAGGAAGGGGGGGTTAGTTCAAAACACGCACTATGTTTCTCATATGGTAATCACATGCATTTTACAATAAATCATAATTTGAATTTGAATTACTGAGTTGAATTTAAATCGGTTCGGACCAATGAAAAACGAGTACACGTAAATTTAAACGTAAATCAGAACCTTCTGCACATGCGACTGGCTGAAATAAGAGAATCAGCAGAGGAACCGAAGCAAACTTTTGATTTAGGTTTTTGTTAACAGTTTTGTGACATCACAACACTTTCCTGACAGACGGACTATAGTGCGCCAGAGTCTTCAATACATGTGTCAGGCGCAGTATACAATCTTGGCCTGAATAACAAGATCTTTACACATTGCCGGACAAGCTGTCGTTCCCGTCACGATTAAGGATTTAAATCATTACAGTTACGATTGGAATTCCACGGCATTTTACGCCGGTATCTCGAGAACAAAAGGCCTATCTCATTTGATTTTGTTACGGCTCCATTTCATACGGTATCGGGTGAACATAATATAAATTACTCTTTAGTATTAAGCAGTATAATAATATCTTCAATCACTGATAAGTCTAATTTACCTGTTTAAATTTTAATAAAGTCTGATCATATAGACCACTATACCTGAGAGCAATGCCTGTCTTCTTGCCCACAGTATAGTACTCGGCGCCAAAATTACTGTTATTATCCAGACGTTTACTACCATCAGCAGAACGACTGCGAAGGTTTAATGTCGACAACAGTGTCTCAGATGAAAAGCAAGGTCTTACCATCATTGCTGTTAAGCGCACTAAGAAAGCGTTTCAAAAAGCTCGTAGACAACATGCTGAAAGACCGTAAGACCGTCACTGAAAACGGTCTTCATACGCTAGTTGAAGTGTTTCAAAATCAACAGATCACTGTTTACGATAGTATGACCAATCAGAAGACGAGAGATGAAAGGTGATAGTTTCGGCAAGGTGACATACCTCAGCAAACTCGGCATGATGACACAAATTCGGCCAAAATCTTCAAAGTTTAAACCTCTAAGCCAATAGCTGATGCTGTTAAGAAGCATCTTAAAATGTTGAGCCAATCAGAGCAAGTGAAACAAAATGAAGATTCGGCAAGAGGCAGCGAAATTGGTCAAACCAATTACGGTTCACGATAAATGGAGTTTTAACAAACCAGCCAATTGCAAAGACGAATATAATCGAAAGATTCAGCAAACTGGTTGAGCTTGACCGAGAAACCAGCTCGAGCGTGATTCTGATGCTCGCCAATATTACCAGAGACGACAAATGCACTAGATCTAAATACAACGCCGGGAATTAAGATTCGGCGATGTAAGCAAAGCTATCTGATAACATCACAGCGGCAAACATTGGACGCAAAGTCAATCTGATAACTTAGGATAGTGAGATAGTCACCTTAGTCGGCTTGACCTATTTGACGTACCCTAAATCCGCCACTGGTTTAAGCGATATATAAACCTGAAGGCGAAGCCCGAAGGTAGACATATCGCTTGAACACGGAGGTTAAGGTATATAATCGACTTATATCATCGTTGGAGAAGTTTCGAAAGAAGTAATTAACTTGCCCGACAAACGGACAGAAATGGCGAAATTTCGGTTGAAAGTTCATGAATATCGTTATAAGGTTTATAAGTTAGTTATAAGCGGCTCGAGAACAAAAGAAACTGAGCTAACGATGGTATAACAAGTCTTATAAACACGTAAAACTTCTCATATTTTAAGTACAACTGAGCAGTTGCTTATCTTAAAAGCACGTGACTTAGCTCGGGAAACGCTATCGCCTACCTTAAATTCCTTTGTTGTTGGCTATTCACGAAGCAGTCCTTGTTTCTTTGTAAAACATTTGAAACGGACTCTTTAAATTTTCAACTAACCCTTTGGTAGGTATGAAGAGAACTTATGTACTTATGACCTTATATCCAAGGGGATATGTGATCCATTCACCTCGTTGCCTCAAAATAACCTATGCTTAATAACCCAAGCTTAATAGACTTAAATGATGGTCAAAGGGGCAAAGCGATCAGAGACACTCTACAACCCTTGACAAACATGCAGTCCCCGCTTAACGATGGAAGAGCACATCGTAACAACTGTAGTACATACCGATAAGACGTGGCACATTGCATTAGGGAGCGATCTGACAGTCAAACATTAATCTTTTGCATCATGTAATGATGTAATAGAACATAGAACGAAAAGGCTGCTATTGTTTTCAATGAGGAAGAAAGCAGTAAATTAAGTGAGAAAATGTTTGCCAAATAATATTTTTATTAACAATTCTTATCATCCGGGTTCGATCCTCGTCTGAGGCTCAGAAATCGTTTTTCTGAGAATAGAGCTTGACGAACGTACATCTCTCATTCAACATATCTCCAAGCTCCCACAATTCAAAATATACGTCTCATAGGTCACATTAACATATGGTGGCTTCCGCTCAGGTCGCACATATGTCGAACTTGCACCTTAGCTCACCTTCTGAGTCTTGGTAGCTCAATGGTCACAGCGTCTCACAGGTCATCAGAAGGTTGCGGGTTCGATCCCCGTCTGGGACTCAGAAGTCATTTTTCTGACCTTAACTTCAACAGGGAAGACGAAGCCAACGGCATTCTGGTTGATTAAGATATTGATTTTATTTTGATTGTAGGTGAAACAACGGCAAAAGAAATGGTAAGGGATCTTGACAGAGATAAACGAGACAGAGTGTGTCAAATGCTAAATGTGAAGAAGGTTCCAAAAAAGGATTTCCGTAGTCTTGCCGCGAAAATGAAATTTGAGAAACATGAAATAGAAACATTTGAGCAGTCTGAGAATCCAACAGATGTTCTTTTACGAGACTGGGAGAGGAGAATGGAAAGTACGGTCGATAACTTGATCAAATTCCTGGAGAAGATGGGAAGAGATGATATGATTCAAGTCGTCAAGGAAACGTAAGTATCGATTTGCACTCTGCCGAATTTTCACAAACTAACTTATGATGGTTAGGTAATATACACCGATAGCAGCTTATAGAGCATGATGGACAAACATGGAAGTGTCACCTGGTCCTCAACACGCCAACAATTCCATGTTTTACGATTGCATAAAGTACACGTAGTTTTCTTTTATTGACTTAAAAAAATCCATTTCGTTGATTTACACACTTAAACAAATTGACTAAAGTACGCTAACATCTCTTGTGTCTTCATTACCCACTAAGGTTGACTTTTTGGCAAGTGGTAAAGCATCATGGAAGAAGAGGTGCAGTTACCCCTCTCCTTTAATAAATGTTTTAATGCTTATATCTTTTCTAGGAAGCATATGGTGAGGAATCTTGATACAGACTTACGGAATCAGGTGTGCGAGAAACTAAATAAGAAGACAATCAAAGAGAAGGATTTCCGCAAGCTAGCTAAGTTACTGAATTTCGAGAAAGAACAGATCCAGGTCTTGGAACAGGAAGCAAATCCAACAGATGCCTTGTTAGAAGACTGGCAAACAGAAGCAGAAAGTACAGTACAAAAGTTGGTGGAATTAATGAACGAGATGAACAGAGATGATGTAGTTCAGATCTTAAATGGAGCGTTAGTATTACTTTTCGTCTGGCTTAATTTTTCCTTTCCCTTCAGAAAAGTAATTTTTAATCCCAGTGCACCAAATTACGTCAGTACTGACTAACAAGCTGCCTTAGTTGCTGAGATACGTTAATGTTATTAATGTGCATTCCCAATTGCCTTAGTGAAATTTACATTTGAGAATTGAGATACCATGATCAAAAACAATCATTACAATATGCTAAGTACTAAACAAAAAGATTTTCTCTGACAAAAAGGTGTATGTTTTTACACTAATGCTGTTTATATGGACATTTCAGAGACACTAAACTTTAAAACTATTTACGTTATGTCTATTTCATGGACTTGGGTATAACATTTTATCAGACAACTGGCCTTTGTCAACAACTCGGGCAGCGACAATCTAATCTTTTAATGGAGGCTTTTAATAATGCGTTTAATTTTAATAGGAGGTTCGTGGTGAAGGATCTTGATGTAAGGATACGTGATCAAATATGCCAGATGCTTAATGAGAAGGCAATTGAGGAAGAAGATTTTCGTACGCTGGCTAGGCTACTGAACTTCAAAAAACAAGACATCGAGAAGTTGGATCAAAGTAACAATCCAACGCACGACCTCCTGGAACACTGGGGAACTGAAAAAGAGAGTACCATAGAAAAGTTTACTGAATTGTTGACTCAGATGAAACGCTATGATGTAATCGAAATTTTGAAAGAAAGGTTAGTATTCGTTTATGTACTTTTAATACTGAATTCTGCGCCCTCCGTTGCAAACAGATCATTTTAATTCCAATGCTTAAGAAAGCCATCGTAGCCAAATGGTGGTAACGTTTTAATGTTTTGCATTTCAACTAGGTCTGGCGCCCCTCCACCTACCGAGAGAGGTATGTTGACAAACTTACAGATTGATCGTATGAGACATTCCAAGATCCAGACTTGGCAGTTTCCTAATGTAGTTTCTTGTTTAGTTACCCGAACAATATTTTCGTTAATATCTCAAAACGGAACCGTTTGTAGAAGGTGCTCTAAACTTTGAGGCCAGAAAAGTTAAAAGTTCAATGAGTCTGAAGACACGTATTGCACAGTTTGTACAAGAATTATATTTTTGTTGTATTTATTGCACAAATTTACTTCATTAGAACTTCGCTGAGGACACATGTGAATCATGTGTATGATGGTAAACTTTCAAGATTTTTGAAAAATGGACGAGACAAGTTAAATGTGTGTTGGAAAGAAACTTTTTGCTTCAGGGAACGTCTTAAATTATAAAGATTTGTCTTTGCAGCCTTCCCATACCTCACTTTGTTCTTGAAATATCAAAGATTTGCTTGATGTATAGAATAAATACCGAGAACGGATAAAATTTTCACAGGATGGTCTATAACCTAATGACAGATCAAAAATTAATTTTGTTTCCAGAGCAACAAAATGACGTAGTTATGACGTCAAAATATGTAGGATTATAAATTATGGGGATTATTCGAGATGCGTGTGCTTTATGCTTTCATTGACCACATTTTTATTCTTCTCGCAAGATCATCGCTAAAGGAACTGCATTTATGTAACAGTGCACGTTCAGAAAATGTAGCTGGAATGTTTTTGTACTCATTAAATATCAAAATATTGGTGAACACTTTCCCCGTCTCCCCTGCTCAGTGGTTTGCCATAAAATGTCTATAACGGTTTCCATTTTCTTGACGTTTAGTTCTAACTGGAACAAAACGAAGCCAT
The DNA here is from genome assembly GCA_030142905.1 of Heliopora coerulea. NCBI lineage: Eukaryota > Metazoa > Cnidaria > Anthozoa > Scleralcyonacea > Helioporidae > Heliopora > Heliopora coerulea. The sequence continues at coordinate 48,006 of JASJOG010000525.1, forward strand.
GAAAGCGATCAATATCAAACTGAAGGAGAACCAAGTAGCAAGAAAGACGACAAAACTGGTAGGTTGAGTTGAGAAAAAAAAATTAAGTAAAAACACAGAGCTCACACAAGCTGTTTCCGTGATCTTTGGTTTACGGTATATTAACAGTCACAGTGAACATTGACTTGATGAGTTACATGTATAATGATGGAGATGTATGTGCACGAACTTGAAATAAACGGGAAAAAACCCAAAAAACTTTAATAAAATTGAATGAAGTAGACTTTTACGACTCAGAGGCCTTTCTACGACTTTATGACTCTTTTACGAATTACATCGCTTGGCTTCCAAAGTGGATGACTGGGGAAGAACAAAATCACAGTGAAATCGAAAGCGATGGTCAAGCACAAAGCCATTGATAAAAGGTTAGAAACTCGCGTTCGATTTATTCCATTCCTTACTGCCAGTTCGTGCACAGGTGAAACTCGAATTATGAGCATTCTCCATAATGTCTGTTCATCGCTCAAACAGGACCACTTATAACGGAGCAAGTTGGTGGGAGAGATCGAGAATTGCCTGGGTACGCCAAACTCCATTTTTGGAGTCAAATGACGTTTAAGGCGAGTTTTTAAAGTTTTTCTGAATCGTCTTACGATTGGCCGTTGGCCCAGATAGGAATGCGATTGCTTCGAGTCAAACAAAAATTGATTTTCTTCCCTTGCACTGGGTTTGAAAGCAGGGCGACGTGATTATTCAGGCGAAAACTGCCTCTTGAGTCGACACTAATCATTTTGGATGTCTCCCGCAATGTGTTCTTTTGCGATATTTTTTTTACAGCAAACAAATCTTCGAAAACCCTAAAATGAAACACTTTTAGCCCAAAAGACGACAAAAAAGGCAAATTTACGGTTATTTCCAGTTTTACGGAAATTTCAGAGTTATAACTGGAAAAATTTTACCGTCATAGAATATCAAAATCACCTTGAACGTTTTCGCCCTCCTCCACCTCAGTGGCCTTACCATAAAATCTCTACAATGATTTCCATCTTTTGCGATTTTTAGTTTTAACTGGAATAAAACGAAGCCATGAAAGCAATCAATCACCAGCGAAAGGAGAGCCAAGCAGCAAGAAAAAAGACGAAACTGGTTAGTGGAGAATAAAAAATAAAAATAAAGGGGAAAGAGAGAGAGCACGCTCAAGCTCTTTGTATGACTTTTGGTTTATAGTATGTCACGTGTCTGAGAGAGGACTAGAAGGTCCTGAAGTCGTGAAGCTGAGTATTCCAATATCCTAATGGTTTTCATATTTCGTCCAAAATTTAGCATATTCTTCTGGAGGTTTTGCTCCCCAGAGAAATTCCGTTGTCTCTCTCTTACACCCACAGACTAGAACATCTGGCGCCACCGCGAATATTGTATTCTTTTAAACGTTTCCCAAATTTAATTTCACACTTATTCCGGTCATGTATGGTGTACCCTCGCTTCCTCAACCTCAACACCTAAATTAAATATTAACTAGCTACCAAAAGGGATTTTGTACTACTTACCTTTCCAAATTTTTCCCGATTTACTATTTTATAGCCCCAATATTCTTATTTTTCGCAAACTTTGTGGTGGGTCACACACGACACACGCCCCATAACTACAGCATTGATTGTTATATCGTACAAAAAAAAACTCATACAGAGATAAATTGGGGGTTTGAAAACAATCTTATGACTGCCTTTGGTTTGAAGTATTTTCGGACACGTGTATGAAATTATTTTGTAATTTTCATTTCATTACCATTGATTTACTTATTGCTTTTATTAACTTGCACGCCGAAGTATATGTTTAAAAAGATATTGTGATGCCTATGATATACCTGCGTGTATATGTTAAACGATAAGCACTATAATTTGTTTAACTGTTACGTGTTTGTAACAGATCATTCGGAATTTCCTAAACTTTACCGAAATTGTTTTAAGACACATTTATTTCAATTAGTGGCAATCAAAATGTTAATATTAATTGAACAATTCTAAAATCTGACCGATTCGGTGATGCAATATTCAACTTGCCAGTTTTATAATGTTATTTGGTAGTTAAAATAAAGTTAGGATAAAGTAAGTCAACAGGCCTTTTCGCACTGGAAACTGAGAAGAAAACTGGAAAAACATTGTTTGCTTAAGGCCAAGTCGGAAATTTGAAATCGACAAGGTACAAGAAGGCACCTGTTGAGTTGGGGAAGTTACAGCGTTTCAGTGTTAATCAATTTGTGAACGAAACTTTAGAGATTCCAATAATTTATTTTCCTGATCTGTGATAATGCTATGATATTACAACAGGGCTATGCAACAGTACTGGACACGTTTTTTTGCTTAATTGAGTTTAAGTAACGAACAACGAGGTCTGCGCCAGCGTGAAAACTACTTTCGATTTAGATTAGGGGTACACTTTCTAAAAATTTGATGATGGACCTTCCCCCATTTCAGAAATCCAGGGAACTTATACTAACAAGAATTCGTAGTCAAAACCAAAATCCCAAGCAAGCGAGAGACTTTCCAACATATAAAAAAATCATAAAACAGCGATTAATTCTTGGTAACAAATTTAAACACGGTTTTAAAATACGTTGATACCATTGTGATGGATAATTTAAGATAAAGTAGGAGAAAATGAAATAAACGCACTAAAAAGGCATACACAGTTACCATGACTTAGGTACTGCTGGACCGTTTAGTTCTTAAGAGAACTGCATGAAACGTAGAGGTAAAATACTACGCAAAGAGTAGTATTAATTAAAAGTGTTTCTTCAATTTTTAGCGTATTTCTATATTTTCATCAAATTAATTTTGCCGCAAGAAATACGAATACGCGATCACCTCTCGGCCACCCTCCATCATATCCCTTGAGGATGTAAACAAAATCGGGAAGTTTTATCATACGTGCGGGGCTGATGTCATTATGTACCTGATTGGCTAATTGAGTAACGTAGCCAAAACATGTAGCATACACGACCGCAAAAGTTTGTTTCCTTTTACAATTTCTTTCGGATATTATGAATAAAATCTTGGTTATTTTCAATTCAAAGAAATTCGACTTAATATGGCTGACGCAAATTTGGAAAATGAACGTCACGGAAATTTCAGAGATTGCCTAAACAAAGTATTCGTGACTGGAGTACTGTGAACTTTCATGGCTGAAATAATACAATATTGCAAGTACACTGTAGCCGGGGATAACAATTGCTAGAACGTTTTTAAATCTCTTCCGTAATCTTCATGTCAGGTGTTTAAGAACGGACACATCAATGATATAATAGTTGCACAAGACTATAACAAGTTTTTACTGAAATGGAATTGCTTGCCAGAGACGAGGAAGGATCCCATTTACTGAATCATCCTTATGAGATTCGAATTCCCACCATTGAAAACCAAATTCGCTTCCTGCAGTTGTGTTGCTAGTATTGGGCCAAATGCTTCCTTTTAACATATTGCCAGTGTGTGTTACGCATTGGAAGACTTGAGTAGAACGGTCTTACAAGCGCAGGAGTAAGATGTTTGAATGATCTAGTACTTATCTACTTATGACATGGAATCAGCCGCGTAAGAGACGACTTCAATTCCAACTGATTTACAATCTCGATAATTCTTTGCAGAACAAAGATCAACAAATGAGAAGAAAGACGAAATTAACAGGGCGTAAACCTGTTGAAATATCGGGAATATAACAAACGATGTTTGGCTTTTTTTCCCGCCAAACCTCGACTTCCAAGCGAGCATTACATATCCTTGTACTGGCATATATTTTGCTACAGTCGCACCCTATATATTGAAGCCAAATGCTTATTAGTTGATTATTGTGCATTGGTACGCGATAGATAATTAAAAGTTAAATGATTAAATAATTATTTGTATATACATAAACATACATATTTGGAGATCTATCCTAAAGATTTGGAGTTAATATGCGAACACGCAGGTACAAGCGCTACAAACCGGGTCCGGATGCAGGTCTGTTTTGTTTGGATCTGGATTGTGTGTATTGTCCGGATCCGGACAATACAAACAATCATACACCAAACCAGCGTGGTCCTAGTCAAAATATTGGGCATACAAATGCTCCCCAGGAATACCCCTTTGTACTGTTTCATATCTCTTCATGCTACTCTTGTAGTTGTTAAACCTTGTCCGAAATGCGGTAATTGTACTTCCAACATATGACTTCAAACATTTTTTACATTTGATCAAATAAACTACTCCTCTGCTATCGCTGCCAAAGGAATAACTTATATGATAAGTCCGATCTTTATCATAAAATTTGTCCCCTCCCCTAACAATTTTACAAATTTGACAACGTGTTTTACCACATTTCCTCATACCCCTTTTCTCTTCCCTATGTCGTTTAAGTCTAGATTTCACTAAGTCATCCCCCAAGTTACGAGGTCTCTTAAATGTCACCATAGGTTTATCAACAAAAATCGCTCTCATGTCGTCCGAAGCTTGAAGGATATACCATAAAGAGTCAATAATTTTCCCTACCCCAGAAAACGCCGGATGGAAATTCATCACCAAAAAGATCCTATCTATATCCTTTCTTTTCTGACCTCTACCTTGACCTAGAAGGCTCTATCGACTCTTCCCTCTTGCTCGAACAAACTGAGAGTCCACATTCTTTTTTGTAAATCCTCTTTTTAGAAGATAACCCTGTAATTCGTTTAATCTATTATCAAACACTTCCTCCCAGTTACAAATCCGCTTTTACCTAAGAGCCTGTCCATAGGGGATACCTTCTTTCACACACTTCGGATGACAAGATTTAAAGTCCCAATACTGATGTGTATCCGTTGGTTTTGAATACACGTCAGTATTTATCTTTCCACCCTCGAGTTTATCCCTAACATCTAAATAAGAGACTTTATACGTTGACCATTCAAAAGTATACTTTATCGTTTGATGATAACAATTGACATATTCAAAAAATGTTAATAACCTTTCTTTTCCATATAGCCAAATAAAGAAAACATCGTCGAAAAACTTCCACCACACCCACGGTCTTAAATTACAATCCTTTAACATTTTTCGCTCTGAATATGACATAAATATATTGGCAAATGCAGAAGCAAACTTTGTTCCAATTGCTGTCCCTAAATTTTGCTAATAAATCTTATCATCAAACTCAAAATAATTATTCTCGAAAACCACTTAGCTATATCACACAAATCCTCTTCATCAACATACCACTCTGTTAAGTCAACTTCCCCTTTAAATTCCTGAATAATTCCTTTTAAACTCGTTAAACCTGCCTCATGAGGGATATTAGGGTAAGGCCCATTAACATCCATCGTAACAATTAATGCTCCTTCTGGAATACCCCCCAAATTTCCTAATTTCATAAGAAAATCGGTTGTATCTTTAGTAACATTAATAAACACGGAAACAACTGGCAGAAGACGAAGGTCCACAAACTCTGAAATTTCCTCTGTAGCGGTGCTACAATTTGACACCACTGGTCTTCCAGGGACATCCATTACTCTGAGTTTTTGAATCAATATTTAATATTTTACTTGGTTGGTGGAAGGGTTCTGATTTACTTATATATATACATACATATATATCTGTTATCATGTTATTCTTGATAAAGGGGCAGGCCCCGAAACGTTGAAAGTAAAATAAAGTTTGAACTTATACTGATGATATATATATATACATATATATATACATATATATATGTGAATTGAATACTTGTAATCCAGGCATAGTAATGTTATGATTTTGTTCTCCAGATTTGTGATTAGCTGTGCCGAGCTTTCGACTTGGTCCTTCAAGTCTTCGTCAGGTTATGGTGAGGTATTTACACGTGCAAACCACGTACAAATACCTCACCATAACCTGACGAAGACTTGAAGGACCAAGTCGAAAGCTCGGCACAGCTAAACACAAATCCGGAGAACAAAATCATAACATATATATATATATACGTGTAAGCAAATTTCATCTTACTAAGTGTAGATGTTTGTAAGCTTGGATATATATATATGATGAAAAGTTTGTTCTCAAGCTTTTATCTCAGAAAACTTCTGAGCTCCCCAACGGGAATCGAACCCGTGTCTCCCGATCGCCGGTACGGTTGTTTTGCCACTACACTATAGGGTCTCAGACGGCAAACATGATGTTAATTAGAGACCTAGTTCGTAATACTGATATGCCTCTTTCGTACTTGAAAGCTGAACATACCTGTAATGTGATATTGTGTGTAAGTAAATTTCATCTTGCTAAGTGTAGATGTTTGTAAGCTTGGATATATATATGATGAATCGGGAGACACGGTTCGATTCCCGTTGGGGAGCTCAGAAGTTTTCTGCGATAAAAGCTTGAGAACAAACTTTTCATCATATATATATCCAAGCTTACAAACATCTACACTCAGTAAGATGAAATTTACTTACACACAATATCACATTACAGGTATGTTCAGCTTTCAAGTACGAAAGAGGCATATCAATATTACGAACCAGGTCTCTAATTAACATCATACTTGCCGTCTGAGACCCTATAGTGTAGTGGTAAAACAACCGTACCGGCAATCGGAAGACACGGGTTCGATTCTCGTTGGGGAGCTAAACTATTCCAACATCCTCCATAGAATACTGTCTAGATAATCATTCAACACATCTCGCCCGACCATTCTCAAAACAATTCATTCTGAAAGCCGTATCGATTGTACTAAAGGAAAACACATTCAAATTCGACAAAAAACACTACAGACAACTTGAAGGAACCGTGATGGGGACTAAAATTTCATCTACCTATGCAACGCTAGTTATGGGATATTTGGAGAAAAGACTTTATCGAAAATTTGAGGAGAAACATGACAGTACGGAACGAAAAAAATTTATCAAGGACATTAAAAGATTTCTGGATGATTGTTTTATATTTTGGTGGAAATCACGCCGGGAGCTGGAAGAACTACATGAGATGTTGAACAGTCTACACCCGAAGATCAAATTTACTATGGAAACAAATGAACAAGAACTACCGTTTTTGGACATATTATTACCCAAGGAAAAGATCCCAAATCCAAACAGACATGTACTACAAAGGAACAGATTCACACCAATACTTGAACTTTAACTCCTGCCACCCTAAGCACTGCAAATCTAACGTACCGTACACGTTAGCAAGACGAATTCGCACGATTGTTAGTGACAACAACCTTCGAGAACATCGCCTTCAAGAACTTAAAACATTCTTAACACGACAAAACTACCCAATGACTTTGATTGAGCAAGGATTTAAAAAAGCAAAAAATTTAACCGTACAAGAATTTCGAAGGGAAGAAAACAATACAAACGGACAACAAAATACTTCCTTTGGTAATAACGCACAACCGGAACAACGTGCAAGTTATGGCGAAAATAAGAGAGTCGGGGAGATTCCTCGACAATTAAGGCAGTCTAAACGACATCCTGGAAAACACCAAACTATTGGTAAGTAGAAGGCAATCGAAGAACTTAAAACGGATGTTAACGAAGGCAGAGTTTTCCTCAGAAGATGAAACACCGACGGTCAAAAAATGCGGCAAATCACGATGTGGCAGATGCCCTATAATAATTACAGGAAACACGATAAACTTCTACAACGGAAAGACATGGACCGTCAAATCAAACATGAACTGCAAAACTAAAAACGTTATTTATGTTATTATTTGGGCTAAGTGTAATGGTTTTTACGTCGGAACCACAGAAAACCTAGAAAAAAGAGTGATCCTACACGAAGAACAAATCAAACATGAGTAGTATAGACATTTAACTGTAAGCGAACATTTACATAAATGCAATGACTGCAATTTCAACATTATGCCCATTTACCATTGCGAGAGCTCTAATAGACTGTTAAGAGAAACAAAAGAGAAACACTTTATTGCTATACTTAAGATGTATTTAAAACGACGGTAGAGCTTCCAGTGTAAGTGAATGTAATGTGGTAATTATTTCAGTTCGATGAGTTTGATGATATCCTAAAGTAGTTAATGGTCAAAAAGGGTCATTTCCAAGTACTTCTGGTTGTAGTTTTCTCTTTAACTTTAACCTAAATGCAGTTTTTAGAGATGTAACCAGGTTTTCTGTAAGGGAAGTCAGTTCAATCAATTTTCTGCCACCCGTGGAAGTATTTTTCCATTTTAGAGCCTTGAAAACGCACCAAAAATACATTTCCTGTCAAAAATATTGAAAAAAAATAAAAAGAAACAAATAAACAAAAACAGAACAACAAAAACACACAATTTCCTTGAAAAAGATGCTGTATGTTTTGAAATATCGGACTGGTTCACAAGTGGGAGCTATTTCTTCCATTCTTTCGTGGTTGCGCCCCATACAGTTTTCCATTGATAGTTACGATCTAGTTAGTGGTTTACCAAAAACACACATTTTTAAATTAAGTTATTTTGCCCTTCACCCAAGATGACTATGTCCCTTGTCTTGTGAATCTCTGGGGGTTGAGTTGAAACGATCTATATAAGTTCGTTTTGCCCTATAGACTTGCAACGTATCAGACAGAGCTTACATTTTTCTTGGAAAAGCCTATACATATGAAAAATATGCAATAAAAAACAGCAGACCATGTCTAACTAAAGGTGCTCCGACCTTCATTTAAATGCACTTGTTCGGTCAGTTTTTCAAAGTTTGGATACTTTTTCTGATGGATATACCGTAATGAGTCGATGAATTCGCTATTCAGTGAAAAATTAGCGGACTGAAAGTAGTAAGGGGACAGTGCTGTCGTTCCTTTGAATAATCAAACTTGTGCAATGGACACATGTTGTTGGCTGAATAGGAGTTATCCTCTGGTGACGAGTTAACCAGACTTTGAAAAACTTTCAAAAAGAAATTGAAATTGTTTTGCCATGTTTATATAGCATGATGCAAATACGAGGAGAAGGTTGGGAGAATTAGAATTATACAGAAGTTTGAGGGTACTCACAACCCATCCGAGTGTTTGCATCAGGCTTTATTAACAGAACAAAACAGTTTCTATTTCTTTAATAAGATGAGCAAAGAACTGGGCAAGAATAATTGTGAATAAAGAACTTAATTTTCAGCATGAAATGGCAAGGTTCTTAGACATTCGTAAACCAATCAGAAGTTCTCATTCGCGCCTAGAACAAATTCTGGAGTAAAGCGGCGCTGTGATGTCATAACCGTGTTTGCATAACCTGATATAATCACGGTAACAGACCAATCATTGCGTGCGTAATAGGAAACGGTAATTGCTAAAAAGTATACAATAAAATAATGGTTCTGAAAAAAGCCTAGGAACGAGGGAGTGGAATGGAGTTCAAGGATTGTTTAGGGCGTTATGCTGATTTTTAGGTTGTGTTTAATGCCATGGTTAGGGTTAGGGTTGGTATTAGGGTTAGGAATAGGTGGTACATGTTATGAAGTACATGATAGTTTCAATTCCTTATCAATTGATTCTTTCTCAGTCTCTCCTCCAAACCTTATTCTAAAATATACTTTTTGGCAATCGCCAATAGGAAACTTATTTTATAATTCAGTTTAATAGCCATATCATAAAGTGTTTTCCTGCCTTTTTGAGGTAGTAGGTGGGAGTTAGTCAAGTGGCAGTCCTACATTTTTGTAGACGTTAAAATCGGGCGTCCTCAGAATACGGATGAACGGAAACTTTTGGTCTTTCAAACCTGATGATATGCAATATCTAAAAGTATTTCATTTAACATATTGTTTGAGAAAGAGCATGGTACATTATTGTCCTTTTTAATCCGATTTACGAACAATTTATGGTTTACTTTAAATGTCTACAAACGCGCCTGTATGAAGTTAAACGTGACCACTCCGGTGGAGACTGTGAAGTATTGACACAATACATGGGTTACTCCATAAATCAAATTGCCAGATTTAAATTGTCGAAGAATCCTGCGGATGCTATTTTGTTTCATTGGGGAATCCAACATGGAAATGAATTGAAGCGACTTATTGAAATCCTTAGGAAGATGAAACGATATGACGTTGTTGAAATCCTTGAAGCGAAAGGTAGCTTAAATTTTCACAGTAACCAACAAAGCAAAACAGCATATACAGTGGCGTAACGGAAATACTTGGGGCCATTAGGAGATTTTCGTTCGCGGTCCTTCGTCACCCCCGTTGGTATAGACTTAGTGTAGACAATTTGACAACTTTAATTCTCAATTGTCTTTCCAAATTCATCGGGGCGCCTTAGAGGTCGGAGGCCCCTTAGGAGTTGCTCTAACCTTGACCATAGTCCGTTACGCCACTGAACATATAATTGATATACTTATATAGTGGACAAAGGTGTATTTTGTGTTTTATTCTATAGCATTGTACCACGTGGCATGATGTCGAGACGCAATAATTGCTGCGAAGAATTCTTGTAGTTAATCGAATTTTATGTCCTGATGGATGTGATGTGAAACTGCTTTATTTAGCAGTATGATTATCTAGCTTTGCTATTTTATCCTATTCTCAGCTCTACAATTTTAAAGTTGTATGATATTTTGATTATTATATTTTCATGACATCATAACTTGACTTTGGCTGCTTGTTTTGATCCAAGTTGCCTTCAGCCAACTTTCATCGATGAAGAACCAAAACGACTCTGGAAAGGCTGTAGAACCCAAAACCAGTGAAACTACTACTACATTAACCGAAGAACAAAGTGACTCTGAAAAATCAAGTGAGCTGGAAACCAGTCAAAGGGCTTCTTCATCCATAGAGGGAAAAGATGACTCTGAAAAGTCTTATCAGGTTGAAAACAGCCTAACATCCTTTACACCGAAACCCAGGGACACTGAAAAGGGAGATCAACATCCAGGGATGACTGACTCTGGTGAGCTCTACAGTTTTTATCATGATACGCAGTTATCATTTTTTTATTTGTATTTCTTATAACTATATTTATTTTTTAAACATTTGAATTAATACAGAGTTCTTGGTAATGTTTAATTCTTAGTAATTTGATCGATTTGATTATTAGATGTTTATATCCCCAACTTATATGAGGAGACTCTTATCCTTACTATTCAGAATTTCTAGCGCAGTAGTTCTAACAGTTTTTTATGCCAGAAACGTCTAAAACAGGGTTTGATTACAGTAACCTTAACAGGTTGTTATAGCTTTTAGTAAGGTCGAGGCTTACAAGTGTATCGAGAAGTTGGTTTTCGCGGTTTAATACAACTTTTGAACCATACATGTGCCTGATGTGAAGTTGCAAGAATTACACACTGCTTGTTGCATTTGAAGTAATGTGAAATGCTCTCTTTCTCGCCTGAGTACACTGTCTTAAATACATTCACTTTGACTAATTACTTGAAGATGTATTGATGGTCATAAATTTCATATTGGTTGACTGTTCAACATATATTTTATGGGGTTTGTCACTGAGTATAATGCAATGCGTATATTCAGTTTTCTTTCTCATTTGATGTAATTTCAGGAACCTTATATCTTGCCTTATTTCACCGTCCGAATTATAATCAGTTTCGTTTGTGACTTGAACTAGTGGCTGATGTCTTATTCGAAACCCGAGTTCACGAATTTATTTAATTGTATTAGAAACCCTAATCCCAGCGAAATGAGCTTATGACATTTCGAGTTATTTCCGACCTGCTGCATGTGAATTTGTGCGTTTTACCCTGTCATTGAGGATGGATCTGACAAAAACTGGACTAAAATTTCACTGACTCTTCGTAACTCTTTTATTCCTTTAGAAAAGACGGACTCAGCAAACGTAGAAGCTGTGGAGATGAACCAGACTGAAGCTTTTCAACAAGAAATTGAGTTAGTGTCTGTTCTATGACTTTTCTTTCCAGTCTTATTCCTGCACAAGTTCATTTATGCGCTCATTCATTTATTCGTTCATTCGTTTATTTATTCTCTTTTTGTATTTTGGTTTGGTTTACGTTTTTCTCTTGACATTATTGTCGTTGTTGTTGTTGCTGCTGTTAAAATATCATTATGATTAACACTTTACAGTATTTAGTTGTAATTCTGTTTGATTTGTTTTGAAACTAAAAATCTTTGTCATTTTTAGCGTATAATTTTTGATTCTAACGTACCAAGTAACTAGTTTTCTGCTTTCTCTGTCTAACCACCAACTCATAACAGGCTTTGAATACTAGAATGAATGTGTAACTAAGATTTTTTCATTGTTATATGAAATTCGTTCTTTCAGCTTTAAATTGGAATACAAAATATCGAGCTTTCGAACTCTGTTTTCATCATCATAGTTGAAAGTGTTAAAAAACATAATGTTCGACTGCGAAAATCATATTAATAGACTGTAAGGAAACCAACTACTATGTAGAGATTAAGACAGAAAATATTTATAAAAAATTTTCCTTATATTATTATTATTTCCTCGCTATTTACCGCACAACAAAAAAAGAAAATAGTTCCAAACTTAACGTATAATTCAGAACACCGTGTGCAAAGCAACATCGCTTTAAAACTAATGACTGTAACTGGGTTCGAAGGAAATGGATAGGAGCGTGGGTTATTGCCTAAACAAAAATCACTTTGATATCATGCGTATCACAAGTAAATTTTATCTTTGCCTCAGTCTACGATCTTACGTTTACCTTCCCATAAAGAATAAAGTTTTTAAATGTTACAACCGTCTAGAAGTAATTTTTTTCTAACCACTGAACTACATGGACTGAGATGGTGAATAAAAGTTACATATATGTACAAACTGTAACCTTCTGATGACCAGTGAGACACTCTAACCATTGAACTACGTGAACTGAGATGGTGAGTGAAAGTTACATATGCGTACGACCTGCAACATTCTGATGACCAATGAGACACTCTTGCAATTGAGCTACAATGACTGCAGTTGTGAACTAAGGCTATCCTTGTGCATGACCAGTAACTTTCTAATGGCCAGTAAGACGCTATAACTGTCGACTTGCAGGAATGTTTGTGATTTTTAGATCATTTTAAATCCATGCTTTAATTTACGCTGCAGTGTTATATCAACAACTTGATGAGTCAATTGCACCAATTCTATTAAAAATTAGAGACATAAACCAGACGGTATTTTGGAAAAACATGAAGGAAAGATGTATTGTGAAAACGCTATCTTGAAAGACGCAAGAACATGAGTCAAGTACCGAGAAGAATTCGGAAATTGTTAGGTTCTTGCAAAAACCTTGTCTAGGATTACATTTAATTTATATCAAACCATTTATTGTCATACCTTCATTGACAAATACTTTATAATACGTCTTTGGTAGGTTCACCTTAGATGAAAAAGGAGTAAGTATTGTCTTTGATGCTTCCAGTGTCTTCATCCAATTTCCGGCTCACGCGGTTTCGAAGCCAGACACTTTAAAATTCCGTCGCATAAGGCACAAAGACTGTCAAGTAAAGTCCAGAAATGGGGAAGTATTCTGTAGCAGTATTATTAAAATGGAACCTGAAGGCTTTCCCTTTGATAAACCAGTGACAGTTCTACTCTCTCACTCAGCCGTCGAGGATGAGGCTTATGCTGACTACTACGACCTAAACGTGCAGAAATTGAAAATGGAATGTGAAGATTTGGAAACGGAACGAATCAGTAGGCCTGAAGGTACAATAAAGCAATGAAACATTATGTTTACCGCTAGCGTTTTTCCAGGCTAAATCGCCCCTATTTTCCGCAACCCTAAAACGAGAAACTGACTGATTTTTTGTAACTTTAGATGTCCCGAAAGAAATTGATTCAGATTTCCTAGACATAGCAAAATATTTACCTGTTGCAAAAGCTACCATCTTAGAAACTTGTACATTAGTTGTGGCTACCAAGATCAAATCCGAAGAAATTGTTGTAGTGCCTGACGAACTTTGTGTTTATCGAAAATCATACGGAAACGAGAGCGAACTGAAGATACTTTTTCCTGTGGGTGCTGTGGAAAGAGAATGCCGTTTAAATGTGCAGGTATCATCTCAAAGTTTTCTCAGTATTTTGAATGAGTTCTAAGAGGAAGAAGTGATTTGTGTGGGATGTTTCGTTAAAAACGTTCATAAAAATGTGAGATAAATCTCTATTAATATTAAAATCAACAGCGTAACCTTGTAGGGGGGTTCACGGTGGAAATTATTTTCCAAACAAGCTATAAGGTAAAGTTTTTAAACACTTCTGTTGCATGACTAACCAACCCAGTCAGAAAACCGCTCCAATATGACATTTACCGCTAAGGTGATGATTAATTAACAATTATTCACGGAAGTGGAGGTAAATATCTACACTGTTCACCGACACTGAGGTGAATAATTGTTTTAGCATGTACCTCGTATAATTGCTTTCACATATATTTTTTTAAATTTTTAAAACAATTTTACCGAACTCAGTCAGCTTGTCGCCCACTATCATTTGTAAACAAAACATTTTTAACTCATCCTAAGTGCATTTATCTTTCAAAAAGTAAAAGATATATAAATCTTTGAATACTTTCTTTTCAACTCTCGTAGCTTTTTTGGTACTGTCTAGAACGGCGACTTCGCTTATTAAAATGAAAAAGTTTTTCTACAATAACTTGAACAAAACTGGACGCCATCTTGTTTTGCTCCGACGTGAATTGTGCAGGATATTCGGAGATAGAGGAACCAATCTGATTTCGCGAAATATTCTATCCACATGCGAGGTATATACAAAAATACAATATTTGTTGACGAGCACCTCGTTCAGCAACAGATCATTTGGTTTCGTAGAACTTATGGTACGAAAGTTTAGTCCCGAATCAAAATATTTTTCTGGTTGCGTTTGGAATATCCATCCATCCATCTATTCATCAATCCATCCATCCATCCATGTATCCTAGGACTACTGATCGATGAAAATTTGAGTTGGAAAGGTTATGTTGATAGTATTATAAAGGAACACAACCAGTTTGCGTACGAGAAAAGCAAAACCCCTTCTAAGCCAAGAACTTCTTATTAATATTTACCAATCTATTGTTGAACCTTATTTCAATTATTGCATTACAGTGTGGGACAGTATTGATCAAACACAATCTGATAAATTACAAAAACTACAAAATCGTGCAGTTCGTATTATATCCAGTGCACCTATAAATTTAGGAGGTGGGAACAATCAGGGACGGCAATAGGAATGTAGGGTTCCTGGGTAGCCACTGCTGGGTAGGAACTCTCTTGAGAAAAATATATTCATCAGTCATTGAACTGTAAAAGAACTGGAACGATACCTGGTAATTGAATTTCGAAAGCACCATGGTGGTGGACATGTTGATCGATATGCAGGTCACCTCTAGTTCCCTCTATGCAAGTGAACACTACTGTGTTGTATAATGAGCTACAAAAAACCATGGTATTTAACCGTGCGATTAATTTTGTTGTCAAATAGCTACCTCAGCAGTTGTGTGACCATATTCAGGTAAGGTCGTACAACTGTTGACCGTGTCAAAAAAAAAAGAACATCACATAACACTGATCAACAAACCTGAATTTGTTCACTTCTCGTTAAGGTTTTTCCTGCAAATGACGTATTGGATATTGGGACTCGACTAAATGATGGGTTGATCTGTTTTCCAGCCATTGGAGTTTCTGGACAAGACAAACCTTTTGTAAAACCTGCTAAAGTAGAGTTTGTTTACTCCACTATTGATGTGGCTTCCCTGGATGAATATTTTCTTCCTGTTGGTGAGGAACAAACCTTCACATCTAAATATGGAGCATTGCTTCGGAGTCACAAAGATTCCCAGGCCAATCAAACGTGGGAAAATGTAAACAATGATGCAACTGCTACGATTCAGCGTATCCAAAAGGATCGATTGAAAATATTATTTTCTGTCGAACATTTTTGCAAGTAAGCGCAATCTCTTGCACTGGGTCGTGAAATTTTTAGTTTTCGTTTCGTGAAGCCCAAACCAGAAACGTTTGGTATTCAACCCACAAAGCACAAATTTACCTACACTCGTCAAATATCCTCTAAACCTCAACTGTTCTGCTCTGTCTTTGACTCCTACCTCGTCCCTATCCGTCTGACATTTATTTATCTTCTTTGTTCTCCACTTTCTTCCACTTTTATCACATCTTCAATTTTCTTCATCGCTTACTCCTAACAAAGATCGGATGAGGAAAACTAAAGTCCTTGAAGCAGGACTTTGTCATGTTCCTTTTTGAAAATTCTTATGTTTTTCGTTTTTTCCTTATTTTTCGACTTATTTTCCTTATCGTCTTTGTTGTGGGTTTGTCTGAGGTGTTTAGATATGTTCGAGGTTGTTGGGGAACAGTAGCGAAACTAAGGATAGCAACTGGTCATGCTATCCAAATATAAAATAATGTACGATATTGAGATATCAACCACTGACTGTTATATTTTATATAGTAGCCATTGCGTTGGTGGGTGTATATGGCTTGATAGCAAATATCATAGATCATTTTAAATTTGCATCGCATGACTTGTTGCTATGCCTAGATATGCATAACATGACCGGTTGCTATGGTTAGCTTCGCCACTGTTGGGGACTTGAGGCTTCAACCAAAGTAATATTGAGAGTGAGCCCAATTTATTAGGGTTCATGCCAATACGCATACCTCTCTTTTTTGTCCGTTGAGTTGCGTGCCATGACTTAATGGAATGACGAAAAATGTTGGGTTTTTTTTATTTAATCTTCCCTGATATTGTAGTATACTTTCCACAGTTTTTCAAAATTTCATAAAAAATTCCCTGAAAGGTTGTGTGTAGAATAGAAACTGTTTATGTTCAATGTAGATTGTACCTAGTTGTAAAGAAATTTGGGGAGGCGAATGTAGAAAATGTAGGAGCCTGTGGAAATCATCGTCAGAAACAGTCACCTCGTCTCGTAGCTATTTGTTTAGCGTCACACGAGATGGCTGAATCGCGACAAAGAGTTTACGCAGTGTTGGCTCCAAAGCATAAAAGAAAGGAATTGGAAGCAAACTGGGGTTGTACGGGAGAACAATGTAATGAGCGCCTTAAAGATGATGACGAGGTCTTCTTTTGTGTACCGCTACCAAAGCAGAACGATTTAAAACTTGAGGACAACAATATCCGGTAAGTTTTTTGTGAAGGCCATCAATTCTCGTCAAACAAGTTGTTATGGAATACTTTATGCATTTAACTGACTTGGTGAAAAGGTGCTCACTACGTTGTCACACAGAATATATCTGGTGGAGTTCTTTTTTAAGGACGTTTTGAACTTATAAAAAACAAAGCATCAAATACGGCTTTTATTGGGTAATCTGCTCGCTTTCGTTTGCTAAGAAGTGACGTCACTGCAGTAATAACGGGTTGCATTGCTCATGTAAAGTGTATTTTTGATTACTAATAACCACACAACTCTTCGACTTGAAAAGACGTGAAATATATCTGAAGTTTAACCTCAAAACTGTGTCAAAACGTATCGTAAAACAAGATCCTGCTCAGTAGGATTACGATGAATAAGTACAACAATTTGTTTACTAAAAATCAATCTCCTGAGATTCAAAAGACAATGATTTGATGGGCATGTTGGAGCTCCAGTCCAATAGCAGCCAGTGACATTGTTTTGTTAAGTTCTTCCAACATGGCCACGACGACGTCGTCCGTTGCAAACCACAGATATTGTTTAATGAGATATACCTTAATTAATCTATTAATGGTTTGTAACCAGCATCTTGAGAATCAAAAGACAATGATACCGTGGCCGTGTTTGCACTACATGCAGCAGATGGTAGCTAAATTCTTTTGTTAAAGTTCCACCAACATGGCCGCTACGACGTCATTTAGAAATCGAAAGTAAAAAATTACTCTTTTGTACTGACAGAAACTTTGCCCAATTTAAAAGATAGCCAGACGTTTGTTACAGGTACATTCACTTTGTTTTAAAATCCAATTTGTGAACCCTATATTGTAAAACTAAATAGAAAACTTTTTTCCGTGTGAGTCTGTCGAGTTATCGAGGCACTTGTGAAGCTGAAACCCCACTATGAGAAGTTATGGAATGATAAATAGAATTGACTCCCAGTGCCAATAATTTGCTTGAACTGTAGAGAAACCTTAAGAAGTAACTCCAAGGAATAAGGTTTGAGAAGGTCTGTGATGTCACACAATCAACCACAGGCGGTTAGAGAGTCAAGAGGCAACTTCTTATTTGCGTTGCATTTTAGATCATCAAACTGTTGTCAACGTGCATCAGCAAGAAGGGAAATAATGTATGATTACAATTTTCTTCCCACTGTAACACCTTCAAGCTGCAATTGTCTTGATAACACATCATAAATCAACTAAAGAAAGTACCAGTTTCACATTTTGAAACCACCATCATTTGAAAGACTTCTTTTCTTCAAGTGGGTAATAATTAAAATGGGTAATATAAGAAAAAACATGCAATTGAGGTAGGCAACCTCAGTTCTGCTCGCTATTTGCACTTCATGCTTCTCTTGGACCTAACTCAGGCATACTATAACAACCCATAACTCGAATTTGAAAGAAAAAGAAAGCAAAGTCGGGGGTTTTAACTGGTGGGATGATATTAAAGATTTTCTCTGTATCTATGGTAAAAACAGTAATTGAAACAACCTCAAAATTTGGTATTATTAAGTTAGCAGAAAATTCAATGATTAACTTTTGTTGTTGAGTTGTACAAAGCTTTCAATCAATAAATTTTATCTTTCAATACCAGTTTTATAGCATTTTAAAGGATAGTTTCTATAATTTTCCAGAAAATAGTGGTATACAACAGAAAATTATACTGAATTCCCCTGTTTAACGTATGTGTTTATGTTTTCATCGAATGAACTGTGATGTTAGCAAGAGTTCTGCCAAATTTCTATAGGAGCTGCAAAATCGTCAAACTTCTCATCGTTTATTAATGACTTTGCAGCTGTAAAGACTGGGAAGCGCCTGTTTTAAATTTCCAATTACATTTTGAGAAATAAAAAACAAAAAGCAATATAAACACTTGCTTTTAAAAAAGCACCTCGTTTAGTTGTATCATAAAAGGAGCTTAGGATGCATTTGATAGGGCCGAGAGTGGCGTCTTTAAAAGAATTTGCCGGGGTTAATTACCACCTAGGTACAACTCTTACCCATATTACCCTACCAACTTCAACTCTCTTCGTCTACCTCCTTCCATGCAAAGTTGGAAGTTATAGGCCATACCAATTCAATGTTATATCCAACGGAAGTAAGAGATGCGATTAACTAGAAACACTGTGTTCAGCTATGTTTAAAAAAGATGACAATTACTGCTCGCGCGAGTGGTTGGTTTTTAACTTTTTACTCCTTTCATATAGATACTTCAAAGATGACATAAACTACCGACATAATTTTGTTGACCGTGATGAAACTGTGCTTGGACAGGAAATGCGCTTTTCGTGGAGGGAGTGTCTTGACAAAGTGCATTTTTGCAAAAACTGTGTGGGTAAATGTGATATAATAAGGAAAAGTGTGAAGGTACGTAGGAATATAAACTGACAATTGTTTCTTGAGTCAACTTTAATTCATTTATCTATTTTTGTTTCTGGTTTACCGTGAAAGTTCATTTTTAGTGTTAGGTACTATTCCATTCTTCAGCGGATGGTTACCTCAACTTTTGATGTTCCCAAAGTATTTTCACAGTAAAGCCATGCCAATCTTTTAATTGTGTGCTTAAAAGATTGGCATGGCTTTACTGTGAAAATACTTTGGGAACATCTGTAGTGTGAGAATACTGAGGTATTCTCACACTACAGTAAAAGCCAGTCTTTCACCTAGATAGGATACTTCAGAGGTTGGTTTCCTCGACTTGTGTTGTTTCCTCAGATTTCTCATATTTCAGTAACACGCATTCTTCTCTAGTTACATTCATGAATTACATTAGAGTTTGGTCAACTCGACTCCTGATATTTTCAAAGTCTTTTTATATTTTTTATTGTACTGTTGTTGTTTTATTTTATTTGTCCTTTTTCAGGCTCACGTCAGAGAGACTGTTGCTGGCACATCTGAAATGTCGGGATCTGAGTTGGCGATACCCTCTGTAGAAACAGGTGAGCTTCGTAAGCGAAAAGTGAATATGTTTCCAAAGAATTTTCGGGAATAAATTGTTGTGAAACATTAAAATTGTTTTTCATCCAGATTTTTTCGTTCAAGCATTGATTGATTACTGCTTGTTAAACGTAAAGACAGGGAAGAATGCGAACAAGGGAACGAACCAAACGCCTTAAAGATAATTATAAATCTTTCCTACCAAGTCTTTGAAAACTATGCATTCGATTATTTTGGTCAAAACTCCCTTGGTCTGGGAGTGCAAAAGAAATGTCGGAAACCCAATTTGTTGCCAAGACGAAATCGTTATTCTGTTACAAATTCGAAAATTAACCTGGGTAAGAAGTGGACGGCCGAGTCGCTACAAACCTTCCTGTGGCACCACTGTTGTTTAAAAGAGGAACTATGTGCAACGGGTAATATAAAAATACAATTAAGTATGATGTAAAGTAGAAAAAAAAAGTATCTGCGTTACTCGTGTCGCCCGAGGAATAACTCACAGTTTACTATTCCTTCAGATCAGATATCTAGAAAAATTCTCTAACAAATAACTGGAAATGGGTTCCTTGACGCTAAAAAGTCAAATATTTTCCAGTAAAGGATTTCCATATTTAGTCCTTTCCAATAAAACTTACCAATTATCTTAACACAGAATCCCAGCACTAACAGCGATATCCTTTACTCTGATTTCAGTTTGGTTATGTCTAAAAACACTCCAAAAGGACACGTTGAGGGTGTTTCTTTTGAGTCGATATTATCCATTTCCCAAGATTACGAAGTATCTCTTTATGAGTACTATTCTTATTTTTACCTTTTGGTTTTCATTATTGCGATTATTTTTAATTATAATTATCATAATTATTATAATTGTTAATGCTACTATTGCTGTTGCTTTTATTTCTACGGTTGTTACCATTATTATTATTATCATCTCCTTTGATATCTGTATATACACGTCATCCAACCAGGTCTCACCCAGTTACATCAGGCAGGAGATGGCTATGATGTTCATTCTACTCAGCAGTGAAATTTCCCGTACATCATTGTATTTGTACGGGAGATTTATTTCTTATAAAGATAGAGTTCTGCGTAAGATGTAAGCAGTACTAATCAGAACAATTTTTAGGATTTCTTTCAAGCACGGTTGTCCAGGTACTTTATTGGTAAAATCATCGGTTCCTTTGTTTATTATTATTATTATTATTGAGTGAGAGGAGCAACACGCCATTAAAGTGACGTTGGGCATGATTATTGTTATTATTGAGGAAAGTCAGCTCATACGAGCTTATGAGGTCGTTTAGCCCAAATTGCCATATTATGCCAAAGTGGACACATGTCCATAAATTATTGTGGTATGGCAATCACAAAGTGAAAAACATCGTGAGTAGTTAATACCATTTTACACCACAGTCTCACATACACAATTCCGTTGGTTAGGCATGGTCAGGGGCCAGTGCTTTGCACCTATAAATCATGAGACTTCTTCAATAACCATCACACTTCCTCTCAGACTATTCTAAAGGTCTGTTCCGCAAAGCCGACTAATTAAGGCAAGCTAGACGCCAGTCCAATAGCTGAAGTTAGATAATGTGATCTATTTTGTTCTCAGACCAGGAGAGTTCCTTTCAGACACGTAAGTGTCCTGGGCTCACTCAACTATTTAAGGTAAAAGACATCAGGACAGTCAGAAGGATTTACTAGTCCTTTGGGCTAACATGGAAGGTTTGCCAACACCTTAGGTGAGGTTACTTACCACTGACGGCCAATTAACGCAAGCAGTGGCTTTCAGTCACCCGTTTACCCAGCTGGCGAGACAGGGGCGCCACTCCCTGAGGATGCCGAAACATCTTGCCTACCTATTATTATTATTATTATTATTATTACAACTTACACCACCCCATATTTTTAGGTTTTAAAATTTCTAGACACTCGAGATTTTCAACTTTCAAAAATTATCAACTTAACAGTTAGCAGTCGAGTGTAAATGCCATAATGTTCCATCGAATATACCTTTCTCTTAATCGGCATTACCACCATTATATATACTGAACTCGTGACCATGCTCTCGGCAACGTACTCCGTAGCTCAGTTGGCAGAGCATTGCAATAGATTTGCGAGGTCGTGGATTCGATCCCCAGCCTGATGGCCCAATGGTGCATTTTTCGCAACAGGTCCCGGTTGGGTCTTAACAATATCTAGACACTTGAGATTTTTCTCCTCCAAAAATTATCAATTTAAGGACAGTAGATGGGATCTCAACCTGCTACGGGCACTCAGTATCCCGCCAGGTAAGGCCTCAACAGACATTGCACATTTCAGGGAATTCGTGGGGAAAGGAAGTTTTTTTCCATTAAAAGCGTCTATTAAAGACGCCCCAGGGAGCCAGCCCTTTCTCGCCCATTTAATCGAGTCAGAATAGGGTAAGGGACGAAACTCCTTGAAAACACTCCCCCAATGCGTATATCCAGTTTCACTTTAACAGTACTCTGTTGCACTTCCAACCAGTTGTGGTCAGTTTAGGTGTGCCACTGCAAGAGTTAAGTGTAATTATTGTTTTATTCTTAGATTAGTGTTCAACTGTTTCGACATTTAAAGCTGGTTCGTCCTCCATAAACTAAGTTAAAGGCATTAGTCAGCTGTACAGACTGTCTTCTAGTCCTTGGGCCAACAGGGCAGGTTTGCCAACATCTGGAGGTAGTGTACTTGCAGCGGCCAGCCAATTAAGGCAAGCTGAGGCTTTTGACTACATGTCTACCCAGATGACAAGGCAGGGGTCCCACTCCCTAGGTCATCTCATCAAAGCCTGCTCGTTTTGTAGAGGTCACTGGCTCCAAGTCATAGTCCTGCCTACCTCTTATTATTTTTATTATTATTGTTATTGTTATGGTTATCGTTATCTTTATTGTTATAATTATTGTTATCGTTATTGTTATCGTTATCATTATTGTTATCGTTATTGTTATCGTTATTGTTATTGTTATCGTTATTGTTATTGTTATCGTTATTGTTATCGTTATCGTTATTGTTATCGTTATCGTCATTGTTATCGTTGTCGTTATTGTTATCGTTATTGTTATTGTTATCGTTATTGTTATCGTTATTGTTATCGTTATTGTTATCGTTATTGTTATCGTTATTGTTATCGTTATTGTTATCGTTATTGTTATCGTTATTGTTATCGTTATTGTTATCGTTATTGTTATCGTTATCGTTGTTGTTATTGTTATTGTTATCGTTATTGTTATCGTTATTGTTATCGTTATTGTTATCGTTATCGTTATTGTTATCGTTATTGTTATCGTTATCGTTATTGTTATTGTTATTGTTATCGTTATTGTTATCGTTATTGTTATTGTTATCGTTATTGTTATTGTTATTGTTATTGTTATCGTTATGGTTATCGTTATTGTTATCGTTATTGTTATCGTTATCGTTGTTGTTATTGTTATTGTTATCGTTATTGTTATCGTTATTGTTATCGTTATTGTTATCGTTATCGTTATTGTTATCGTTATTGTTATCGTTATCGTTATTGTTATTGTTATTGTTATCGTTATTGTTATCGTTATCGTTATTGTTATCGTTATTGTTATCGTTATCGTTATTGTTATCGTTATTGTTATCGTTATCGTTATTGTTATTGTTATTGTTATCGTTATTGTTATCGTTATCGTTATTGTTATCGTTATTGTTATTGTTATTGTTATTGTTATCGTTATTGTTATCGTTATTGTTATTGTTATCGTTATTGTTATTGTTATCGTTATCGTTATTGTTATCGTTATTGTTATCGTTATCGTTATCATTATCGTTGTTGTTATCGTTATTGTTATCGTTGTTGTTATCGTTATTGTTATCGTTATTGTTATCGTTATCGTTATTGTTATCGTTATTGTTATCGTTATTGTTATTGTTATTGTTATCGTTATCGTTATTGTTATTGTTATTGTTATCGTTATTGTTATTGTTATCGTTATTGTTATTGTTATCGTTATTGTTATCGTTATTGTTATCGTTATTGTTATCGTTATTGTTATCGTTATTGTTATCGTTATTGTTATCGTTATTGTTATCGTTATTGTTATCGTTATTGTTATCGTTATTGTTATCGTTATTGTTATCGTTATTGTTATCGTTATTGTTATCGTTATTGTTATCGTTATTGTTATCGTTATTGTTATCGTTATTGTTATCGTTATTGTTATCGTTATTGTTATCGTTATTGTTATCGTTATTGTTATCGTTATTGTTATCGTTATCGTTGTTGTTATTGTTATTGTTATCGTTATTGTTATCGTTATTGTTATCGTTATTGTTATCGTTATCGTTATTGTTATCGTTATTGTTATCGTTATCGTTATTGTTATTGTTATTGTTATCGTTATTGTTATCGTTATCGTTATTGTTATCGTTATTGTTATTGTTATTGTTATTGTTATCGTTATGGTTATCGTTATTGTTATCGTTATTGTTATCGTTATCGTTATTGTTATCGTTATTGTTATCGTTATCGTTATCGTTATTGTTATCGTTATTGTTATCGTTATTGTTATCGTTATTGTTATTGTTATCGTTATCGTTATCGTTATCGTTATCGTTATTGTTATTGTTATTGTTGTTGTTGTTGTTGTCATTATTATTGCTTTTCCACACAGTCCATTTAAATGAACTGGATTAAAACTAAAGAAGAGAGACAATGAAAGGGTACAGGTTCTGGCAGGGGCAAGGGTAAGGCCCGTACCTTACAAGTGCCCTCGTGTTATATGTGTCCCCTCGCGTTTCATATGTTCCCCTCTAACTCGAAAAAGTTCTCAACACCTGAGGAATACCTAAGCAGCAGTTTACATACACTCCACATCCAACACATCCAACCCATAGGCTAATGCGTACACCCCAGACAACCGCAAACAGTAAACAAGATGGTAAATACTAACATTCGTAACGTGATCTAGACAATTTGAATTACTTTCCTACTTCTGGAACCGTAATGAGTGCTAACTATAATATTGATAAAGTATTAAAATGCCTGAGCTAAGGCACAAAATGAACAGTGGGTAAGGCAAATCAAGGCAGTTCTAGATGGACGTAATCAGTCTACTCGAAAAATTGTACGTATTGTGGAGTATATTACAACTATCAACTCATATTCTTTTGATTTCTATCTTGGCATCAGGAAGCAGCAAAGAAAGGTTGACAATCAGTGGTCTTAACGCAACAGTCTACGAGACAATCTGTAAAGAGTTGAACAAGCCAATTGATGGTAAGGATTACAAAGCTTTGGCTGGACATATGCGATATACCGCTGGCGAGTTAAAGAAATTTCAACTGAAAGCAGATCCTGCTAATGCTTTACTGTCCCACTGGGCTACGAAGTCTGACAACGATGTAAACAAGCTGATTGAGTTCCTAAAGAAGATGGACAGGGATGACCTCGTCAAGATACTGGATGCACGAGGTAGCTTTCATGTATTTAAATGAATCAATAAATACAGTAAAATAGGTTTGCGTAAACTCGGGCACGTCAATCACAACTGCAGATAACCTCGTAGGCAAGCGAACAACGTCATGTCAAAAGGAATTTCAGCTAGTAGTGCTCAATTTATTGGTCTGATACTCCACCGACTCTGGGTTTTAAGAACAAAGTTAGGAATTCTAGCTTAACTTATTAAGGGCCAGGGCTCATCTCCTTTACGAGTAAAATCGTCTAGCGTTAGCCTGAGTAATATGATAGAGTGTGACCTTTCCCCTTAATGGGTTGAGGAGGTGGCTGTTAACTCATTAAGGGGTGAGGCCCACCCCCGTGACTAGTAAAATCGTCTGGCATTAGCCAGGGTAAAATGGTAGAGCGTGTCCTTGCCCCTTAATGGGTTAAGTGAAGATTTTCGCTTATTTTATTCGCTAATCTGGGATCGCAGAAACTGATCCGATCATGTATACCAAATTTTTAACTCAATTACATAGTGTAACCAATATTTCCTTGAACAGTGGGTGCTGCAGTTATCCATCCCCTGTAGTTTCGACCATCAGTGAAGAAACTAGGAATTTCCAACTCACAATCATGGTGGATTTGAGTTCCCGCTGCATGGCGTCAATTTTTTCGCTTGCCTTGTAAAGATTTTTCACGAAATTTAGAGTAACCGTTGAAGGTTACTTTGCAATCATCATGCGGATGCCGTCTTATGCTGTGTGAGATTGCTAGGGCATAAAAGATAGGATATAGAACGCTCAATTTGCAGCCAGGTGTTCAGTTGATAGAGTAAATAAAATGATACATGAACCTGAGGAAAAAACTCACTTTTGCGATGCTAAATTTTGTCTAAATTTAAAGCAAGAACCCTATTTACAGACAAAACTCCTTCAAGGAAGCTGGTGAAAACCGTAAAAGATAAAAACTTGCTCGGTAAACCAACATACAGTATGGAACTTGGACTTCAAGGGGTTAAGGCTGAACATACCGAGGTTATGATTTCCATACCTTCGTGAGTGAAAATGAAGATTCACAACTAATGACTTAAGTATGTTGTAAGACAGCTTTCATCTTGACCTGTTTACACTCGTTGCTATAATTAAAGGCTCGAGGAACTTTAAGTTACTACTTTAGGGAGGAGGGACATCATGCAACTGTAGTAAGTCAGTATCCTTTTTCATCCCTTATTTTGACAGAGACCAACAGTACTAACCAGGTTAAGCAAATTGTGATTGAGAGTGGAAGGACGTCTTCATCAAATGAGGCAGGAACAAGTACATCAGGTAAAATAGTCATTTTAATATTCCTTCTGGTCCGAGATGTCTTCCCTTGACGAGTAAAATCGTCTGACCAGAGTAAAATAATAAAACTTGGACACAGACCTAATAAAGTTCAGTCAATTGTAGTGTTGCAGGGGGGTGATGGTAGCCCACTCGTCTTTCAGTGGCTTAAATAGTTCAGAGCACGACTTTTGTTATGTGGCGTTAGAGACAAAAGTGTCCTATTGGATATCTTTTTTCCAGAAAGCTCTCCCACGACATTCTCACCTAACATAGGCCAAAACCTCTGCGACTGAGCAATGGCAGTCAAAACCAGGTAAATAAACACTTTGCAAGTGGTAAATAACACTTCGAGAAATTCACAGAGAAACCACACGAATACGGTGGTGAAGTTAAAGTCTTGTTTTTTTAAAAAAAGAGAATTTTTAGCTGCTCATATTTAAAAATATTGACCAGATTTTAAAGCATTATATCGTGGCTAAATATGGCGAACGCTGTACTGAAAAAGAAAAAATGGATCTCATCGGCCTGTTCGCCTGAAAGACATGTCCGAGGTGTCTCGAATTAAACGTTGACATTTGTTTTCTGGTTATACTGATCTTGGATGCAAAGGAGCAGGCCTCCTGTATGAAGGTCAACGCTGCAAGTGTATGTAAATCATGCAGTTAATAGTTCAGTCTCTGGATTGGGTTTTTTTGGTGTGGGGGGGGGGGGGGGAGGAAATGTTATCACCTGATTTCATGCCTATGCCTGCGAACCAAAGTGCTTTCATCATCTCTTCGATATAATGTCGGCAGACCAAGGCTGTCATGTTCTCCATGTTAATGCTGGGAGACTGGGAACGGTTATATTAAAAAAAATCTAAAACACTTTAATAGATTGGTTTTCAGCTTAATTACGCGCTACAATAACGAAGAAAAACAGCAACTTTTTCATTCATTTTCTTTGGAAAGTAGCTCCGTTCAGTAGATATAAGGGTTTGCAACCGTGGAATGATGACGTCATGTACAAAGTTTGCATCATCAACAAAACGAATATTTGATTTGGTGATATTTTCAGAAATGTTGCCAAGAAGATGACTTCTGGACACTCGACATTTTAGTTACTGTAGCAACGTAATTGATTCTGACCCTTTTCGAAAAATAACCTTGAATTTTCTAAGTCCAGTAAAAGCATCTTGAAACAAGATGCTTTTATTTGGATTATGCCTTGTGATGTTAATTAAAAACTGTTTAACTCACGAAATATAAATCATACACTATGAAAGGAAAATGTTTTTGACAGTTAACTCATTCCTCACTAAATCGTAGGGCAAAATATTAGAGAAAAACATCTTTACCCTTAACTTACTTATTATGAACTGATCATTTACATACAGGGTGGAAGTAAAGATCTGTTTAAGTGGAAAAATTCTTTTCATTTTAGAACTGAATGTTGGGATAATGAAGTAACTCCCGACCTCACCATATCTACAGACATTAAACTTATTCAATACAGGTTTTTTTTTTGTCCGCCGGGTGAGGCGAATGTAGTAGTGGTCAATATCTCCAAATTTTGGGTTGATGCTTTCATTGACCATATTTCTATTCTTCTTGCAAGATCATCGCCAAACGAGCAGCATTTATGTAACAGTGCACGTTCAGAAAATGTAGCTGGAATGTTTTTGTAGTCATTAAATATCAAAATATTGGTGAACACTTTCCCCCTCTCGTCTGCTCAGTGTCTTTGCCATAAAATGTCTATAACGGTTTTCATTTTCCTGTGTTTAGTTCTAACTGGAACAGAACGAAGCCATGAAAGTGGTCAACACCAAACGGAAGCACAACCAAGTAGCAAGAAAGAAGACGAAACTGGTAGGTTGAATTGAGAAAAAAAAATTGAGTGAAAATACAGAGCTTGCATAAACTATTTGTATGATCTTTGGTTTATAGTATGATACCAGTCACAGAGGGCATCGACTTGACGTGTTATAAAACTGGAGATGTTTGTGCACGACCTTGAAATAAACGAAAAAAAACAAAACAAAAAAAAACACAACTTAACTGAGGCGGTTTTTGCATTAGCAAATCACATTGCTTGGCTTCCGAAGTGGATGACTGGGGAAGAGCAAAATCACTGCGAAAAAGAAGCGACGGTCAAGCACAAGGCCATCGATAAAAGGTTAGAAACTCGCGTTGGATTTATTCGTTTCCACTCTGCAAGTTCGTGCACAGGTGAAACTCGAATTCTCAGCAGTCCCCATAATGAGTTTTTGTTGCTGAAACAGGACCACTTACAGCAGAGCAGGTTGACGGGGGACGCCGAGTTTCGCCTGGTTACGTGAAACTCCATTTTTGGAGTCAAATAACGTCCAAGGCGAGTTTTTAAGCTTTTCTGGATCACCTTACGCTTGGCTGTTGGCCCAGATAGGATTGTGCTTGCTTCGAGACAAATGAAAATTATTTTTCTTCCCTCGCATCAGATTTGGGAGCAGGCCGACGTGATTCTTCAGGCAAAAACTGCTTCTGAGTCGACACTGATCATTTTGGATGTCTCCCGAGATGTCTTCTTTCGTGATATACTTTTTATGGCAAACAAATCCTCGAAAATTTTAAAATGAAACCATTTTAACCACAAAGACGACAAAAAAAAAATTTGCCGTTATATTAAGATCATTTACACTCATTTTCACAACCGTATGTTCATTTGTCTGCTTATGTACCTCGCAACATAACTATATGACTAAAAGTTACATAAAAAGCTAGTGTGGGCTTCCTGAGGTCGAACATTACAAGGAATGTAGAAGGCTTGGGCGAAAATGGAAATTCTAAACGGATTCAGACCCAATATACTCCCTTTCGTATCCTGACTCTCGACATCATCGTGTCCGAAGACGTTAACCCAATTCAGTCCAGACTGTTTTTGGTCCTCAACGGCAACGAGGGGTGAATGTGCCCGCAGTCATTATCTCCAAATGTGAAATATGACCAGCAAATTTTCACTTATAAAGGTGGGCCTAGTGTTCGACTTCAAGCTCAGAATTAACGTGACCCATAATTATGATAATTGATAAATTTTCAACAGTTAATGTATCACCTAACAACAAAACGCAAAAGAATTTTGTTGCCATACAAACAGAATAGTCATCATGTCACAATAAATAAGATTATGAATTACGAAGAAAATTCGAGATGTCATTTTTTTTAATACTTTAATTGACCAGTTTTTTAATGCTATACTTCACCAGTTTTTTAATCCTATACTTGACCAGTTTTTTATTCTTCTTGGAGATTTATCATAAAACGAAGTGCTTTCTGTAAATTTTTTTTCTGTAAATGAGAACCAAAACAAAAATCCGATTTCATGAATTTTCGTAACATTACGTTTTCAGAAATGTTCGGATTTTTTTTTAGTTGATATTTATTGTAGGTTTTATTTCATAAACTTTAGTCTGATCCAACATTTTCGGCCACTGAGAAAAATCGTATTTTATCACACGTAAAAGATACAATATTTTACATGAAAAGATATTTGTTCAAGGATCCAATGAAAAGCCGCCTATGATATTTTATTAGATCAATCAGATCTAATGTTTCATAATTCGTACCGGTGACGGTTTGTCAATTTCAGCAGGTTTGTCTCATTCTCTGCAAACAAAACTAGCTTTTTTGAAAGCAACACCAGACAAAAACTTACCAGATGCCTGGTCCTCATTTTAGACTGTACGTTCGTGTTCATGAAATAAACAAAATGATACATGGACGCTTGCTAGTATGGAATTTATCTTCTAGTATTCTGTTTCCATTTAGTCACCTCTCATACCAGACAAAACACACGACTAAGGATTCTTTTCCTTTTGTTGAAGAAATAACCAACTTAGACCTCAATAACAATTTTCTAATATCTTTCGATGTAGAAAGTCTTTTTACTAACATTCCCTTACAAGAAACCATTGACATTGCTGTAAATTGAATTTTCGATGACAACCCTAACTTTCCTATCAACAGAAAAGATCTCAAACAATTGTTTCTATTTGCTACATCACAGACACATTTTTTATTTGATGGTTTATTTTATGATCAAGTTGACGGAGTAGCTATGGGTTCTCCTTTAGCGCCAGTACTAGCCAACCTCTTCATGGGTTACCATGAGCAACTCTGGTTAGAAAATTACGACGAAACTCGTGTTTACTTGTGCGGGATGTAATTCCCGTTACATTGGCGAAACCACTCATCACCTCACCACTCGGATTAATGAGCACACACAAACTGACAAACATTCCCACACATTCAAACACCTTCAAAAATCCTCTGCTAGCAAACTTCAGTATAACTCCTCATGCTTTAAAATCATAGACTCCGATAAATCTGTCCTTTCTCTTAAACTCAAAGAAGCGCTACATATTAAGAAACTCAAACCCAAACTTAATGTTCAAGTCCATCATCTTAACACCATGTTTAGCTTATAATTCCAATATACACATATATTTTTTTTTTTTTTTTTTTTTCTTCTTCTTAACTGTTTTTTTCTACCACACCTCATTAATTATTCTACATCTCGCTTTCAACGCCCACCACCTCCGTTAACCAGTCACACCATTGTAATTAATCATTCTGACACACATATGTGTGAGAATTTATATTAGATGAGTCATACGCTTGTAATGTTTATCAGGTCACATATAAATATCGTTTGTAAATAACCTATTATCATTTGCACTGAAGATGGAATGAGTTTTGCCGAAACATGTATGAAAATAAAGAAATTTGTCGTTTACTTGAAGTCTCTATTTCTATGTTAATGTGAAAAATTTCTCATATGCCATGCATTCGAAGTTAACGAAAGCTGAGGGAGACTCTTAAGGTTAAAACTTTCTGCTTGTCATGGTTTCATGTACGCAAATCCAAATTTTAACCCAGCATTCCTGGATAGTCAACAATGTTAAGATCGCTGCGAAATCTAAATTTCGTTACTCAAGAGTTCTAGGGCACCGTAGATTTCAACCCAGGTTAAAGGAACACGGATTCCCCTTGGTTGTTTTGTGCCGCAATTTTACCTGACCTCGAGATTTAGACAACTGTCACCTAACCGATAGATCATAAAATTTTTGTTTGGTTGGAAGTGAACAGAGTTTAACATGTATCACTGACAGTTCTTCTACGTTACAGAACGGACAAGTGGTAGCCATGGTGAGCACGATCTAATGGAAAGTGAAGATGAGCCTCAGTCGACTGAAGAAAAAAGCAATTCATCTGGTGAGGAAATATTTTAAAGTAAAGAACATAAAACTAAATTATATTAATTAAAAGATGTTTACTCATGGAACATAAATCATAAACATTATGAAATTTGTATTTTAGAAGCGCGAGAGCTTGGAGACATCTTGAATGAATGATAGATGAACGATCGTCAAGCTCTATCCTCAGAAAAACGATTTCTGAGCCCCAGACGGGGATCGAACCCACAACCTTCTGATGACCGGTGAGACGCTCTAATCATTGAGCTACCAAGACTCAGATGGCTTAAGGTGCAAGTTGGACAAATGTACGACCTGAACGGAAGCCACTCTATGTTGATAATACCATCGATGAGATATATATTTTGAATTGTGGGAACTTGGAGATATTTTGAATAGGATGAACGTTCGTCAAAGCCTACCCTCAGAAAAACGATTTCTGAGCCCCAGACAGAGATCGAACGCACAACCTTCTGATGACCGGTGAGACTCTCTAACCACTCAGCTACCAATGGTTAGCTCAGTGGTTAGAAGATCCACACTTCGAAAATATAAATTTCATCAATATGATTATTAACAAATAGGGGCTTCTGCTTAGATCGCACATATGTCGAACTCGCACCTTAGTTCCCGGTCTTAGTCTTGGTAGCTCAATGGTTAGAGCGTCTCACCGGTCATTAGAAGGTTGCAGGTTCGATCTCCGTCTGGGGTTCAGAAATCGTTTTCCTGAGGATAGAGCTTGACGAACGTTCGTCTATGATCTCATCATAAGCACTATGGAAGGGATACATTTTTGACAGCTAACTTATTCATCACTGAATCGTAGAACAAAATATAAGATGGGAAGCCCCACTTCGGGGAGTGTCCAATAAATTATTGTATTGTATTGTATTGTATTACCCTTAACTTACGGTTCATGAACTGATCATTTACATACAGGGTGGAAGTGAAGATCTGTTTAAGTGGAGAAATTCTTTTCATTTTAGAACGGAATGTTGGGATGATGAAGTAACTCCCGACCTCACCATATCTACAGACATTAAACTTATTCAATGCAGGTTTTTTTGTTCGCTGGGACCGGGTGGCCCGGGTGGGGCAAATGTAGTAGTGGTCAATATCTCCAAATCTTGTGCACGTCAGTGAACTGTCACCGAGTAAGACAGAACGGGTGCTCGTGCAGGAAGCTCGGAATTAGCAGATGTAACCCGTAATTGTTACGATTAATGAAATTTCACGGGGTTATTGATAACCTAATAACAAATTGCAAATGAATTTTGTTACCATTGCAACGAAATGACGTGTTCATCACGTCATAGTAAGTAAGATTTTAAACCATGAGCAAATCATGATAAAACAAACTTCTTCCTGTAAAGAAATTGGTTTTCCTGTAAATAAAAATCAACCTAGAAAATTGAATCCTTTCATTTTGGTAACAATGCATGTTTAGGAAAGTCTTGTATCTTTTATTTTCCAGTCGATATTTATAACTGATTTTGCCTCGCATTAAAGCTAAAAAAACCTTTTAAAAAAGTGGAAGATATAACTGGCAAAAGTTTGTGAGCATTAAGTATAAAAATCTTCTTCGCATTTTCCCCTTTCAGTTTCTTTACCATAAAATTCTATATTGGTTACCATTTCCATGATTTTTAGGTTTAAGTAGAAAAAAACGAAGACGTAAAAACGATGGAGAACCAAGCAGTACGAGAAAGAGGAAACTGGATGGTCGAAATGGAAAAAAGAAACAAAACAAAAGAAAGAAAAAATGAATTCGAAACACAAAAACCACTGATGTCAGAGAATGCATGTTTGCAAATTGATCCATTCAGACCTAACCATTGCCACAGAAACTAATGCCAGTGGTCCAATTCATCCAGTAGATGTTCTTCGTTACTTCGTACGCGATAAACGAGAATCTCTCACACTACAGATTCAACGCCAAGGTGTAGAAATATCTGATGGTATGTCTTGGGTTAAATCTTGCATTATCAAGCATTGTAATGCTTTAATTCCTACGTCTTTTAATAGACCTTATTCTTAAATGGCGCCTTATTTGATATTCTTTTACATTCATTTCAATTAGACTTTAACCTCGTTTGACAGCCAAAATACTTTTGAATTTCTTACGCAACAAGGCTATGAGGGCTAACTGACGTGCTCATAAAAGTACACTAAATAAGGCGCCATTTGTGAATAAGGTCTACTGAGATTTTTCGATTTTATGATTTCAGCCAACAGACGTTTGTCATTTGCATGGTCTGGTTGAAGCCTTAGTCAAAAAGTCGAAAGCTCAGGGTTAAATGATATACCTGGCGTATCCACAAACTATCACTTGTAATTTTGCGTCAATTTTTCATAATACTTTCATTTACTTTTTATTTTAATTAAATTTGACTATTCTTGAAATATTAATCACGCAAGCGATGTGTCGGCCAAGTGACAAAACACGGATTCGTGTTTGTTGGCTGACGTTCAGCTTCTGAGAAGGATGAACGCTTGATGGAGAAAAATTAGCTTAGAAAGACAGAAAGAAAAAAAATAGTAAACTGTTAGATCTTTTCCACTGAATCAACAAAAACATTGCTTTATTCCATTTAGAAAAGTCTTTTAGTATAAACTCTCTACACGGTGTATTAATTTCTTTTGTATTATATATTTATATTATTTTGAAAGACCATTGTAGTTGGATGGTTGTAGTTTGGGTAGAATTCAAATTGATTGTTTCCCTTGCTGAACTTTTTGACTATGGCATGGAACTAACTAGTATTTAACCATGAGCACATTCAAATTTGAGTTTGAATAGAAAAAAAAAATGTTCTTGACAATTAAACTAAATATTGTTGGGAGTCATGCTGGGTCAGAAAAGAAGTGGTTGATGATTCAATGTATTCAGTTGA
This sequence comes from Heliopora coerulea, assembly GCA_030142905.1. Taxonomy (NCBI): domain Eukaryota; kingdom Metazoa; phylum Cnidaria; class Anthozoa; order Scleralcyonacea; family Helioporidae; genus Heliopora; species Heliopora coerulea. The sequence goes on from JASJOG010000525.1 coordinate 82,829, forward strand.
GGAATTGAAGCACTTAAGAAAGTTGGCTGGGTAAACACACCAAAAGTCCGTTGAAAAACCGAATTGAGACCGAAAGCTTAAAGAAGCCGTGTTTCATTCTATGTCCGAAGTAGATTTTATTGTATACGTATTTAGTTTCCTATATTGATAAGTTGGTTTTCATTGTTTAGTTATCAATTTTTGTATAATAGTTGAGGATCTCTTCAAGAAACACATTTTGTATGTGACCAGAGCTGTCCTCTGCAAATATTTAATATTATTGTTATTAATGATTAAAAAAGCTCGGCTTCGCCTCGTTCTTCCAACGTACTTCCAATGTGTTTGGACATTAGATGAAACACGCCCTCAATTTTGGTATGATACAAGAGGAAAAAGGTTTAATAATAATAATGAACCAGAGGGCTGCCACCTTAGTAATTCAGTATAGCAGACTTGTGGGGACAATTATTTTTGACGGGAGGATCAGTGACAAGATTATCTTATCAGGGTAAAGATCCCCTATTTATGGAGGATTTCGGGGTCCGTTGGGGTTAGAAAATAGGAGAACACTTACCATGGAGAATTGGACAATTGTCCGCACATCTTCTGCCGTGAGTCACATTAGCAGAAACACTTACAGTTTAATGCAAATGCAGCAATCCGTATAGTTTACCATTCTTCGCTGAAGGCGTAAAGAATATCATGGAATAATCCCTGAGACGCAGTCTGGGGTATTATTCACTGAACGTGAGGCGAATAATTGTTTTAGTATAATTGCACAGGTGATTACTTGAAAGAAAATATTGAATGAATCGTTTTAACACAAAGTAGGAAGGCAAGGAAGGGAAGCAAGCGAAAGGGACAAGGAGAAAAGGAGGAAGGGAGAGACGGGTAAAGAAGACGGGGAGGGGAGGAAATAGAAACAAAGACAGAACAAGACATACGGACAGAGCAGCTTGTCAAACGGTGGGAGGCTGCAAGCCGGAGACGTTGGTGTAATATTTCAGAGAGGAAATAAAGATCTTTCAAATATAGGTCTGGCCACGATACTGAGGAGGACTCAGGTCCTCTACACACGACCAAGTTTTCTTTGAAAAGTTTAACTTGCTCGTGTGTTCGAAAAAATTGATAAAATTTCTTTGACAAGTCGCCTTTTTCAAACAAGCAAGGCTCCTTGTCAGGGAAAAATTGTCCAGGAAAACTTGGTGGTGTGTGCGGGGCTTAAATCTCCCAGCCCCTCCTACTCAACCATTCATACAAAAACTATTTTCATATGATATATGACAAGAAAACGGTGTTCACGAGAGCGATTCTTTAATTCTGAACGATTTTTCAACATTCAGGCTTAAATTTTGTTGACGGCAACTGTGAAGTTCATTAACAACACAGAATAAATTATTCGGCTTCATTTCGTACTCCTCAAGCCCAGTTCAAACGTCAAACTTTTCATGTGCCGAATCAAATGTAAATCAGTTCGAATAAAGAATTTTGCTCATTACAGGGACCGTGGAACGATACTTCGAGGGGGGGCTGACATGGGGCGATAGCATGATCCCCCCACAAAAATATTAAATTTAATATTTCCGAGACGGTCGTGAACACTTCTTATTTTAAAGATTACTCAGAAATCACAAAACACTGCTTATTCTAACAGGAACAACTCAAATACTATCAGCTGGTCACTCAAATATCGGATATGTTGATCGGATATTTAAAATAAAAAATGCGAGTGTGATTCTCGCTATGTAGGTAGAACAACTCAACGGTTAAGTGAAAGGATCAAGCAACATGTGCCAAGAGTTATACGAAACAAGGCCGTACCATTGAGATATCAACCGAAAAGGCAATGTACCTCTGCTTAAACGATTAATTGTGACTCGGTAATCGGTCGACACTCAGTGTCGAACAGATGTTGTACCAATAACTATTCAGACTCCATATTTAGCATCCTGGCAAAGTGCCGCTCAGTATTCTTTCTAAAGACTATGGAATCCATGCAGATTGGCGTTGTTTCGATGTTCAATCCCTCCTACGTGGGATGACATCATTGCCTTTTCATCAGCTGTAAATAACAGCTGATTACTCATTTCTCAACAGTTAGCAGATGTTTGCACTTGAAGAGTGGTCTGCCGAAATGCATAGTGCTTCTTTTTAGTATTTTGCTTTCTCTCTGTGTGTTGGTTCCTCTAGTTCTTTTCAGAACTATCTTGTATAACCATTCACCATGGTTAAAACATTTTTCAAAGCGATACTGAAATATTTAATTTCTTTCCAAAAAAAGGGGGATAGCTATGGCCCTCCCAGCCGCCCTCTTCCACTGTCCCTGCATTAATATTAGATTTGGCACATGATAAGTTCGACCTTTGAACTGGGCCTAAGAGGTTTGATGCATTTTGTTGTCATTGGATAACTTTTTAAGGAACCCCGAGAGAACCTTGGCCAATAGGTTTAGCCAGTGAACTGGATTAGCCAATCCTTTCATTGTTTTAACTCTCTTGGAAACTGAATTGATTTGAACGTGTTATTCGCCATCTTGAAAATTTTGGTAAGTCTGCTGGGATGGCGAAGGAAAGTAAGGGTATGCAAGATGAATGTGATAAGACTTCTTAGTGCATGTAAACATAACGTCTTGAACCTTCGTCTTCACGTTCAGAATAATGGAAAAACCAAGGAGTTGAAGGTAGGGGAGCTTTTGTTCTTCATTTGTCCCACACTGTGGTAAAGAACCCAAATTGTCTTGTCGATAACGAACGGGCGAACCACCTGGCACGAGTTCAACTTTGTGACCAACTTTGCTCATAAAGTTCGCAAGTTAAAAAATTCCTCTTCATCTTCATCTTCGCTTAGGTTACCTTGCCAAGTTCGTGTCTACAACCTGCTTAAAATAAAGACAAAATTCTGTAGTTCGAATGATATTTGCGTGGTTTCCACGCCAAAGGACTGCCTTGCTTTATGGCAGGTTGGTATTTTGATTTGTAAACAAAGGAAAATTGTTAAAGCAATTCATTTTGCACATAATCAGCTGAAAATATCACTTGAGATGGTTGAAAATTGTGCCACATTTTCAACTATTACTCACTGAATAACTCTTGTGCTATTAACTAACTGCATTAACTGTCAAGTACTGACCTGACCATTTACCATGCCATGGGTTCATTATGATAATCATGAATATTAATTAGCTAATTTGCATATGAAGGAAGGGCTGATACAACCCACCCCCCACAGGACCCCAAAAAGGGGCTTCCACTTTATTACGTAAATTAGAAACTTTGCATAATGAGATTTCATCATGCAAAATTCATAATTTACATAAGGAGGGCTGGGAAAAGGATGTTAAACCTAAAACCACCCCCTCCCCAGTCCTCCTGGAAGCAATTTTTTTTCTTTTTTTGACATTTGATATTTGACAATTTGTAATAACATGGAACATTCAAGAGTTTTTCCAATTGACCCATTAACAATCTTGTAAGCAGCATGGCCAATTTAAGCCACGTGACGTTTTGGTTTTATATTATTTTATAATGCTTTGATGCATAATATCTGAAAATCTTTAAATTTCAAAGAAACAATTTTCCAAAGTTGGGTAACATGGTCTGAAATGGGGCAACAAACTGCAGAGTTAACTGGGTTTTATGGAGAGGTTCTTGCATACCCTATGTGTACTTTACAACATTAAAACAAAATGGTCATCATTAGGAAAGGAAATGGATCATGACACCAATCATGCCACCAAAAATATAAAAGAAGAATTTCATTAAAACAACCTCAGTCTGGAAGTTATATTTTTCATTTCAGAGATATTACTTGAAGTGGTGATGATATATTATGCCAAAATTTAGCTTTCATTGAATTGCAAGAAAATCAACATTTCTAACAAACTTTCGGTTCAAACTCAGAGATATCAAGTTTTACAGATTTTTAGGTAAGGGATCACAAATAAAATTTGTTTTCCATTGCCAAAACACATCTATTAAAATCATAATTATTCACTTCATATTTTATCAAATGAAATATGTTTGATTTGCACCAATAGTTCTGCAAATTTTCTATAAATTGCAATTTGATCAGGTACTGTTTTGTTCCTTGCTTTGTGTCATAGATTTAAACTGCAAAGAACATAATTTAGAGGCTAATAAAGGAGAACAAAATTGACTTAGTTTTTGATTTCATGATGTTGACTGTGATGACTATTTCAGTTTTAACGTGCTAAAACCACATTACCAAACTTTCACTAAGTCTCAGGCTTAATGAAACCAAGGTAATAAGTGGGTAAGTGAAATTAAGGATTGATTTTTTGTTTCTTATTTTTGAGATTTTGTTGCTGTAGTTTTTTGGGTTTTTTTAGAATTTAATTTTAATTAATATTAATTCTACCATGAATAGTTTATGGAAGAATTGTTCACATGTATCAAAATTAGGAAGCCAAAAAAGCACAAGAAGTGTGCTCAAAAAACAGAAAAAAATACCATAATTCGAAAATATGATAAACACATTTCCAATTATATAAAATCATTCCTGTAATTCCACTGTAAGTACATTGGGCAAATGTTATTGTAAATTGACATAATATAAGCCCAACCTCATTTTCAAAGTTCTTTTAAAGTCAAATTGTTTCTCAAACCAGCAATCCTAATTGTCATCATCTCATTGAAGATGTAATTTAATACATGCAATATAAACATTTCACATAAATTGGTTTAGAAAGTGTACTACTGTATATGTTGTATCATATATCAAATGCAGTGTACTTATTTGAACCTTAATCTGTTATAGTCAGTTTTGGTGTTATTAAATTACAACTTTTCAATCAAATATATGTAAATGTTGGGTCAAAAAACTTCTCAGAATGTCTTGCTAAATCTCACTCTACTATACCCGAGAAACAGAATAAATTTTAATGCACATCCAAATCATTTGAATTCCTTTCTTTTGTTCAAAAGTACATCTGACACTTCATGTTCATTGAACTGTAAATTCATTTTAGTTGTCATCCTGATAATTACAACAGGTGAGTTTCTGAATTTATTTATTTAAAAAACCTTTGATCAACATAGGAAAGTACCAAAAATTTAAGATAAAAAAAAACTTAGTCATTCTTTTCCACAATGTCCTGTACTGTATGTTTGAAAAATCTTAATTGACCTTAAAATTCTCACCTATTTTTTTTAATGTATTAGCTGGTTATGGTTTCAGGATTATGTTTAAAATTTAGATGCACTAAGATATCAACTGGTCAAAACAAACACTGGAAATTAAACTTAATTTTGTTACAAGATTTGTCAACATTTGCCCAATGTACCATACATCTAGTACTAAAAATATAATTATTGAACAGGAGGCATTTCCACCTGAATCAATAATTAAACATGGTACCTCCACATCTGCCACTTGGTATGTCCTCTCTTTACTGTGATATATCCTCTCCAATGTTGCTTTGCACTGTTAATGACCGTGGATCTTTGCTATTACTTGTACTAAAGAACATAATTGAAAAAATAGGTTACTGAACAAAATCATGCTTGCCAGTTGATGCACAAGAGTATTTAACTCATTCCTTTGATCAGTAAAATCATCTGGCATTTATCTGGAGTGAAATGTTAATGAGTACCTTTGCTTTGCACTGTTAACTATGACTATGGATCTTTGCTTTTACTTGTACTCAAGTATATTGATAAAATAACTGTATTAAAAATTTCATTCAATAAATTGAAAAAAATAGGTTACTGAAGAAAATCATGTTTGCCAGTCAACACACAAGAGTATTTAACTCATCAGGGGGCCAGGCTGATCCCTTTGATGAGTAAAACTATTTGGCATTTATCTGCAGTGAAATGTAAAAGTGTACTTTTGTCCCTTAATGGGTTAAAGGGATGGCTGTTAATGTACATGATGAATGGAAAATGACATGTCATTTTATTTGAACTAATTATGTTTTTCCAACTTGGTTCGTAAGGTAAATGCTAACTTTTTCTGGTCCATATTTTTTTTTTAATTTTACTCTGGCTAACAGCAGACAATTTTACTAGTCAAGGGGAGGCATTTTGGACAAGGAAGGGTCAATGTTAAAATACTAGCAAACAATCACTATGACTGTTTTCACAAGGTTGGCAGAAGTGGGCAGCTGCCAAATCAACAGCTAGTTTGTCATGTAATTAAAGTCAACTATTAATAAAGTCTAAATTGTTGTGTAAAGAAGCCCCTGTCCACAGCTTGTAACCTAGATAGCAAAATACCAGACTAATGAAAAACAGCTTCTGCCTGGACCAGGGCTGTTTTGTACAACTGTAAAAGAACAAAAACAGTATTGATGGATGCAATGTACCAGTACAAGGCAGCATTGTCCTTCCTGGCAATAGAAAATCCTAAGCAAATTTAAAATTGTATGACCAAAATATAATGAACCTGAAGTTCTTGTATGAACCAAGTAACAAACACTATGATACTTTCAAATTTTTGGTTCATAATATCTTGAAAGACTTCCAAGCTGCTTTTGAGAGTCAGTGAATTTCCATTCTTGTTTACTTTTTTGATCTTTAGTTGTCAACTGGCTGGAGCAGCTGAAAATGGTTTACTTTGGACTGATCCAAAGGTATAAAAAAACACCTTAACCAAGTTTTCTTGGCCCTATCATATGTTATGGATCTTAAAGTGTCACCTTATATCTTATGCTCTGGATACTTCAATTGTTGCTGACAGGGCAATTAATTAGGAGAGAAAAGGCTTGGTTCATTCTTCCAGCATGGACTTTTGTCACTAAAATTTATTCCTGACTGTTTAAAGTGGACATTCTCTTACAAATCTGAAGAATGTAGTGATGTATAGAAAAAATAGTTGAGCGAAATTTACAGAGTTACCTTATGATTGTACTCCATGTTTCATTTCTGGTCCATACAATTCCATTTTTTCCTTTCTGGTTCACAAAAAACAGTCCAAAATCTGTTATTCCTGATGAAAAGTTAACATAAATACTTAGTTGAAACCCTGTTTAGACATCAAATTGAAATTACAGTAAACAATAAGAATCCCTTTCAATAATAAAGAAATATGATAAATACCCTATGTCTGAAAACATGGTCATCAAAGACAGTATGTATGGGAAGGTGACATTGATGTCATTCAAGAGTCATGAGCATATAAATTATCATAAGTTTAACTATGGATATTTGGTTATGTTTTATTAACAGATTTTATTTTTAGTTTGTAGTTATATTATTCAAGCACTAGTTTAATACGCTATACTGAGCTCAGATTTATCTTTTATATATATTTTAAAATAAACCCATGACCTTGTCAGACAGGATTATCACTGTTTTACCCACACTTTTAGACTCTTTGACCAGTTTTTTTGACACACACATCATAGAAAAAGAAAAACTGATTTACGTTATTACCCCAGTTCTGTACATCGAGGGTATAATTCCTTACCTTCTCATGAATACTTGTCTTTCTTGTAACTGTTAATGGAGGTTGAAGGCTATGAGCTGAAACTAACAACACTGTAACCTGAAAATCAAGTAAAATAGCTTAAATTAGTCAATTTGAATAAATATAATATGCTCTTAGACACAATAATAAACTGCTCCAAATAAAATGCGTAAAAACTTCGTGCAGTATTGTACAAGAAAGAGCATTGTGCATTCATTCGGAACTAGGTTTGGCAGCCAAACTCGTCGTAAAACAAACTTACCCAGCATGTTCGGTCGCTTCTTGTCAAGTTCACGACGTCTTACCAATTATTGGTAAGTTCTGGTCAGGAGCTGAGCGACAAAACCGTAAAGAGAAGAAAAATTCGAAGGTTACTAAACTAAACAGAGGCGACGAATTCAGCCACGTGCGTTTACTTTATCGGCCGTAGGATTTCTTAAGAACTTCTTTCCTTTCGCAAACACGAGATAAAACAAGTAGGTTTACTAAACTTACGTCGTTAATTTCTTGATCATTTTCAGCTTGACCGAAGTCGTTGAAGGACTTAAGTTCTGGAAATAAGGACGAGCTGCAGAACATCCATCTTCTCGCCTCTGTACTTCATCCAGTGAACTCTAAAAAGACTGGAACGTTACCTCATTATGTCTGGCCTTTGAGTGAGTGAGTGAGTGAGTGAGTGTGTGAGTGTGAGTGTGAGTGTGAGTGAGTGAGTGTGAGAGTGAGAGTGAGTGTGAGTGTGAGTGTGAGAGTGAGAGTGAGAGTGAGAGTGAGAGTGAGTGAGAGTGAGAGTGAGTGAGTGAGTGAGTGAGTGAGTGAGTGAGTGAGTGAGTGAGTGAGTGAGTGAGTGAGTGAGAGTGAGTGAGAGTGAGTGAGTGAGAGTGAGTGAGTGAGAGTGAGAGTGAGTGAGAGTGAGAGTGAGAGTGAGAGTGAGAGTGAGTGAGAGTGAGTGAGAGTGAGTGAGAGTGAGTGAGTGAGAGTGAGTGAGTGAGAGTGAGTGAGTGAGAGTGAGTGAGTGAGTGAGTGAGTGAGTGAGTGAGTGAGTGTGAGTGTGAGTGTGAGTGTGAGAGTGAGAGTGAGAGTGAGAGTGAGAGTGAGTGTGAGTGTGAGAGTGAGAGTGAGAGTGAGAGTGAGTGAGAGTGAGTGAGTGAGTGAGTGAGTGAGTGAGTGAGTGAGAGTGAGTGAGAGTGAGTGAGTGAGTGAGTGAGTGAGTGAGTGAGAGTGAGAGTGAGTGAGAGTGAGTGAGTGAGTGAGAGTGAGTGAGAGTGAGTGAGTGAGTGAGTGAGTGAGTGAGTATAATTCTTTATTGCCCCCTTATTAGAGGAGTAAATAAATTGATTACAAAGTTCAAAGAGAAGAATTTAAATTATTTACAATAGCAAAGTATTAATTAAAAAAATATACTCTAATATATGAAATGTATTTCGCCGTCCTCAAAAAGAATTTGTCTTTCTCATTATCACATAAATTACTCAAATTTTTTAAACCTCTCATATCCCCAAAAATTGCTTCGATGAACTCGTCATCGTCCAATAGATGCAGTTCCACTGAGATATTAAGTGGTAAGGTATCCATTACCCAATCCCACAAAATATTTCTTTCAACCTCAGACTCTCTACAATACAACAAGGCATGTTTTAACGGTTTGCTGCATGCCATGTGACATCTTTCACATTCTACATTGATATTTTCAAAATCCTTAATTCGTTTACCCCCCATGGTATATGAACCACATAAAATGCGTAAAACATCAGTTATTTCTCCCAGATAATCCGGATACTTCCTTGCCAAGTGCCACCAAAAAATTGTTTCCAATTTCTCATGAACCATTGCGTAAATTTTCAGCTGGGGGTTACTCATAACCTTTTCTCTCCATTCATTTTCATGAACCTCCTTTATCGCTAACTTCAATATGCTCTTCCACCTTGATTTACTGGGAAACACTTCCTTATCATAATACTCCTCAACAAAATGCCGAATATTATAGCGTCTTAAAACTGCCATTATATCAGGAATAAATCCTGCCATTTTTTGTCAAAGTTCCATTTCCATCGTATAAATCTTCTTTTAAATATTCTCTTATGCGCCCTACCATCCGATGACCTAATTATTCTACCCAATAAATACAACTTTCGTTTATCAATTTCTGCCTTGATATTCCATATTCCAAGCAGTCCCCTGCATGCTGTTCCTGATGTTCCTGGTAAAAATCCTTGAATTATTCTGATAATTTGGTTTTGTACTTTTTCCAGTTGTTTTGTTAACATTCCATTTAATCTCCATAACTCACAACCATATAATAACTTTTCTATACCAATTGTTCTCCAAAGTTTCAGTGATATAAGAGGATTAATTCCTAAATGACGACCCCCAGCTCTTATGATACCATAACAAGAATCCCACGCTTTGGTTGCTGCTCGTTTGATAACATGCATACACGTTCCCTTCAAGCACCAAACCTTTCCAAGATTTTCCCATATCTCTTTTTCTTCCAGCTGGAACAACCCTAAATTCCAACTTCTTCTTCCAGCATTTATTCTATGATCATCTTTCTTTTCTCCATGTACCATTACCACCGTTTTCTTCAAACTAAATACCATTCTCCATTTTTTTCCATATGTGTTTAATACTTCCAACATCCTAACCAGTCCATTTTTCATTCTCGAAATCATTGTAAGGTCATCCGCAAACATAGGCGATCCAAAATATATGTTACTAATTATAACTCCACTTTTGGTTGACTAACAATTCAATAAGATCGTTAACATACACAAGGTATAACCACGGTGATAAAACACCCCCCTGTCTAGTTCCTTGAAAAATTTTGTACTCTCTTGATTTCCATCCTGCAATTAAAACATACTCTCTCATATCTTCATACCAACTGCTTATAATTCTCCATGCCTTACCCGTCACCCCAACATGATAAAGTTTGTAGAGCATGCCATCAATCCACACAGTATCGAAAGCCTTTTTAACATCCACGTAACAAACATACGCTTTGTCACCATCTTCACCACACTGGTTAATAACTTCATCAATGATAAATGCCGTAGTTAGTGCATCCTGCTCCGACCGATATGCACCTTGTAATTTATGGAGACTTTTATGATATTTGCACTTTATTCGACCCAATACTAATCGCTCAAGTATCTTATCCAGTACTGGAAGAAGATTGATTCCACGGGAGTCATCAAAGGTCATCTTCACCTTCCTACCCTTTGGAATGGGCACTTTTACGGCAAGTTTAAATGCTCGAGGAATATATTCCTTCTCAATTATATTTCTATATAAATACACCAGACTTTCAAGTAATTTACTACCCCCGTTTTTTATATGCTTGTAAGTAATTCCGTCGAAGCCAGACGCTTTACCATTAGGAAGCGATTGTACAACTTTGGATACTTCTTCCACGGTTATTGGTGTATCAAAAATTTCATCAATGTCCAATAACGAATTGCATTTCAACTCTTTAACTGCATGTCCAATATCCTGATAAAACTTCTCATCAAAGTCTGTATTTTGCATCGGTGAGAATAGTTCTTCATAATAATCTGCCCAACACTCAGCCTGCTTTTGCTCATCCTCTATAAACTGTTCACCAATCTGTAAATATGTTGCTCGTGCTTGTCTTCTCCCCATTCTCCTGTTAATATATCTCCAAAACTTGAACTGATCTACCTCTTCCATACCAGCTATTTCTTCAAATTCTCTTTTTTCATACCTTTCCCTTGTTCTTCGCAGTTCTCTACGAAATACTTTCTTGGCCTCCTTATACTTTCGGTAATATTCGTTTTCATTTTCTCTAGACTTTCCATTCAAAGTCCACTGTACCAGGCAACTTTTGATAATTTCTTTAACTTATTAAGCTCTTTACTCCAAAATGGTTTAATATATTGTCGATAATTTATCTTAGGAAGATTTCCGGACGCTTCTTTTATTGATATAGTTAATTTATCTACCATCATGTCAATATCCGATTTCTTTCTAATTTTAAACTCTTGCATAGATTCCAATGTTTCCGTTAAGGCGCACGAATACTCCGCCAATTGATTGACAGTGCATTTTTTCCAAGCAGTGCTACAAACTACTTGATTTCTTTGATTGCTACTCCGACCATCAGAATTTGCGTTGAGAATAATTTCTGCCTTAACTGGTAAATGATACGCTGTATTTTCCGGATGCTCATCTATCACCTTAACCTTTTTAACATCTTGTAACAATGTGCTGTCAAGGAAAATATAATCCACAACACTACACCCTGATGAAGACACATAAGTATACCTTGGTCCTTCACACTCATATTCTATATTTACTGCTGACATTTGAAGTTGATCAAACACATCTTTAGTCATCCCTCCACGAACGTTCTCTTTTTGCCCCGATCTTTTGTCATGCATATGTGCATTAAAATCCCCAAGAATAATCAATGTTTCTCCTATACTTTGTCTTTTAAGACAAAATAGTTCCAAATCTTCCAATGCTTTCTTAAATTTCCCAAAACTGTAATTTGTCGAAGGTAAATAGACGCAGCAAATCACCAGGCTTAAAGACTGATTCTGCTTGCTCTTAATTTTAACTGCAATAATTCGATCAGACTGTGTAAATAATTTTTGTCCAAAATAATTTCTATCCCTCCATAATATTGCCACCCCTCCTTGACCTCTTTTCCATCTATAATTCAAATCATTTTGTGAACTTGTTGAACAATGGCATTTAAAGTTGCCATCCAGAATCTCCAGAAAGGACAGCTCATCCTGATACAACCAATGTTCTGTTACAGCCAGAACATCACAAGTTTTCAATAAGACTTTGGCATAACTGAAATTTCCATAAATACCCCCACAATTCCAAGTTGTTATATTTAACATCATCTGGCCTTATTTCTTTGCTCTGTTTTTTTTCCACCCTTCCTCTCTTTCCACGCTTTCTCTGGCATAAACATTATTTGGCCAGAATTCATTCCTGCATACTTGTTCAAAATCTTCTGTATTAACATTAACTCTCACTGCTATTGTTCCCCTTCTCTGACTTTTAAGGAGTCGCACGAACGTTGGGTTTACTTTTTTGTCCACCATATATTGCTTAACTTTCTCCACATTTACACCTTCTTTAACACCACCAAGATAAATTCTTTTAACACTCTTTCTACTTACTCCAACAAATTCTCCATTTATGCTGTCGACAGTATTGTCAATTATCTGCTCCAATACCTCAGTTCTATCCTTTTTCTTTACACTATCTTCTTCATTATGGAGACTCGACGCTTCAGTCACACTTTTTCCTGTAGCCGTCCCAATTACATTACCATAAACTGTAGTCTTATTATTAATGCTTTTTTCACATATTTGCATATCGCGTAATGGAAATTCGTCTCTTTCATTAGTTCCCTTTCGCTGCGTTCTCCCTTGAGACTCCAATTGTTTTTCTTCCCCATTTGTGTGAACTGCATCATCGCCAGTTATCTTATCCGATATCTCAGTTCTATTCTTTTCTATACCGCTATCTTCTTTATTACGGAAACCCACCTCTTCCATCACACCTTCTCCGACCGATTTCTCAATCATATTACCATAAGATGTAATTTGATCTTTAACACTTTTTTCACATATTTGCATATCTTCTAATGCAAATTCGTTCCCTCCATTAGTTTTCTTCTGCGGCGTTCTCCCTTGGGGTTTCAATTCTTTTTCCTTTTGTTTTGCTCTTTCTTTAGAATTTAACTCTTTATTCTTATAACGTTCAACTTCTTTTCGTAAACAAGTTATCTGCTCAAGTAACCTTGAGTTATTTCCCTTCAAAAAGTTAATTTCGGTGTTATGATCCTCACATTGCCCCTTTAACAGTCTATATTCCATTTGGCATCTACTTTTTGTTGCTGAAAGTTCCGATTCTAAACCTGCAATTCTTAACTCCTTCCCCTGTAAGTTAGCTTTAAGTCCATCAATTTCGTCTTGTGCGTCGGCCATCCCTTCTTCAAACTTTTCCTTCATTTCACATATTTTCAAATCCATCTTCTCCAATAACTTCATCAACTTCGAGACCTCTCTTGTACCAGTTTCGTCAATTGTACCTTGACTAGAGAAAAACACAGAATCATTTTGAGGGGCCGATTTCGGAAAGATGTCCTTCAATTCACTTGTCACTTCCCTTGAACAACAATATTTCACCAAGGCCACTATGTCGCTAGCCAGATTTTCGTTCGCTGTTCGCCCTCCAGAACGAGTAATTCTCCTCAGTGGTTTTTCTTTCGGAAATTCTACGAAGGTATTTCTGCAATACACCACAATCCTCTCCCTCAAGGTAATTAGCTTAGACGAACTATCTTTCGATAGCTTTGCTTTGACTTCCTCCGTAGATGTCGCTGCAATATCCGTCTGGATATCTTCAATCGCCTCCAAAGCCTCATTCGGCATACTTCTCACATTTATAGAACCATCTTTCGTAGTTAATATCTCATTTGTGCTTTCGGATTCTTGCTCCATTACATTTATCACTGATTCTGTCAAAATACGTCCATTACTTCTCGTTTCAACGGAGCCACAATTATCCTGACTGTCCGCCATGACAGTCACTCACTCACTTGGAGTTGAAAAAAAAAAAAAAAAAATGAGTAATAAGTGAATAAGTAAGTAAGTGAATAAGTAAGTAAGTGAATAAATAAGTAAGTGAATAAGTAAGTAAGTGAATAAGAAAGTAAGTGAATAAGAAAGTAAGTGAATAAGAAAGTAAGTGAATAAGTAAGTAAGTGAATAAGTAAGTAAGTGAATAAGTAAGTAAGTGAATCAGTAAGTAAGTGAATAAGTAAGTAAGTAAGTGAATAAGTAAGTACGTAAGTGAATAAGTAAGTAAGTGAATCAGTAAGTAAGTGAATAAGAAAGTAAGTGAATAAGTAAGTAAGTAAGTGAATAAGTAAGTACGTAAGTAAATAGGTAAGTAAGTAAATAAGTAAGTAAGTGAACAAGTAAGTAAGTAAGTAAGTAAGTAAAGTAAGTAAGTAAGTAAAGTAAGTAAGTAAGTAAGTAAGTAAAGTAAGTAAGTAAGTAAGTAAGTAAGTAAGTAAGTAAGTAAGTAAGTAAGTAAGTAAGTAAGTAAGTAAGTAAGTAAGTAAGTAAGTAAGTAAGTAAGTAAGTAAGTAAGTAAGTAAGTAAGTAAGTAAATAAGTAAGTAAGTAAGTGAGTGAGATAAGTGAGTGAGTAAGTAAGTTATTAAGTAAGTAAGTAAGTAAGTAAGTAAGTAAGTAAGTAAGTAAATAAGTAAGTAAGTAAGTGAGTGAGATAAGTGAGTGAGTAAGTAAGTTATTAAGTAAGTAAGTAAGTAAGTAAATAAGTAAGTAAGTAAGTGAGTGAGATAAGTGAGTGAGTAAGTAAGTTATTAAGTAAGTAAGTAGGTAAGTAGATAAGTGAGCAAGTAAATATTTTAGTAAGTAAGTTAATAAGTAAATTAGTAAGTTAGTAAGTAAGTTAGTAACTAAGTAAGTAAGTAAGCAACCAGGCAAATAAGTTAGGAATTTCAATTCTTTAATTGCCTCCCATCGATGGGAGAGAGAGATTCTTTTTCCGTAATCGCTCATGGACAATCAACAGGCTAAAGACAAGCTACATATGATTGTTTAAATCTCACCAATAAATCAGATATATAGATGCAAAAACTTGTAACAACATTGTAACATTTTATGTTTGCTGGCAGAGAAAGTTAACATAACAAAATGTAAAAATTAATCAAAAACATCAGTTGATATTATACTGACATAATTCAGGGCTTGGATAATAGGTGATGCCCTTTTGTGTCGTAGATTTTAAACGTCACTAGCCCAGGGATTAGTAAGTGAAACAGTTAAGGTCAAGCACTGCAAGGGATATTCTAAGTATTCCGGCCTGTTAACGACTACGAAATTTCTTTCTTAGGAGTTATCTGTGGCTGATCAGGCTGGATTAATTGAAGATGCCTCTGCTTTAACAGAGTATGTTTATTGAGCAATTTTATGTCTGTTTTTATCTTCATTCCGTCTCACTTGATTTTTCTCATTTCTGATTGGTTCTTTTACTTTGGATTTTCCTTGAATACACATCCAAGTCCCGTATGTTAGGTATTTAGAAAACTACCACATGAGGTATTTAGTGAAAAATACCACTCATCAGGCTAGTTTCAGGTGGTGATAGCTGTTTCCTGGGAGAAAACTCTTTTTTTCCCTTTTAAAGTAAATTGTTTGAACCCAGGATAATCAGTACGTGTTACTGATGGTAGATCATCCAGGTTAGTGTAGTCTTGAGAAAGACTGTTGTTGATTAACCTGGACGATCTACAAACCTGGGCAATCTACCATTACCAAGAATGTTTCGCATATATTAAGATGGAATAGGAAATAGCACTTGTTCTTGAATAATCAATGAAAAGTCGCTCTTGTGTTAGGCAAGATATTGATGTTACCACACCCGTACGATTGTACATGAATTCATCTTGAACAGTGTTATTTTCTGAAGAAACCAATCTGCGTTTTAACCTTGGTACTTTATTCTCTTTATCCGATTAATTATGACCAGCATATGTCTTATAAGTATGGGATATATCAGTGTTATCTTTTTCAATTAATGTTGTTTATTGATATTGTCGTGTTGTGTAATGAAACAGTTTCTGTACTTGATTTTTGGTAATTCCACCTTGTTTTATATTCTTTTTTCTAGCGCCCAACTTCTGCAGTTCAAGTACACGTTAGACCTGACTAAATCTTTATCTGGACAAAGAGGAAGGCTTCGTCCCTGCATATGACAGTATCAAAGGTTGAACCAAACTTCTACGAAGAACCCAAATAATTTACAAGGGACTGATGGTGAGTTTATCCTCTTTTACCTTACTGAAAAATTTAACTGAAAAGTTTAACTGAAAAGTTTAACTGAAAAGTTTAACTGAAAAATTTAACTGAAAAATTTAACATTAGCAAGTTCAATTTAATTTTATCGTAGTTTCAATTTTAGTGTGTATTAAGTATTTTACAGGTACTTGGTTCATTGCAACGTGTGTCCTGAACCTTCACACCGACAAAGGTTCTTAAAAACTGAACTTTTGTTTTCTTTAATTTGAAGGAATAGTAGTTTAAGAAAAATAAGGCCCAACTTGGACAGACTTGGCTTCGAAAACAATGGATCTCGTTTAGAAAGGTAACAGTTCTGAAACTGTCGCAGGCTTTGAGCTATTCGCAGTAGAGATGTTGTCCAACTTGTTGGCCACGGATATAGGTAAAATAAAGAAAATTCTAGAAGAAAAAAGCCACAGCTGTGAATGTATTTATGTATGTACATACAATTAATCATATGTATGTGTACGTTTATAAGAATGTATGAATGTAACTTAGTATGTATGTATGTATGTGTGTATCTATGTATGTATGTGTGTATGTTTGCATGTATATTTTTATATATGTATGTATGTATGTATGTATGTATGTATGTATGTATGTTCATTTGTGTATGTGTGTGTGTATGAACATGTGTATGTATGTATGTGTGTATGTATGTATGTTTGTATGTATGTTTGTATGTGTGTGTATGTAAGTATTTATTAACGTGTGTATGCACGTGTGTATGTATGTATGTTTGTAGGCAGGTATTTTGGTGGATGGGTGCCTATGTCAATGGATGGATAGACGGGTTGACAAGTTGGTGATTGGGTAGTTTTGCAGATAGATAGGTAGGTTGGTTGGTGAATAGGTGAGTAGGTGGTAGGTAGATGGGTGGGTAGGTGAGTAATTAGGTAGATAGGTAGGTGGGTGGGTAGATGTGTAGGTAGATGAGTAAACTTTGTAAATAGGTAGGTGGATAGGTGGGTGTGTAAATAGGTAGTTGGGTGAGTTAGTGGTTCGGTTCGAGTTAGTTTAAGTTCGAAGCGTGTGAACTTCACACATATATCTTTTATATATGTGCGTGTGTGTGTTGTGTATCTAGTTTTGCAAACCTAACTAATTCTAGGATTAAAATGGTATTGTAAGGCGCGGGAGTCCAATGTAGATAGCTTCGATAAAACAACGGCGTTCTTGAGGTTATACACTATCTAAAAGATAGAAAAAAAGCTTCTGGACGTTTTGGGCGAAGGCCTTTCGTCAGGAGATTAGTAGCATGGAATACAAAAACACGTGAGCTTTTATAGTAAAACTAAAAATGTGTGTCACGTGACAAAAATGAAGCAGTGGAATGAATGTGGTCAAAACAAACACAAAACAATGAAAGGGAAAAGCACGTGACAAATTATTTGTGAAAGTAGAGAGCAAAAGGGCGAAAAATAGCGCGTGGATAGAAAATAATAATGTGGGATAGCGAAGGAAGGTGAGATGATGAAATACAGTTATTTTGAGATCCCACTTCGCTATCCCACATTATTATTTTCTATCGAGATAAATTCCATATCTTCAAGCGCCCATGTATTATTTTCTTTTTGCCTGAAAATAAACTAATGGTATTTTATTAAAAAGGTGAAATTTCAGAGGTATAACCGGAAAAATTTTATCGTCATAAAATATCAAAATCATCTTGAGCGTTTTCGCTTCACTCTACCTCAGTGTCCTTACCATAAAATCTCTATAATGGTTTCCATCTTTTGCGATTTTTAGTGTTAACTGGAATAAAACGAAGCCATGAAAGCGATCAATCACCTACAGATGGAGAGCCAAGCAGCAAGAAAAAAGACGGAACTGGTTAGTCCAGATGACAAAAGAAAAATAAAGGAGAAACAGCTCTCTGACGCTCTTTTTATGACCTCTGGTTTATAACATGTAACGTGCCTGAGAGAGGACTGGAAGTCCTGAACTAATGAACTTAAATATTCCATTATCCTAATGGTTTTCATATTTCGTGCAAAATTTGGCATATTTTTCTGGAGGTTTTGTCTCCCCTAGAAATTTTGTTGCCCTGCTTAAAGACTAGGATGTCTGGCGCCACCACTGTTTCTTCGACATGAATCATGTCATGAACAACCAACTGTAGTGAAACTAGTAAGAGTGACAGAAATCAAGACATGCACACCCAAACAATGCCAGAGAAAACAATGAAAGTAATAGAACCATCAAGACCCGATCAGTGTCAGAGAAAGGGATGAATACCAATCAAATCGTCAAGATAGAAAAAATACCCAAAAAGCCTATGACAGGAAGGGAACCATCGAAAGTGAACAGTTGCAGATAACGCACTGACAGCAGTTAATCCAGACCCAACAAAAAGTCAATAATACGATGCTAGTTATCGGCTATCAAAAGCCAATAAGAACAAGGACTGTAGTAACAGTAATTGACGTTTTTAATGTGACGTATAATGTAATAATTGGAGCCCAAAATACGATGTTATTTATTTTTATCACAGTCATCAATAAACGTTAGATTTGATAAGTGCTGAAATAATAGAATTAAAGCGTCACAATATCCTTGAATTTTTTCAATAAGTTTATGGATATAGTCATTTGACGAAAGCGTTTCTTAGGTAAACTTCTGTATATATCGTAATTGACGTTTACAGTTAGGAGCTCAAGTGTGGTCGAACGAGCTCGCTTTTTAGGAATCTTCTTCTCCAAAGCGAACCTTACTATATCTAATTGACCGAAGTTGAAACTTCAACGCATTTGGCTTGACAGCAAACAAGCTGTTATAGAATTTTGAAAACGGATACAAAAGGATTTTTTAAAAAAAGTTTGGAACTGTACTGAGTCTTTTGCCCAAACTGATGAACGGTGGTATTTCGTACGAAAGGCAGGGAATAAGTGACTCCAAACACTGTATTGAGCCCGGTAATAGACATGATATATATATATATATATATATATATATATATATATATATATACATATATATATATATATATATATACATATATATATATATATATATATATACATATATATATATATATATGTATATATGTTGGTTTAACTTGTATGGTTTACTGGTTTAACTTGTATGGTTTAGGCTATATGAGGCTTTACGAATATCCTATTACTGCTTCCATTCGACAATCTTTTGCGCAAACAAGCTAAAAACTACGTAGTTTATAACTAGTCAGTTTCCTTAGAACTGCACAAATCAATTTAGAACTGCTAATTTAGTGTAGAACTGCAAGTTAAAAAACGTTGCTAAGACGTTTTGTGTTCGGAGGAGCGTGTTCTGACACCCAGGTTGCAGAATTCCAGTTACAACAGGTCAATATCTAGTAAAATATAGATCATATTATGAAGTATTTGGCTCCCTTTGTACCAGACAAACCAGCACGCACAGAATATACAGAGTATGCAATCGCGGAAGTCGATAAAGTTGACTCTCAAGAGAGGGTGTCCGTGATACTGCTGACAACCTGCCATATAAACAAGGTCCATGCATAATCTTCAGATATGGTGAAGGGGTGATGCATCTTCCATCAGCAGAAAATCTTAATGACAGAAGCTTTATCGTTTCATCTTGAACTTTTGACCCAAGCTGTGGGAGGCTATCGCGACTTCACTGTCGAAACATCGAACACAAAGCAGTTTGATAAAAGTTAGATAAAATTATTTCGGATGCACGCTATTTTGTGATAAAGAAAAGTTCGTATTGTTAAAACAAAGGTCAATAGGCGTAACGTAGTTTTGTTTGTTTGTTATAAATTAGTCAAACGACACTCGCCGTTTATCCTGACAGGTAAAGGCGTGTGAAATAATTAGATTTTTGCATGGCAGGATAAGTAATTGTAGTAAAGTGTTGAGTTACCAGCTGTAAACATTTAACTTAAGCCCATGTTTTTATCGCCGTTCATTTGAGCATAGGCCGAAGTTAGACTTGACGGCCAAAGTAAAGTAAGTTTTCGAAGTGAAGTCTTGTTTTAGAAGCGAAGCAGATGAGCTGTTAATCAGCCTACAAGTTGGGAATATTCATCCATTTATCGAAGCAGATTATTGAGAGAACATATGAGAGAGGTAAGTTAACAAGCATGCTTATGACAGGAGAATCGTTGAGACGTTTATGGCGGCTTTAAGCTGAGGATTGAAGGTGAAACTTTGCTAGAATATGAATCAACAACTCTCTTTTTAATACCTTGAGTATTTTAGCAAATCATTAATTTGACAATCTTTACTCACTATGACAGCACGTTTCGCAAGCTGTCGTATGTTTGCGGTTCAAGGTTGTCTTGCGCCATATCATCCGCTTTTGTTTTGAACTTTGCTAAAGAATTCGTTCTAGCGGCCTGGATGACCGGATAACATTTGAACTACCTAATGGGCAACCGAATACAAAATGGACGAAGCTTGATCAAGGTAAGCCGTTGATCAAGCTACCATGGAAATCGCTGCAAGTTCTGACGTGCATCTGGTTGCCCTGGCTTGAAGCAAGTTCGTGTGGGATTCAAATTTTTCTCGATTTTTTCGCTTGATTTTGGTCGCCAGTGCTACCGGTCTAAGTTAATTGCTTTAGAAACTACATCCTTCGCAGAGACATTCACCTTCTCTGTAAACTTTTCTGGTTGATCTCGCGTCAACGAACTCCATGCACGAACATTGGTTTGTAAAAATTTGCAGTTTTATTTGGCTCTGGTTTAGCTATTTCGGCTGACCCTTGCCTGAGCATAACCTACAAACATCAACATGAATACTGATGGGAAACTTACACAACAAAGAAGGAAAAGGCACAAGAACGTCGAAACTGTGGAACGTTAGAGGCATTGCTCTTTTCTAACGTGGAAAGTGTCCATTCCTTTCAACAAAACACGTTCTTCTCCGTGAAGAAATTTGATCAAATAGTATATATTCTGGGATGCTCTTATCTTGTTCAAAAGTGCTCCTGTACTTTGGTGCTCCAATTTAAATTTGGTTCATTTACTCCTGAAAAGATATTAGGGTGGGATGATTGGTGTTCATAAGACAAAGTTTAAAAAAGTTAATGAAATACGAATGCCGAGTAATTTTATCGGCTATGCTCCCAAATCACTTTTTGTGGGATGTTTTGAAAGTTCAATTTACGTTTGTGATTGGAAAGTACTTTGTAAGGTCTCACACAGACCAGTGTGTCTCTGGGTCGAGCGAGATATGCGCTTCTAACTCCGTTTTCTTGTATCTAATTCATACCAGCAGAACAAAATCTTATCATTTTATAAACAGTTTAAATTAAACGCTAATGTTAGGCAAACTTCTGCTTGTACAAGTGCACAAAAGTAGCGTGCGATGACCACCTCAGTCATGTTTTCAAACCCCGGTTTGGATAATGTGCTATGACTTGAGGGGTTCAAAATTAGACTTGGAAGCAATGCGCCACTGCGGCTTTATTCATAGTGATACTTTAGAACCATTAGTTGGTGGGTTCATGTTGCAGTCATAGTTATCCCAGGTTTAAATCGTAACTCAAAGAGGACTGTGCTAAGAATATTCTGAAATAAATGGAATTCTATGGGCAAATAGATCAGATTTGTTGTAGAACAGATTGTAGTGATGACTTGATGAACGAAGCACACAGTGATGTGATTTCTATGAGCCAATCAGAGTATACAATACAATGTAATTGCTTTGTTTCCTATTGTGTAGATCAGAGATCATGGATGGTCTATACCCTAAAAATTTTACGAGAGCTTCAACTTCGTTTTGTTAACTGTATAAAACGAACCTTTTCTATGTTGCCCTCTTCTTCTCAGTTATAGACGCACAGAAGACGTCATAGCTTGGTGAGAACATTAGTGAGCCACTCGACCTAGTTTCACTTTGGAGCCAATTTTGATTTTATGTTGACGTATCCTGTGCATCTAAAACCGACCAGGCAACCGTAAAATGGGAGCTATTCGTCATATAAAAGTCAAAAAAAAGAGCCAACGGTTTGAAAGCGTTTCTATATGTGGTTAAGAACAAGTGCTAGTTGTAGCCTTAAGCAACTAAGTGTGTAGAGCCCAGCCGAACGAGAAGATTTTCTGGGGGAAGTCTACTGAGAATGTATAGCATAGGAATGGAGAATTTTTGCCCTAGGAGAAAGACGACTAAAACAAATCCTGCATTTTAGTCCCTCTGAGACTGATCCTGAAGCATTCTATTACATTTTGTGTAATATTTCTCAAAATGACGCGACCAATTCTGTGAAATTTAGTGGGTACAACCTTCCGGTGCCTTGTTGGCCTAGCTATTGACTAAAACAGGAAACGTGATCCGGTCATTAGAGCGATTGGCTGGGATGTTACTTGTCTTTCAATCGTAACGTCAATTCCGGTGTCAGCTTTAAGCAAAACGAACAAACTCTGTGTTGCTTGACCTTTCTAATGTTTACATCAAGTGGTGGATATGAAATATAAATCCCAGTACCGGAAGGTCGAACTGAACTCTGCAATTATAATATAAAACGAAATGATTTCAGAAACTAAGTAATTTCAAATTTGACTTCCCGTATGAGTCAAGTGGTCAATAATGAAGTTCAGTACATCAACAAGCAACATGATTTATGGACTAATTGGAAATAAAAGAACATATTACAAATCCTTGGCAAACCATTTAAGTACAAAATGTTTTATAGCCAGCCAAGCCAAAGTTAAATCTTCCTATGACCCCCATGTCAGAATATCAATAGTTGGTTGAATAATCCGATGGATATTCCTGGGATATCGGAGATTATATGTGGGTCTTGCCAACGACAACGTGGCGTGTAAACTTGAGGGGGATTAAAATTGTGTAAATTTATTGGCATTGCGCAAAGGTATACGAATATTTACAAGAATTCTTTTTTAAAAAGGTAGCATAAACCAGGACAGCCATTGAAGTCAGTTTTCCTGTATACAAACGATAACCAGACATTCGTAGGAAAGTGCGCGTCTATTTGTTTACCCTATTTCATTTATCTCTCGACCGCACCACTTCCTCTGATCAAGTGGGATCCAGTTAAGTGTTCGTTAGATTTTTCGCATGAACTATGCCCAGCATCTAGATATTTTGACAGGCATAAACCTGAATATATCTCATCATTCATTTCTTAACCAAACCCACTTACCTCTTTAATAATTTAACTGAAAATTCAACTTAACTGCTCATAAAGAGGGTATCGTGTAATCGTTCCCCAACTTGGCATTCATCCGCAATCGGTGACAAAACAATCGAGGAACTGCTAGTAACAACTAAAAATTAATTAATAATAGTACTCTTCTCCCATTTTGACTGTAGTTTCATCCAAGTTTTTGTTTAAACAATATATGTTTATATATATATATATGGTATGACGTTTAAAAAGTAAGCGTCTTTAGCGTTTAAGGGAAAACTTGTGGAAACATGTAGTAGACGAACAATTTTATATCTAGAAAGCAGAGGAAATGGGGTTCTTATTAGAAAAGGTTGTTTATTAAATACATGTCATTCATATGAATTGGAGATTCGACGGCGTCTTTCAGAATGACGCTTGCCAACCCGGGCTGAGCAAAGCTGACCCGAGTTGGAAAAACATATCTCAAATAACGCCCAGCCCGGGTTCATGTAAACAAGAAATAAAAAAAACCACGGGTGGTGAGTTGACCCGGGTCGGAAGTCAACCCGGGCTCGTGTAAACAGCCCCTAACATGAGTTGTTGAATATGTGACAGCTCGCTGGTAAAACTCACAACAGAAGTCAAAGCAAAATACTAATGCAACATGGCTGACCAACTGTTACAATCAGAACAAACTATTGTCACAAACTATGTTAATTCTGGATTTGACTGTGACGAAATATGACGTTTTTTGTCTGGCTAAAACGGCTGAGAATTTGGGGTTTGAGAAGACGAAACCTTACTTCGAACAACGCGCTCGAGCAAGAACTGAGGTTGAAGATAGAAACTCTCCTCTCGAAACCCGGTTGTTTAATGGGCTACCGGAGGATGTGGAAGGCTTTGAAGAATGACGGATATCAAGTCAAGCGACGTGATGTCACCAGATGGAGTACAGAGTACAGGAAAGAAGACGACGAAGATTGAAAAGGTGTTATTCAAATCTTAGTCCAAATTACAGCTGGCACGTTGATGGATACGAGAAGTTAAAGCCTTACAGTCTTATGGCTTGTGAATCTTACTCGCACACAGTGTCACGTATTCAGCAACGCATGTTACACTGACATTTTTGCAGCAACTCATCTTACACAGGCATTTCCATCAACTCATGTTACTAACACATGTTTATATCACATATACACATATCTGCAGCTACCGTTGTGGACCACCGTACCATTTTGATTAGACGTGTTGAAGGCCAGACGTGTAGTGATTGTCTCATGAACCAAACGAACTGTGGTCTAATTTTCTGTGAACCGTTCAGAGCTCACAATGTGATGCCACTGTTCAATGTAATTGCTTGGGGGTTTTATCGTAAACTGCGTGGATCATGGAGGGTGATTTTTTACGACTTCTTCGATGCCCTAGAAATTTTTACGAGATTTTTGTGAGCTTTATCAGGAAACTTGGGATCAATTGGAGTGTGCGCCTCCCCTTGTTTCTTCGTCCTTTTAACTCTTTCACAGCAGGATATCTCCAACTACAACTACTATCTCCATCTACAACTCACCTCTCACAGCTATCAACCTTCAGTATTTTGGCAGATCATTAATTTCAAAGTCTTCACTCACTATAACAGCAGGTTTCGCGAGCTATCGCATATTTGTGGTTCAAGGTTGTCTTACACACCAAATATTCCGGTCTCGTTTTGAACTTTTCTTGGTAACAGAATTCATTATAGCGGTATAGATGACTGGACAGCATTTGAACTTTCTAATGGATTGCTTAATTCGAAAATGTCAGTAACTAGATCATGGTATGTCCTAGATCAAGCAAGAACAGAAATCGCTGTAAGTTCTGACGTGCATGTCTGCTTGGATTGATTTGAAGCAAGTTCGTGTAGGATTCAAATTTTTGTCCATTTTTTCTCTTGCTTTTGTTCGCCAATGCTAGCTGTTCAAGTTAATTGCTTTAGAAACTACATTCCTCGCAGGAAATTAGACACATTCTCCTTCTATGTAAACTCTCCTGGTTGGGCTCGCATCAACGAACTCCATGCACGGACATTGGTTTGTAATACTTTGCTGTTTCATATGGCCCAGGTTTAACTATTTCTGCTGACCCTAATCTGAGGATAACCTCCAACATCACCATGAATACTGATGGTAAACTTACACAACAAAGAAGGAAAAGGCACAAGAACGTCGAAACTGTGCAACATTACGGGCATATTTTCGCCGCCATTTTTTATGCCGTTTTCTAACGTGTAAAGTGTCATTTCCTTTTAACAAAACACGTTCTTCTCAGTAAGAAAATAAGCTCAAATACTGAAAAGGTATTAGGGTGGGATGATCGGTGCTCAAAAGGCAAAGTTTAAGAAATTTAATGAAATATGGATCCCAAGTAATTTTATCGTCTATGGTCCCAAATCTCTTTACTTTATGATGTTGCGGTGTAAAGCAACGCGAAATGTTAGCAATAAATTTTTATACATTTGAAAAGTCGTCATGTCATGTCTTAAAGTCATTTCCTGGGCACCAATATTCGTCTTTCAATCAAGATTTTAGTGTAATATCTACCATATCGATCCAAATTTTATTATTTAGTTGAGTGTTATACCAGAACGAGCAAAGGACCAACAGTGCCAGTTGGACTGAGAATCTAGGAATAGCGGAAGAGTTCAACTTTGAAGGTAATCGTACTTGTTTTGTAATTTTTCTGGATGTTTTTAATTCTGTTGGTGTTAAAATGATTCAAGTGTTCACTGTTGTAATTAGGTTTGCTGTCATTGCATAGTAAATGTTAACTTGATGTGAACTATACAAGTGGTCATTAACAATGCAATTCGAGTACTGACCCTGATGGTATGTCTGTTGCACAAGCCAACGCTAAAGATAGTGAACCATACTGTTGTATAACACCCATTGCCTTATTTCTTTTGCACAAGTATTGTTTTAAAGTCATGTTTACTCTTTACCCCAGTTTATTCTTCGTATACATTCACATCAATTAACAAGTACTTTAGCCACAGATCCTTCATGAGTTTATCCCCTGCATAATACTTCTTTGTTGAAATCTACATTCCGTACAATATGAAACAGTAGGGAGTTTAAGCAAGTCAGTAGGGCAACTCTGCTTAACAACGTAGATTAATTTTTCAGCATTTCGTTAGAATAATATTCGATGAACGTTGTAATCAACTCTTTATGTTATTTTTACTCCTCTGAAACTTTCCTCAGAAGTTCTGATCTTCTCGTAAAGATCGTAATTTAAACCACCGAATATCTTCCACGTACTATGTGCAATCGTAGCCATGAAACCGCAGAAATGCTTTGGTCGACGTATTGTACAAAATTAGGGCGGCTTTGAAAATACACTTGGGACGTCAATGCGATTAATTCCTTTTTTGAATGAAAATTTCTATTGTATGGACTCGTTGCCGTAGTGTTTGCATAAACTCCCCAGTAACTTTTTGCGATATTTGTTTTTTATCTGTTTTAATCTTCGTCAACGGATGTCATTTTTCATTTAACAATATCTGAACCGATTTTTTCCTTTTAAAATATAAGAACACATCCCGTTTGGATTTACTGGATTAAATCGAAAATTGACATTTTTCCTACACGCTGTTCGTAGAGTTTTGCAAAACTTGGTGATACCGTTAAAATTAAAGAAGGTACTATAACATTTTTAATGAGAAGAGGTCTTGAAAATACGCGACACTTTGACCCCAAACGTTTTCAAGTGTTCAACAATGATCATAGCGAAGTGATTGACCTTAGAGCCAGCGGTGTTTCGGAAGAGTCTATTCCTTCGGAAGTTTTAAACAATCCACAAATCAAGAAAATTCTGCTTTTTCATCGAGGTTGATCAGGGTAGCATACCAATCGCCGATTTGTGTTGAAATAACTCAAATGAGTATGTTAGATTATTAACCTTTTTAAAATGGAGGACAAGAAAGGTTAATACAAATCAATTGAGTTGTATCGCTCATTTTGTACTATCACAATTTGTTGAAATGCCCTGAGCTCTCTTCGTTTCATCCAATCCGGTTTCTTTACTTATTTCTATTTCAAAATCTTCCTCTAACAATTGGAACAGAGCTACTACTTTTTTTGTTTGTTATCAGCCGACATTCTATGATATTATATGATATACTGCACCAGTAAACAAATTACGAGGGCATTTGTAACAGGTATGGGCAAGGTGTAGCGAGAGGACCGAGTTTCACTGCAAACTCGTTGCGATACAAATTTGTGACAAAAAATTGGTGAGTGCAATCGTAGATTTAGCTATTGGTGTCATTTTGTACGGCTATTGGTTCCTATGTTGCTCACTGCACCTCTACAACTCATATTCGTTTAGCTTAGCCATTCGTCGTATTTTACTTCAAGATAAGCCAGTGAAGTGTTTAAAGTAAGCAAGAGAAGTGTTGTACATGTACCTTCTTCTCTAGACGGCTTAAAGATCTTCAAAACGAGCATTATTTTGCCAGTTTAAAATAAAAGCTATGCTTTTGTTATGCATTCTGGCAATTAACCAGCGTAAACCAAACTGTAAATCACTTGAACCTAAGGTGTACGACCGTGGTTTAGACGCTCTACGCGGAGATAAGCGTTAAAGTAGCATTTTCAAAAGCTGTCACTTAGTCTTTGTAGAGAGTTTTCGTGATTTCTGTTCTTACTCGAAACAACACTGTTGCTACGTGGATTGGACATGAAAACGCAACAAAATGTTTTGGTATTCAAATGCAAGCGTATCCGTGTAGAGGCTGCCTGAAATGCGACGTGTGAATCCATTTATGTGTAGCTTAGTTCAAATATAAATAACTCTTACTTTCTTATCAGACATGAGTTATAGTCAGGGAGAATGAAATGAGATGAATAAATCGGACTTTTGACAAGTTTAGTTGAAGTGGTCGCGGTGTTAGCTATGAGAAGTTTTTCAAGGTTTAATTAACCTTTCGTTTGTGGAACGCCAACCTCAGTCTTGTGTCTTAAACCACGAAAGCAAGGCTATAAGAGCAAAAGTGTTCCATAGACTTAGTTGTTTAAAAGTTGGAGAACGAATGGGTTCAAGTTTATAATGCAAAATATTCTACTTCTAAAAAAAAATGTAAACTGATGAACGATATAATGAAGCTTAGCAATGAAGACGAAGTTACTCGAGCATTCTTTCTAGAACTCCCATCCTGAGTATTTAAAAAAAACCAATCTTAAATTCCTTAGTTCACCCGTGACTGAGATTATAAAGTGACTTGCGCTTGTGTGGGCAGCACATTGATAAGAAACAGTAATAATATAAATACCTCCTCCAAATGAGAACAGGAATGCCTCAACTTCTTCAGGAAACCAGTCTAAGTAAAGTATATGTTTGCATGTGAATTTAAAAGCCTGCTTTCCGTGTACTCGTTAACTGTGTTGGTGTCCCACATTGTTGCAGACGTCCTCGGTTGAAAAGTGTCGTAGTGAAATCACAGCATGTCCTTTGCAATATTTCCATTTAAAAACTTGAATCTCGAGCTGTCTTTACCATTTGTTTAGATAGACGCAGGCTCAATCTGCACACTCACTATCGACACGTAGCTGGCGAGCACAATGAAATCGGGCTAAACCAGAGAAGCTTAGTGTCAAGTAAATAACTTGCTGATGTAATCTTTTAGGGGATTATTTTTCCTTAATACTCAATTTTTCCAAGACGCACGCTTGCAAGTTATGCTAATAAAGAATCAAGTAATGAAATCTCCGTAGCACATTCACCAGTTACTTTCCGGCTGGAGAACCAACTCTTCGGCAACGAAATAGCATTGGAAGAGAACACGATTGAGTGAAGGTTAATTCTTTTATTCTCGTTTATAAATATATTGAAATTAAGTATCGAAGGTGACAACTTTCATATGCAATCTTCTCTCGTATAATCCATTTCTTTGTATGAGAAATACCTACTGAAGCTTCATTCGCATAATTTATGCGTCAAAGGCAACGAACATATCAAACTTCCGGTTAACATTTGCCTAAGGGTGTATTTCGTGACACGTCACGCTAATCCGGTCAGTCAAAAACCGTCTAATTTTCGAGGATTTTCTTCTTTTACCCGTATTTCGTTTCAATCAATACCTCTGTTACCTGCAGTTTTTAAGATTTCGGTATATAAGGATTATATTCCACTGTATTTGAAGGTGATCAATAAAATATTTCGTTCGGATTTCTTACACTTTTTGTGGGCGATCGAGTTGTCGCTAAGAGATGTTTGTATCACATTCACAGACCGCCCGTGGAGTTTGGGCCAAGAACTCTAAAGCGCATGGTCGTGAATAGATGTTACCGCGAAATATAAAAAGAGGAATAAATTTGGCGCAATTTGATGTGTAATACATGAATGTTTGATTTTGTTTTGATTCGGGAAATGGGGCTGGAAGTTTACGCGCTGGTGATTTCGCGCTCGCTTACTTTTCATGTAGTCAGAGTAAACGCGCAGAGCGACTTTCGCGATGATACAAGCGATAGCGGAATAGTTCTGTTCTATCGTCACGGAATAGTTCTGTTCTATCGTCAAATGAAACAGCCGAAGGCTTATTCAGTTTCTCAAAGCGAATAAAGGGAAAACTTGCTCCTTCGCCGAAAGGTCTCCACTCGTCATACTCGGTGCTATACCCAACATAGTGGATTTTCATTCGCTTCTTTGTCTTGTCTACTTCAGTTACTATCACGTCGTAAAGATTATTATCCCTTTTGGAAGGTTTTCGTTTCTTTGATGCAAAATTTGATGAAACTTGGTCGATATATAGCTCTGGAACTTTCGATTCACGTTTTACACCACAGTCAACAATTTTGAAATTCCATAAATAGCATGCAAACTCATTCGCAGTAAACAAAAATCTGTCCGTGCGAGACTGGGCGCTAGATATAGCAAATGTTCTCACATGTATGGAATAAGTTTGATATGAATAACTTCTGTCATCTAGAGATTGAACTTTTTCGGAAGGCTGAAGACTAATTTTCATGTCCTAATTTATTTTATAAGTACATTCATCGCCAACTTGAATATTTATGTAGGTTTTGTCAGAAAAATGCAGATACGTTTGGCAACTGACTACGGAAACTTAGAAAGACTTCGAGGCTTGATTTGAAAAAACAACTTTAGATTTTTCTTCAAAATGCTTGACTTTGTCTCAGCTTAAGAAAGTGTTATTTATAAAAGTGTTTTTGTGCAATTATTTGCTTCATAATGAAAGCAGTCAAAGGTTTGAATGATAGTTAGATTTCTCGTACTTTGGTATTTGGTTTCCTGCCAAATGCCCTCACCAATTTCTGACTTTTCAAATTGACATTGTAACAACATGGAACAGCATGGGACCCTTTGCCTAGAGGGTGGTTACATACAGGAATTTTAAATCGGATAACCGACCCGAAATTTCAAGAGCTGTACTGAGGCATAAATTTTGGTCATGTTATCGCAAGGTAATTTTTTAAAGGGATTTCTTCACGAAACTGGGATAATATTTTTCAAGGAAGATTTAAGTTAGCTTGCGTTTCCATTTCCGTTTTTAGCTAATATAAAACATTGAGAAATTTTTCATCAACACATGACACGTCGTTTTACTTCATTTTCATTTTTCGTTATGTTTTCATTTATTCCAACATGGATTCATGAAACATTACGGACAAAACTCGCATAATTATGCTGAGGATAGTATGTACTTCTTTGAAATGTATTTCTGAGAATTCAAAAAGCCCGGGAAAACCTGGAGAAATAAGACATTGGATTATAATATTGGACTATTGGACTAATTACCATTTGAACAAACAGATGCAGACGAAAATTGTAACACGTTTCCGACTGATGAAATATTCTTTTGTTTTGTCTATCTAAAGTTCAAATGTTATAGTACTATCTACAACGTAAGTGGCCGTGTCAGTATACCCGACCTATATGCAAACTTAAGACTGTGAGAAGTTCTTTTATTTCCAATACAATAGCGATGTTTAAATTACGTACGACGCAATATTTAACTGTCGATATTTTCGACTATTTTCATATTAAAAATCACTGAAGCAGAGGACACTAATTAAAGAATTTAGGTATATCATAAGGATAATTTATGACATTTAATACAACTAGCCAAACAAAGTGTAGTGGGACTAAGCATTTCTTTTCTTATGCCCCAAGAACTATTATATAGTGAATATCTTCCGCATTCATCGATATGTCACTTTGAACAATTTCTTGTAGGAGTTAATGGAGTGTTGCATTTAAAGATAAAAGAGATGGGCGATCAGAAGCTGTAATGATGAGTGACAATTCTGTAACTGTTCAGGGTGTTACGTGTAAACCATACACGCAAAATGACGGCGTCACGGTGATTGATCTGAGACCAGCAGGTTATTTGAAAGAAACCATTCCTAAAGACCTGCTCCGTTTTAAAAATGTAATGAAACTTATTCTTTGTCATGAAAATGCTCTCAGCTTTCTTGATGCAACCTGGGATAGTCTGCCACCCAGTATTACGATTGAAATGTTTGGTCAATGTGACAAGAACCACCCTTATGCAGAAGAAATAGATGGCAAATATTTATGGAAGACCTGTCATATCGAAATTGATGAACATGGCTCAACTTTCCTTGATTTACGATGTAGAGCTCTAAGTGGACAGCCCCTCAAGTTTCAGACGCCAAAGAAACTACGACAACTAATCTTGAGGGATTATGAAGATGGTGTTCTGGTTGGTGACAGCAATGGGACCTTTGAATTTTTAGAAGAACTGATCATTAGTGGGGGCAGACCAGGAGACAAAACGTTGACCATAAATGTTGGTGTAAATCTATTTTTTGGTAAAGATTATGAAGCACTCACTTCCATTTTGTTCAAAGGATTTACTGCAATTGTAAGTATATCCTTTGAGAGGGTGGACAATCTTCAGCAGCTTACCAAATATAGCAGACCTTCTCTTGTCGAAATGTTCAATCTCAGGAAGTTCTTCGTTAGTGCTGATGGAAATAACATATTCCCTACTGGACTAGATAGACTGCCCTATCTTGAAGAGATATCCAGCTGCCCGTGAGCTAGCCTTAAAGAAGAATTTGACACAAGTGAAAAGAGTGAACTTTTTCAATTGTGGTTTAGAACTGTTAAGCAATTGCATGAAGGCATTTCCTGATGTTCAGGAACTGAACCTTTGTGGTAACAAAAGCCTTGGTAGGCAAACAGAAATACTTCCCCAGTCAGCACATTTGAAGAAGCTTAACTTGTGTGGGTGTGGTCTTCAACAATCACCAGCTGGGCTTGAGGAGTGTTCGGAATTAGAAGAGTTGGATCTTAGTTGGAATTTGGTTCTTGGTGAACACCCAGTAACTCTTCCAAAATCAGAACACTTGAAGAAGCTTAACTTGTCAAGGTGTGGTCTTCAACAATCACCAGCTGGGCTTGAGGAGTGTTCGGAATTAGAAGTATTGGATCTTAGTTGGAATTGGGAGCTTGGTGAACACCCAGTAACTCTTCCAAAATCAGAACACTTGAAGAAGCTTAACTTGTGTGGGTGTGGTCTTCAACAATCACCAGCTGGGCTTGAGGAGTGTTCGGAATTAGAAGAGTTGGATCTTAGTGGGAATTGGGAGCTTGGTGAACACCCAGTAACTCTTCCAAAATCAGAACACTTGAAGAAGCTTAACTTGTCAAGGTGTGGTCTTCAACAATCACCAGCTGGGCTTGAGGAGTGTTCGGAATTAGAAGTATTGGATCTTAGTTGGAATTGGGAGCTTGGTGAACACCCAGTAACTCTTCTAAAATCAGAACACTTGAAGAAGCTTAACTTGTCAAGGTGTGGTCTTCAACAATCACCAGCTGGGCTTGAGGAGTGTTCGGAATTAGAAGAGTTGGATCTTAGTGGGAATTGGGGGCTTGGTGAACACCCAGTAACTCTTCCAAAATCAGAACACTTGAAGAAGCTTAACTTGTCAAGGTGTGGTCTTCAACAATCACCAGCTGGGCTTGAGGAGTGTTCGGAATTAGAAGAGTTGGATCTTAGTTGGAATCGGGGGCTTGGTGAACACCCAGTAACTCTTCCAAAATCGGAACACTTGAAGAAGCTTAACTTGTGTGGGTGTGGTCTTCAACAATCACCAGCTGGGCTTGAGGAGTGTTCGGAATTAGAAGAGTTGGATCTTAGTTGGAATCGGGGGCTTGGTGAACACTCAGTAACTCTTCCAAAATCAGAACACTTGAAGAAGCTTAACTTGTGTGGGTGTGGTCTTCAACAATCACCAGCTGGGCTTGAGGAGTGTTGGGAATTAGAAGAGTTGGATCTTAGTGAGAATTTAAGACTTGGTAACGACCAGTTACAATTTTGTATTTATTTTCACATATTATACTCCCAATTAATACAGTCATCTTAATTGTCAACAGGAAAAACTGCATTCTTGATTTAGGATTCTGACCTGTTCCATCGAGTGCCATCTGGCGCCATTTTTGGGCCAGGATACCTTGCCAGGAGAACGCCGTCATTCTTACATTTTCAGCTTTTAGACGGCCCCATTTTAGAGTTTATTGCGCGGCTCAAGATTGATGTTGAGCTGGAGTGTTCTTTTTTATTTTGACGTAATTATGTGGATTTTGATCACAGGGACGTCAAAATTTACTTAATGACTTCAAAATTAAAAAGAAATCTTCCACTGTTCATCGACACTAAACCGCAAACTCCAACATGGCTGCATCAAATAGTAGAAAGTATGAGAATGACATCGTTTGCTTTCTCGAGTGCATCGGTTAATATCCTGAAACGTTTAACTTTTCTGTGCTCCACACGTAATTTTCCTCCATGTAAAAGCAACATTTTTTCGCCAGGTTTTCGTTTAAAAAATAAAAAAAAATTCTTTTACACGAAGAATGTAATTTAATAGCAGATGTTAAATAATCTCAGTGTATACCTGTTATTTTATAGGTTCCTACGCCAGGATATATCACTATCGTAAGTATTGTTATTGCATTGAGATAATTTTTAATTACTTTATTTTGGTATTTGAGAACTACTGTGAAAGAAATACTGAAGACTGCAAACGTTCGTCAATCTCACAAACTCAGACGATTTCTCAGCCCCAGACGGGACGCAAACCTATACCTTCTGATCACCGATTACTTTGTCTTGAATAAGATGATATGTGAAGGAAGGGTAGCCTTACGGATAATTAGGGTAGCCTTACGGATAGCCCGCATCGTTAGCTAATTTTACATTTGGTAAAGTCGGGTTGCAATGCAAACCATTAATTTGATTGTGATTTTAAAGGTGGTATGCACCGTAGTTACTAGAAAGGTTAAGTCAATACGTGGGAAGCACGGTCAAGTCATTCAGGAAAAGTTTTATCACAATCTTCAAAGTATCCAAGGTGCATCTAAAACGGTTCAAAAGGGAATACAGTGACCCTTGTATAGAAAGTTTTTCATTGAAGTACAAGTTGCGAGTGCTCAGTGATTTTAAAGTGCTAATGAAGCTAAATTAAGTTTGTCTAATTTGGAAGAACTCTTGAAATATAATGGAGTCTCACCGGCGATCAGAAGGTTACGGGTTCGATTCCATTAAGGGACTCAGAAAGTTTTTCTGAGAGAACAGCTTGAGAGCGTGCGTATTAAGAACATAATTACCTAGCTACCATAATCATATAATGGAGAACCTTGTACAGTTTTTCAATTTTCCATTTAGTAGTGCAAATATTTCGGTTTGTTTGACTTGTAAACGAGATGATCTGAGACGTTACTTTGTTGCCACTGCATTTTGAGTCAATCAAAAATAAGTTACATGTCGAAGATTACTGCACGAAATAACTTGAAACTTTGTGCTTCGAATCAGTTCATGATAGTGAACCAGCTTTACAGTAAAATAATGTTCTCACAATGATTTACTAATTCCTAGGCCCTTGTCTTTAAAACATAATTTTTGTTATATTGCAGTGATAAAGCATGGTACGATGTCTATTCACTGACATGATGTATAAAATGCTTAAGGCAACATGTCTGAGTAATAGTGAAAAAAAAATGCCCACGAGCGTTCTCCAAACAAGGAATTATGTTTTATGGATTTGAGAGATCTAAAAGCAGAGAAATTACTGAAGTATTAACATATCATTGCGGAGCTGTTCAATTGTGAACTTTCAAGTGATTTCGCTGAATAATCTCGGAGATATAGCTCAAGTTTGTTATTGTTCAAAATGCTGTAACAACGAAATCATGTCACAGTTAGTCAAATTTACGTATTCAACAAATTGAAACATGTAAAGGATGAAATAAGCATGGAAAGACTACAGAAGTGATCCTTTTATTTTTTCCCAAGTTATTTTCAATAGAAGAAACTCAATTTACGCTTCATAGGCACTTTAATATAGAGGTTATAGAAAGAATGTACTTTGGTGAGGGAAGTGGAACAGAAAGCATTTAGATGAATGAGGAAAATTCTTTTCTGCTCCAAGATTTTGTCGTAAACACCAATTTCACGAGGATGAAAGCGAATGAGGTTGAAAGACAAGAATTATATGAGAGTTGAGATAATAGATGAACGATCGTCAAACTCTATCCTCAGAAAAACGATTTCTGAACCCCAGACAGGGATTGAACCCACAACCGTGTGATGATGGTGAGACGATCTAACTATTGAGCTACCAAGACTCGAATGGTGAGCTAAGGTGCAAGTTCGGCATATGTGCGACCTGTGCGGGAGCTAGTATATGTTAATAATGATATAGATTAAATTTATATTTTATTATCAATATCATTATTAACATATAGTGGCTTCCGCTCAGGTCACACTTATGTCGAACTTGCACCTTAGCTCACCATCTGAATCTTGGTAGCTCAATTGTTAGAGCGTCTCACTGGTCGTGAGAAGGTCGAAGGTTCGATCCCGTCTGGGGCTTAGAAGTCATTTTTCTAAGGATAGAGCTTGACAATCGTTCATCTATCATGTCAAAACATCTCCAAGCTCTCACACTTCTAAAATATAAATTTTAGTTGTATGAGAGTTGTTGCAACTGTTATCAGCACCAACTGATCCAGTCAAAGGGGGTCACAGCTTGGAATTATTATGACATGGGACTGTGTTATTACATGGTTGGACAAGTCAAAACTGTCATCGAATCAGATGAAACTTTGAACCATTCGAACGTTAAGGAGACTTGATGACAGAAGAGGAGAGTTGATGAAAATAATAGTGAAATAAATGTGAGAGTTGGAGTTGACGGTCATCCTTCATCCCTATTTGATGGGGGCTTTAGATATTTTATATAACTAAGTTATTATTTATGAATTTATAAATTACGCTTTTGCATATTGGATATACAGAAGTGTAATATCTTATCTAATTTGTTAATAATTCATTAGATTTTATTCAATTCCTAAAACGCTTTACTGTCACGTATATTGAGTGAAACACTAATAAGTTTGATGGAGTATCAAACACTAGTGAATGATTTATCTTGATATCGATTTTTAATTTTCAAAATAGTCTATTGGAACAAGAAACATTATAAACAAGTATGTATGGCAAGACGACCTGAATTGTTTATTGTCATTTTATGCGATAAACCAGGTCAAAACGCGGTCTGCGTTTTTTACCATGCTGGCTAAACATACAAATACCCAAAAAATCTGTCGGGATTGTGCCATTCAAAATTTCTTTGATTTCTCATATTTTGATATAGTGGTCAAACCCAGAGATTCGGTTTTGGAGCAGAACATAAGCAAATTTTACTGATAAGCAAATAGTTTTCTTTAAATTTGAGATGGAGTAGATGTTAACTTTTATCGAATAATCCACTTTTCGCTAATGTTCTAATCTATTTCCAGCCTCAATAGATAAACTGAAACAGATCAGAGATGCCTTTTCAGGAAAATTTCCTTTAGTCCAACCCAGCGACGTTGGTAAGCAAATTGTTTTTTTGGGGTGTGTTAATGTCTCTGTTCCGGTCATGCTATGTAGGATCAGGTTAATTTATTTCCACAGAACTGACACATTAAATCTGTGGTGGCTTACGAACAAGAAGCTTGAGGTTTAAATGGGGCTTAAAGTCAATCGTTAGAACACATTTACTTGTATACACTATACCAGATAAACGATAAAATTAGCTAAATACAATACTACTATCAACTTGAGGTGTCACTTCAACTCTGGGTGTCACTTTAGGTACCTTCAAAAAGTCTGGAACAATTTCCATCTCAAGAGATGAGTTAAATATATGACGTAGTGGAATATATAAATGTTCTGCTGAAGTTTGAACAAACTTAACAACAGTTAGTATTTGAATTTAAATTTGAATTTGAATTTATTGAACTCTGACTGCAATTATGAGAAAGTAAAAATAAATACACATGTAAATAAGACAATATGCAGTAAGCAGAGGCTCGCAACAGGCCCAAGGTCTAAACAAGGCCCGTCACCCTAAAAGTACACATTACATAAAAAAGAAAACTATTATTGCATAAAAGAAAAACTAAAAACAGCAGTGACATGCAGAATTTAGAGCCAGATTGGACTTTTCATGGCATTTCGTACACATCGTACGCCAAGTGTAAATATCATTAACTTTAAATCTTAACGTAAAACATTCAAGTAAGTGTTTATGGAGCGACACTTTAAAAGAATTAAAAGAATTTATAGAAGGAATATGGACAGGTAACGAGTTCCAAAGATCTACTGTTCAATTAAAATAACTAGATTTAAACGTTTGAGTGTGCGCAAAACCAGATTGTTACAGCACATTTTTTGATAATCTCGTCGCAGATGCACTTTAGTCGAAACATAGCGAAACGCGTCTGTTGTCGAAGGCTTATTTAAGTATTTGTGTAAGTAAATGAGGTCCTTGTACTCGTGCCAATAATTCACAGGAAGTAAGTTCAGCTTGACTAATCGTTTCTAATACTCTGAGGTGTAATCATTCAAGATAAACTTAGTAGCCCTTCGCTGCAATTGTTCTAACAACTTCATGTCCTTATGGAGATAGGGAGACAACACTTCGCTTGGTATATATGAAACCACTTGGTGGTATGAAGCCAGTAGCCTTAGAACAATCGAAGTTATGGGTCAATTCTAAGACTTTCAAAAGTGATACTGTTTGCAACGAAAAAGGTCCTAGAAATGCTGACTTCATCCAGCACTTGAATGATTTATTTGGTTTAGCCAGCTTGTTAGCTAATGATGATCCTAACTTTGTAAAATATCTTTTAAAAGTATTAGCCATTATTATTTTATTTGTTTGTTTATGATCATTTACAGATACTTCTAATATGTTAAAATGGCTGTTTCGCTTTTTTAGGATCTTCAACGAAAAGCAGTGGTTATTATTCTGAAAAGCTGAGTTACGAGGAGTCTAGTAACCTTGGAACCAAAATAATTGGTAAGACATTTTAATATTTTGGTAGAACGTTTGATGATATTGTGTGAGATTTATTATAAACTAAGTTTGTTGAGTGGCGGTGATGTTTATTCGAAATCTTTTAAAAACGAAAGAATTCTGTAGAAATATTTGTAAATTTAACCGAGTTCTTGACATTAGCGAGATGCATACGTCGTTGCGGCTTTTGCGCATGCGTTAGGTGACGACTCAGCCATCACATGTAGATGGACAGTACTTAGAAGTGAATTATTGCTGCACGTACCTAGTTGTCCCTGACAAATTGGGTATTTCGGTCAAGTGCAGTTTAACGGACACCAGAATTAATTAGGTAATCGCAGACTCAACTAACCTAATTCTAATCCTATCCCGAACGTAGACTGTGGGCCTAATCAATGATTTTGAGATATAAATTTTGAATTGTGTAAGCTTGAAGATATGTTGAATGAGATATGTAAGTTCGTCAAGCTCCACCCCCAGAAGAACGATTTCTGATATATTTCTCATACATATATATATTTCATAGATCTCATTATCAATATTTAGTACCTTCCGTTCAGGTCG
This sequence comes from Heliopora coerulea, assembly GCA_030142905.1. NCBI lineage: Eukaryota > Metazoa > Cnidaria > Anthozoa > Scleralcyonacea > Helioporidae > Heliopora > Heliopora coerulea. The sequence continues at coordinate 122,099 of JASJOG010000525.1, forward strand.
CACATATATTGAACTTGTACCTTAGTATTGCACTTTTCTACCTTGCGCACCAAGGTAGTTGTGCTTCGGCTGGTTCCAAAACACAAACGGGGACTGTATCTTTCAATAAAATGTGGAAATCTCAAAGTTACAAGACTCCTTTCTTATACCGATTACATCAACACCTCTACGATCGTCAACTCCCTTCTAAAGTTACAAGACTTTCCCTTTTTGGCGTCGTCCGGAAGCTCCACCTTACATTGTGCTTAGTCCAAAGTTCAAAGTCTAACAAGAAGGTAATCCAACAATAGCCCTGATTACCCTACATTCAACCAAAAAATTAGAATATTTACAAAAGATTCGACACTGTGACGATATACATCCTACCCGGGTATCGATACCTGGACATCCGGTACCCTAATGACGTAAAGATTTTTAGGCCCCATTCTGGTACATCTCGCTATGTGTAAATGAACTTAGTATGCTGTGGTTTGTTTGACTTTTATGAACTATTAAAGAAGTAAATTGTTACATGGTGTCAGGAGTGGGATTCCTCTTCACCACAGAAACTCAGAGGTGAGATAGTTTGAAGTAAACAAGTATATGAACGATCGTATGAGATTTGTAATCAAACCTTGCTTCGAACATAGCAATGCCTCTTGGTCTTCCACCTCCAGAACCCTTGAAAATTTTGGATTGAAATACGGCACAGAAGTGGAAAAAGTTTAAACAGAAATGGGACAATTACGAAGTCGCGACTGGAGTTGCGGGGAAAGAACAATCCACGCGAGTGGCAACACTGCTAACTGTCATAGGCGAAGAAGCAGTTGATGTATACAACACGTTTATCTGGGACGAAGAAGGCGATCACCTAAAGATCGCCAAAGTTTTAGAGAAGTTTGAGACTTTTTGTAACCCAAGAAAGAATACTATCTACGAACGCTATGTGTTCTTTTCAAGAAACCAAGAAAGCGGTGAGTCCATTTATCACTATGTCACTGTCTTAAAAACATTATCAAACACTTGTGAGTTTGGGGCTCTGAAAGAATCCTTGATACGAGACCGAGTTGTTTTTGGAATCCAAGATAACACTGTCAGAGAAAGGCTGTTGAGAGATCCACAATTAACCCTCCAAACCGTTACTGAAAAAGTAAGATCAGCTGAACTCACACAAGCCCAACTGAAACAGATAAGAGCTGACCAAAAGATCACTAGTGAGTCTATACACAAGGTCAGATCAGAGAGGAATGATGATTCCTCACCCAACAGTCTGAAACCACCTTTTAACGTTCCTATCATAAATTGTAAGTACTGTGGTCGAAAACATCCAAGAGACAAGAATCAATGTCCTGCCTATGGAGCTAAGTGTCAAAAGTGTGGCCTTCACAATCATTTTGCAATTAAATGTAGAAAAACAAAGCAAAAAAGCCAACGTGTCCGTATAGTAGAGGTTGATGAAGACCTGTCTGAAGATGAAAATCCAGTTAGCATGGTAATACATCATATTGGATCACTTAAAGCCAAGAGACAAGCCAGGAGCAATGTTCCCAAACAACTGTATGCAACCATGACAGTAAATAATAAGGCCAGGGTTAAATTCCAGCTAGACTGTGGAGCCACATGCAACATACTCCCACTGAAAGATTACAACCAAGCAATGGGAAACCCAAAAAACTTGCTCTTGCAAAAGAGTAGAGTTACATTAACCATGTACAATGGAGATATTATATACCCTGTGGGGAAGTGTAAGCTTAAGTGTACAAGAGGTGTTTTACAGTGCATACTAGAATTTCAAGTGGTGGATGATGATGTAAAACCACTTCTTGGTGCTGAATCATGTCAAAAACTGCAGTTCCTGAAAGTCCTTGTGAATGAAAAGTCAAATCATGAAGTTGATTCTGTAACACAGAGTAATCCATCAACCAACCCAGCCATTAAGTCACCATTAGATAACACAGATATCTTGAAAGAATATGCAGATGTATTTGAAGGGCTTGGATGCCTCAAGGGAGCTTACCACATAGAAATTGATCCATCCGTGAAACCAGTAATTCATCCACCTCGACGAGTACCAGTTACATTAAGAGAGCCACTTAGAAAAGAATTAGAGCGAATGGTTAAAGAAGAGATCTTGACACCAGAAAGTGGACCAACGGACTGGGTATCAAGTATGGTCACAGTAATCAAACCAAACAAACTAAGAATTTGCATCGATCCTAAGGACTTAAACAGAGCCATCAAAAGGTCACGCTATCCAATACCAACTATTGAAGAAGTCGCCACTAAACTCAACAACGCAAAAGTATTCTCCGTACTTGACGCCAAGAGTGGATTTTGGCAAGTAAGTCTTGACGATGCATCCAGCAAATTGACGACCTTTAACACCCCTTATGGGCGTTTCCGCTGGCTACGCATGCCATTTGGAATCTCGTCAGCGCCCGAAGAGTTCCAGAAGAGAATGAACAATACGTTCGAAGGCCTCAAGGGCACAGCGGTGATAGCTGATGATCTCCTAGTATTTGGCGAAGGCAATGACATGGAAACAGCCATTAAAGATCATGACCAAAACCTTAGAAATGCACTTCAAAGAGCTCGAGAAAAGAACCTCAAGCTAAACAAAGAAAAAGTGAAGTTAAGGCTGACCGAAGTACCGTATATTGGCCATCTGCTTACATGTGATGGGCTTAAACCTGATCCGAAGAAGGTTGCAGCAATCAAGATGATGCCTGAACCAAGAGACGGGCAGTCAGTAAAGAGGTTTTTAGGAATGGTGAATTACCTATCAAAATTCCTTCCACACCTCTCAACAATCACAGAGCCTTTACGACGATTGGAAGATAAAGACGTCGAATGGCATTGGGATGAAAATCACCAGAAAGCATTTGAAGAAGTGAAGCATCTTATCACCAACCATCCAGTTTTATGCTACTACGATGTCACTAAAGAAGTAACACTCCAGTGTGATGCATCACAATCGGGAATTGGGGCTGCGTTGCTACAAGAAGGTCAACCAGTAGCGTTCACGTCAAGAGCTCTAACAGCAACTGAAAGAAATTACGCCCAAATAGAAAAAGAACTACTAGCAATTGTACATGGATGCGAACGGTTTGACCAGTATGTGTTCGGTAGTGATATCACTGTAGAATCAGATCATAAGCCTCTAGAAGTGATCCTGCAAAAGCCTCTGTTAGCGGCTCCAAAACGACTCCAGAGAATGATGATGCGACTGCAAAACTACAATTTGAAAGTAGTGTACAAACGAGGATCTGATATGTATATTGCCGACACTCTGAGCAGAGCTTACGTGACTTCACCATGTCAGGTGGCCAGAGAGGAGGAAGAATTCATACGAGCCGTAGAAAAAGTAGACATGACAAAGCACCTTCCAATTAGCCCCGAACGCCTAAGAGAACTTCAAGAAAAAACTCGAGATGACGTGACATTACAAGACCTAAAGAAGAACATACAAATCGGATGGCCAGATGAGAAGAACAGAGTTTCTCCGGGAACGAGAGCATACTATAACTTTCGTGATGAGCTAGTGGTACAAAATGGAATAATTTTCAAAGGAGAAAGAGTCGTAGTACCAACAGCCATGAGAAGTCAAATGTTAAAAAAGATACATTCTAGCCATGTTGGTACCTAGGGGTGTCTAAGGCGCGCAAGAGAAGCTTTATACTGGCCAGGTATGAATGCAGCAATCAAAGAATATGTCTCAGCCTGCGAGATATGCAACGCCTATAGAGCAGAACAACCTAAAGAGCCATTGATCTCACAACCAGTACCAGACAGACCTTGGTCAAGAGTAGCAGTCGACCTGTTCACATTAGGTAGAAAAGACTACATCATTATGGTTGATGACTATTCCAACTTCTTTGAATTCAACATACTCCCTCAAACCACAACTTCGGCAATAGTCACCAGCATGAAATCACAATTCGCTAGACACGGAATCCCCGACGAAGTCAGAAGCGACAATGGCCCACAATTTGCTTCCACAAACTTTCAGAATTTTGCCAAGGAATGGGAATTTAAACATATCACGTTCGGTCACCACACATTTCCCACAGGCAAATGGGAAAGTTGAAAACGCTGTTAAAACGGCCAAAAGGCTCCTCAAAAAGGCACAAGCAGACAATCGAGATCCGTATTTAGCGTTATTAGATTGGAAAAACACACCAACCGAAGGCCTTAATTCATCCCCAGTTTGAAAGACTGATGGGAAGGAGAACCAGAACCTGCTTCCAATAGCAGCAAAACTCTTGAAGCCAAAGCCTGCAGAAAATGTTCAAGGACTGCTGACCCACAAAAGAGCTAAACAAGCCCGCTACTACAATCGAGGGGCCAAGCAACTACCAGAACTCAAACAAGGAGACGTTATCAGAATGAGACCAGAATCCAACAACCGACAGAAATAATGGAAAAAAGGAGTGTGCAGCAAAAAAGTTGGACCACGATCCTACGAAGTGGTATGCCAAAGCCACTTGTACAGACGAAATCGAAAACATTTAGCCACATCATCAGAAAAAGCAGACGAAGAAAATAAGATTGCGAACGAGCCACCAAAAGTACCCGCAAATCTTGATTGTCACCAAGACTCGCCATTGAATGAAAAGGAGCTGATGACTGATGACACATTGGAGGAATTGCCTTCAACTTCATACCAGCAAAGTAATGAACCTTCAGCGAACTTATCAAATTCTAACGACGTTCCAGAAAGAAGATCATCCAGGGGCCGATTGATAAAATATCCAGATTACTATTACTAGTGACACTTACAAAAAAAAAACAAAAAACAAAAAACAAAAAAACCTGTTGATATTAACAATTTAAATGTTGAATGGCGGACATGACCTATTATGAAGAAGTACCAAACTCAACATTGAGAGAGGGATGTGACGATATACACCCTACCCGGGTTTCGATACCTGGACATCCGGTACCCTAATGACGTAAAGATTTTTAGGCGCCATTCTTGTAAATCTCGCTATGTGTAAATGAACTTAGTATGCTGTGGTTTGTTTGACTTTTATGAACTATTAAAGAAGTAAATTGTTACAGACACACTCCCCCCTTTGAGCCTTTAGGGGTCAAGCATGACTCTTGTCCTCCACTGTGCATCCAATGCAGCTGCCCTTCTGGGCTTTCTCTTACCTACATCATCTCCCACCAACCTTTTAACCATCCTTTCTCCCTCATCTTTGGTGTTTGTCCTTTCATCCTTCTCCTCATTTAACCCTCTATTGTCTCTATTATCACCCTTCTCTTCAAAATTCTCCGCCTTCCCTTCACCTTCCTTCTCGACTCCTTTAGTCTTATTCTGTTTCACATCCTCGTTACTGCTCACTTCCAATGGGAATAATTTCTGCACTGGCCTGTTTATACTCAATGTATTATCGTTCGTTATCACCTTCACACTGGCTCCCCTTATTTCCTGGTCTCTACCTAGGATTAGCCTTTCAATCTTGCCTAGTTTCCATTTGCCTCTCTTAAGAGTTTCATCCTGCACCAGAAAGATATCACCCACGTTGATCTTCCTGTTTTTATTTTTATTATATTGCTCATGATGCTCCCTCAAATCTGTCATGTATTCCTACCGCCACCTATTCCAAAAATGGACCCTCCTCCTCGCTAAATGTTTAAACCTTCTAGTCAACCCTACAGCATCGACTGCGTCCTCAGACTTACTCTCATCTGGGATAGACGTCAGTCTTCTTCCGAATATAAGATGAGATGGTGTTAACACTTCAACCTCCACTTCATCGTACACATAAGTTAAGGGTCTGGAATTTAGAGTTCCTTCAATCTCAATCAATGTTGTTAACAATTCATCAAA